>CM038484.1:2089047-2123214 GCA_021464305.1 Kandelia obovata | reverse complement strand
TCTTTTTTTCCTCCTTGGGACCAGTTATCATCATCCTCACTGTTTGCTTCTCTTCTCTTTTGGTAATCCATGGAAAAGTGTCTAATTGCTACACACTTAAAGCATTTCAAGGGTAAATTTTCTCTTGAACTTCCCTTTTCCTTTCTCAAATTCTTGTGATGTATGCCATGACTTCATCTAGCTTAGTATCACCATCTTCTTCTTCAAAGCTACTGTTAGACCCCCCTTTCTTGGTCTTTAATCTTTAATTTTCTCATTGCCTTAAAAGTCAGCTCCTTCTCCACCTTAGACTTTTTTTCTTTTTTCATTGGGGCTATTTTCATTTCATAAGCCACCAATATGCAGTGTAGGTCATCTAAGGCAACCTATCTAAATTTTTATCTTCTATAGAAGAGACTTTGGTGCTGTAAGTTTTCGGTAAGGTTTTAAGTATTTTCCTTACCACAGTAGCAATGTGGATCTCCTCTCCACAAACTTTGATGAAGCATATTATTTCATGGACTCTTGTGAAGAACGCATCCACAGTTTTATCATTTTGCATCTTTATGTCTTTGAATCTACTCCTCCAAATTTGTTGCTTGGCTTCCTTCATAACCTTGACTCCTTCATAGATATTCTTCAATTTTTCCTAAATTTGCTTGGTTGTGTTGCATCCCATCACCTTAGTGAATTCTTATCGAAAAGGGAGGCATATAAGGCATTCTCACTTTTCCATCACACTCCAAGTTCTTCTTATTAGTCGACATCATAGGATCACCTTCAGCAATAAGGATGAAGACACTAACAGCAGACTCAAACACATCAAGACCAAGGGACATCAGATATGAAAGCATTCTATCTTCCATAATTGATAATTTTGTCCATCAAACGTAGGGATGCCCTTGTGTGTTAACACTGTTCACGCTATCCATATCTCAAGTAATAGTAAAAATAAAAACTCACACAATAATGCCTAACTTCACTTCAGAGTAAAAAAATTGGATCAACGGGAGAAACCAGACTCTGATACCACTTGATAAGTGTCGTTTTAGGTGTCACTAAAAATTTATTTTTTTAAATTTAATATAATTTTATTAATATTTAATAACCTATTTTAACTTGAGTTGGTGTCTCTTCTCCATCACGTTATTGTGTTTGCTTTTGAGTACAAACACAATTTTTTTCTTTTCTTCTACCTTCTCACTTAGCTTTTCAATGTAGCCAGGTCCTTTCTTCCTTATAAAATGAGGTCTTTGCTTAATTAAATACTTATCCAACTTTCTAGTAGAATCCTCCTTGATGACATTTGTTGATGATGACCCTCCTTTCACTTCCATAGCCTCATAAAGCTTTCTTTATGCTTCTTTAGCTTGGACTCTACCTTGTGAAGTTTGGCTTGCAAAGTCAACATCGCTTGTTCTTATGTAATCACCTTAGCACCAAGGTCTTTATGTATCTTGTCTTGCTTTGCCTCAAGTATGCTTAACTCCTTAATTCTCTTCAAGTACTCCTTCCCTTTTTCTTCAAACTTCTTTATCTTCACCTGGAGATCAAATTCATCAACACTAGAATTTTCATACAACTTCTTTAGATGATTTACCTTTTTTTCCAGCTTATTGTTTTTGTGCAAACAAGCCCTTAACTTAATTTGAAGTTGTTGCATCAACTCATCCTCTTCCACTTCTGTTGATTCCTCATCACTCAAAGATTCTTGATTATCATCTATTTGAACAACTAGTAGATCCTTTATAGCCTCATCATTAGAATCATCATCACTTTCCTCTTCAAAATCTTCTCCATCCAACTTGCTCAGAAAATTCCTTATTTTTGGATCTAAAGAATTTCTTTTTCCCTTTGGTATCTGAATTTTCAACTTTAATGTAGCTAGATTGCTTTGTTCTCCTCCTTGGGACCAGTTCATCATCATCCTCACTGTTTGCTTCTCTTCTCTTTTGGTAATCCATGGAAAAGTGTCTAATTGCTACACACTTAAAGCATTTCAAGGGTAAATTTTCTCTTGAACTTCCCTTTTCCTTTTCTCAAATTCTTGGTGATGTATGCCATGACTTCATCTAGCTTAGTATCACCATCTTCTTCTTCAAAGCTACTGTTAGACCCCCCTTTCTTGGTCTTTAATCTTTAATTTTCTCATTGCCTTAAAAGTCAGCTCCTTCTCCACCTTAGACTTTTTTTCTTTTTTCATTGGGGCTATTCTCATTTCATAAGCCACCAATATGCAGTGTAGGTCATCTAAAGGCAACCTATCTAAATTTTTATCTTCTATAGAAGAGACTTTGGTGCTGTAAGTTTTCGGTAAGGTTTTAAGTATTTTCCTTACCACAGTAGCATTGTGGATCTCCTCTCCACAAACTTTGATGAAGCATATTATTTCATGGACTCTTGTGAAGAACGCATCCACAGTTTTATCATTTTGCATCTTTATGTCTTTGAATCTACTCCTCCAAATTTGTTGCTTGGCTTCCTTCATAACCTTGACTCCTTCATAGATATTCTTCAATTTTTCCTAAATTTGCTTGGTTGTGTTGCATCTCATCACCTTAGTGAATTCTTTATCGAAAAGGGAGGCATATAAGGCATTTCTCACTTTTCCATCACACTCCAAGTTCTTCTTATTAGTCGACATCATAGGATCACCTTCAGCAATAAGGATGAAGACACTAACAGCAGACTCAAACACATCAAGACCAAGGGACATCAGATATGAAAGCATTCTATCTTCCATAATTGATAATTTTGTCCATCAAACGTAGGGATGCCCTTGTGTGTTAACACTGTTCACGCTATCCATGATCTCAAGTAATAGTAAAAATAAAAACTCACACAATAATGCCTAACTTCACTTCAGAGTAAAAAAATTGGATCAACGGAGAAACCAGACTCTGATACCACTTGATAAGTGTCGTTTTAGGTGTCACACTGAAAAGAGGGTGAATTAGTGTGAGATATACCCTTTTTACAAATTGATCTGGATTTAACTTCTGTGACTTGTTAAACTCGATGATCCAATTTTTTTATCTCTTCTTTATGTGAGAGTGGTAGTATGGATATCAATCACACACAAGCACCGAAGAACACAATAATTTTTACGTGGTTCCCCACAATATGTGAGTTACGTCTACAGTGTGATAAGATCACCCCTAAATCACATAATCCACTATTGTTATCCATGGATACAATTTGATTGTGGAAGGATCACTCCTTAACCACTTGTGAAAGGGTATCCCACCCTATTTTTCAATAAATTTATTAAGAGTTTATGGTAAAACCTTTTCTAAAGAATGATCACTCAATGTGTACAGATTGCTAGAGCAAAATATGGATATTCTTCTTCACTACCAGTGTTGTTTCACCTGTTATTGGTGCTACTCGTATGTGATGCTAATGTTGTTTGTACGCGTTGATATAGCTATCCATGTGTGTTGTTAATGTTGTCCACTGCTAATGCTATTTGCACGCACAGTTGTTGCTATTCGTGCATGATGCTAATGTTGTCCGCAGGCACTGCTACTAATGTCTTTGTGCATTGCTAATACTATCCACACGCACTCTTAATGCTGTCCGTAGGCACTATTAATGTTTTTCGTACGCACTATCGTTCGTACGTGCTGCCGCATTTATTTACTGCTATCTGCGTGTGCTATTAATGTTATCTGCATATGTTATCGCTGTTGTTTGTTGTCCGCATGCGTTGTACTTATTGTTTGTAGGCACTCTACCCCTTATCTGTATAAGCTGTGACTTTTGTCCACACACGTTGCGACTGCTATCCACATATTTTGTTTTTGTTATTCGAGTGTGCTACTATTGTCTACTCATGCCGCTATTGCTATTTGCTAGCATTATTGCTATTTCCTTGCGCCATTGCTACTATCCTTGCGCATTGCCACCGTTTACTGGTTCACCACCTGCTGCTACAAGTTGGTTGCTGGTGCAAGACCCTTATGTTATTGCTCCACCTCCTTCTAGTTTGTCTTCCTTGGTTGCTTTGTTGTGTGGCTACTACCTTGGTGATGTTTACTGGTGCGGCTGCTACCTTAGTAGTGTTTGTTGGTGTGGGTATATTATCTTAGACATGTTGTTTGGTGCTGATATATCCTTCTGGACTTGTAAGGACGTCTGTTACTGGTACACCCTCTTGAACATGCAATGATGTGTTGTTGGTCTACTAGAAAGCCTTTTGGATGTGTTGGGACATGCTGATGGTTTGCTGGAAAACCTCCTGGATGTGTTGGTGTGGTGGCCAACTGCTACTATCACCTTTATGAGGGCTTGATAGTGTGATGACTATCTTCTTGAAGGTTTGTTGGTATGGGTGGATAGCTATCTTACTCTCTTTCTTTCTTTCCTCCTTAGTCAGCTACACCTTACTGTTTCTCTTTGGTGACTGTTGCACTCTCCTTGGTCGAATGCCTTGCCTCTACCGTTTACTCAATTTTTTGCAACTCTTTTTCTTCTTGCAAGATGCATAGAGTATTTATAAATTAGGGCTACATTATCATTAATGGTCATCGTTAATTCCTAAAGGTTACCCTACAATCAACGACTATATTTGAGTCTTAAAATTTATGGTTAATGGTCAATGATCAATCTTTCCCTGTCAGGGTTACCCTACCATCACTGGTTTTTCCCAATGACCTTTTTTCATCTCAACAACATTCATAACCTCAAATCAACACATATAACCATGTGAGATAGTGTTGACAACAAATCCAAAATTAACTATTGAAGATGGACTCAACATTAGGCCTATCAGTGAGTTATCACAAACTACTATTGTACAAGTATCCAACCTCTAATGGTTATCCATATGGACAATGAAGAAACAACTTTTAGAACCTAAAACCCTTTAAGGGACAAAGGGAGGAAAATACAAGTAACCCTAATGTACTAAACGTGCATTATCTAACCATTTTGTGAGGTATTTATAGGGATTGTGATTCTAGAATGCTTTTCAAGTGATTTGTGTCAATTTTCAATGAATTGCATTTTAGCCATTATATTTTAAAATTTCATATATTTGACTTCATAAGTTTTTGCAATATTTCAACTGAGTCCTACTTGATCTTCATTTTATATTTCTCCAATTATCCTTATGTGTATGACCTATTAAGATCGTAACATAATGATAATGCATATGAATTATAATCCTAAGAGATTAGATTAATTAAAATTTTTTAATTTATTATTAATGCTCTTATTAATCAATTCACATTCATAGATCAAGATTAACATGTAGTTACATATTATGACCACCCAAATGTTAAGATTGACAAAGTGGTTTGACTAATCCTTTCAATACATAAGTCTCTTAGTGTAATTTAATCATTTTATTATACTAATATTCTAATTAGACATAGAGTATAAAATTAGTATCTACTCTATATCATTTAATTTTATTAGTTCTTAAACATTAATATGGTCATTGATTTCATGAATGAGATCATACCTACTCATGAATCATCATTCCACCTTATGCAAGGATTTCTTCAATTAATACTTATTGGGAGAAAATAAAACATTTTTCCATGATTACTTTATGGTGATGAATCCTTTACTGATTAGTTAACTCCCTCCATATAGTTTATGATATTTCTAACTTCATCTCAATTATTGATTAAGACCTATAAGTGAGATCAAAGTAAATTGATTCCTATATGAGATATCTTGTTGATCTCAAGTTAAAGGATCACTTACACAATTTTCATGGGAAATTCTTTAGACACACAAATAATGTTCCATTTGAACATTGTTCAACTAATAAGCGCTCATATGTTTGTTTAAGTATTTACATACTTTAGTTTATGAGATTAACTATTTTGTTCATAAGAAAGAAATACAACATATATTAGTCTTATAACTTTATCAATGTCCACTCTTGATAATGCATCAACTAGAAATATTTGAAAATAATACTTTGATGCAGTAGGCATATCATAATTATGATATCATCATAATAGCTTTGCAAAGTATATTTATTTTATTGACTTTAGTTTTAAAATTTATCGATGACTATATTATTATATAAATAATACTAAAACTAAAGAATGTCTTTAATTGATATATAATATGCATGAAAATGTATTTATAATAGTATACATTGGATAATGATATTGGTGATCATGTTCTTACCAAAATGAAAGCTTAACATGAGAATTTACCTAATCCTTTGAAGTGGGACTCTCTTTATCCTTACAATATTCTATTTCATCATCTCTATGATGAAATGAAATCATTCAAGCATACAATTGGATCAATCATAAGACCGAGGTTCCTTATTGAATGACTCTATTGTTAGCATAGTACATTATTAACAACTTAACAATGCATGAAATCTTGCTAAGTTAAATAATGAATTTCTTGATCCGCAATTTTTTGTTTCATTAAATGATTTGCAAAAAATATGGTCAAATATGATGACTATTTATGTTAGAACCCTTCTAATTTATAGTCTTATTATTTGGAATAATAAACTTTCTTTAGAATATAATTTTTAATTGTCTTTAATAGACTAGAAGTTATTATTCTCATAACATTGAACTTTCAGTTTAATTTCTCCATAAACTATAAAATCATTCTTAATACTTTAAAAATACTTAAGAATGTCTTTTATAAATTCTCCAATAACTATCATTTGGATCAATTTTGTATGTATACGTTAGATACATTTTGTCTTATACATAATATTGCATACATGATAGATCTTATTTATCATATCTCTCTTAATTGTGTCCATGGGGAGAATTATGTTATGTTAAACTATTTTAGCAATATCTACTCAAACTTAAACAACCAAAAATAACCTTTTAAATTTATATTTATAAATTTTAATCATTCAAATCTTTTCTCTAAATCATTTTCAAAATGTAGATTACCTCTCTTTGTCTTTTATGGAGAATATTCTTGGACTACCAAATGTTAATGGATTTAAATAATAGTATATACTTTTCTATGAGTAATATATCATTAATATAAAGCATTAGAAAAGTACCGTGCTCCCATTAACCTTCTTCTAAACACAATATACATCTATTCCTTTGCTAAAATCAAACCTTTTGATCATTTTATTAAAGTATATGTTTACATTCTGTAAAACACATATATTCATAATATGTAGCAATAGTAAGAAAAACCTTTGTAGACTTAAGCATGACTATAAAGGAAAAAGGTATAATTAAAGCCAAGTTTATGGCTTTATTTGTAGCCTTTGATCTCTAGCCTAATCTTGTGTGACTATGCATAACATTTATATTTGCTTTCCTTTTTCTTTAAATTACAAAAATGCACACACCCAATAGGTTTCCTTTTAGGTGTATTAATTGAAATCAAGCATGGTAGTTTAAACCAAACCATAACATTGTAGAGAATTTATGCTGATTTCTATTTTCACCTAAAATGACATTAAGAAATTCACCATTAACAAGAATGAAATTTCAGTGCATTTCTATCTTAATCTTTGTTTTGGGCTTATCCCATCTAATTTCTCTAAACCTAAATCCCCATTTGGCTTATGGATCTAATTGGATTTGATAGGTTTTTTATCCTTTAAAATTGATTTAAACTTATTCTAATAGAAAGAAAAGATTCCAAAGAAGTAGAAAACAACCCATCTTATTGAAAGAAATAATCAAGTATGCTTCTCTTGGGTCTAAGTAGTTGACTAAGAGCTTAAAGTGACTTGATAAAGAAGAGTCAAAAGAAGGAAGAGAGCTTGAAAAGGTATATAAGGAGAAGCAAAAGTTATCAATGGAGGACGAGGAGGTGTTATTGTCAAAGATGAAATTGTCCATGCGAATGATGACATTGTTGACTTAAGGGAAAAGAGAAAAGTGGTTAGACATAACTTAAGAGTGGCCAAGAACCTTAATATTGCCAATTTTGGTGAAGATAAGGAGAAGAAGGGAGTTGGAGTGATGGTTGAAGTGGTTGAATAAGATTAGCAAACAATTTGGACATGGATCTAGCTACAAGTAGATATTAGTTGTTGGATCTAATTGTATAGAGGTCATCCTATTTCTTCTTGTTCCATACACATTCACAATACAAATGCATAGTGAGGGAAGATCTAGGTGACGAGATTGAATAACTTTGATCAGTAGAGAAGAAGTGTCATGTTCAATTACTTCTGATAGTATTCAATTTTGGATTAGGTTGATTTTTGCAGGGTGAGAGAAAATGAAAGGCGAGAAAAGGGGGAGGAGAGAGAAACAAAGATAGGATTTAGAATTTTGAATTTTTTATTAAATTATTAAGTTTTTTTAATTAAATTACGTGTAAATGTCATGTCTTCAATTATAATACTTGATAGTGAGTTTTACACATAAGAATGTCATATCATATAGTTTGATAGTTTTTGTTTAGATTATTTAGTGGTAGGCTAGATTTTTTTTTAAAAAAAAATTAAAGATCTTTTTATCATCTCATAATGAAACAATTTTTTTGTATTCTTATACCTTTTAGTCTTACTATGCACAACATTCAGCCCCTTGAAATGTGCAATAATGGTATTGGTATTTATAATCTAGGTTGCCATCAAAGTTGAAGAGACCTATTAGTTAGTATCATATATGCTACTAGATAATTATCATCTTATGACATTAATAAATCTTTAAAGCTTTATTGGCAATGTCCACTATGAGATTAAACAATGTTAAATTATGAAGGACAACAAGACAAACTTGTTTTGTCTTATTTGAGAACAATTCTCAAATTAATATACTAGTATAAGAAATTTAGTCTAGTAAGCTTTTTAGCATCTAATACACTAATAAGAAATAAGTTATTACTCATCTTGTTCTAATAACAAAATCATGTAAAGAGGGAAAAGTATAATTTTCATGCATATATACCAAAATAAATTAGGTCTTTAATCATTTTGGTGATTCTCACTATTTTACTCAACTTAATAGCTCTCTTTATTTACTTTAAAAATCTTACTTTAAGATTTTTGAATGGGCTGGGATTCCATTTAAATTATTTAACCCTAAGGTAACTTTACAAATCAAATAAAATAAATTAGGTAGATAATATAACTTATTAATCATATCACATGTGACTCTTAGATCGATTAGGTGACAACTCCTTACCTAAACATATCATATATGTTTTTCTTAACCATTACCTTTAAATTTATGTGATCATAAGATAATCCATCAAAATCACAATAATTTAGTTAAGTAAGATCCATCAATTACAATATTAAACATAATTGGATTAACGAAACCTTGAGGTAACCCAACAAACCTTCTTTAAACAAAACTCTAGTTTTGAACTATAATTATGGAAGATAGTTTAACATGTTCTTAACATGTATTTAATATATCTCAATTATGAAATTTTATTAATTATAATTGGTCTCATGTATTGGCATCATAATTGTAATATATATCACATATATAACACACAATCCTAGCCTGCCATTCTAATATGGATAATTATAGACTTTACTAAAATAACATCCTTAAGCTATATAAGGAAGTTAGATGGTCAAATTTTAAGGGATTGTAACATGGTATTTCAAAGTCCTTTTGCTTCCAATCACCTTTTGATGCCTTCATCTTGATGCTGATGGTTACAAATACATATATATTCTATCTAAATCCTTAATTCTCTAATTACATAATTTAAAGAGAAACTTCAAGTTACATTCAAGAAGAGTTCATATAAAAAGAGCATTTACAAATAGAGAATAAGAGAAAGGCAGGGAACACAATCCTTATACGTTAAAAATACATTCATTCAACCATCAATATATACAATCAAATTGCTTTATTAGTCCTTAATCATCTATAATGTATTATAATCATATTATGTGCACAATGGTAAATGCATATTCAATTATAATTATTGATTTTATATGCATATTAAAATAATATTTTCAAGCATTGAAATATTTAAATAAATTAATTTGATGTTATTAATTCATAATAAGACTTGAATTAGGAAATATGTTTAGAACATAATACCTAATTTAATTAGAAAAAAAATTTCTTATTGAAAGATATATTGACTAAACTTTACCTAACCTAAAAAAATTGGAAATTTTCTTATATGAATTATCAATTCATGGATACCTAAATAAGTCCATGAGTTATAATTGTAATTGACTAATAATGTCTTAATTCAAGCCTAATTCATCCAATCTTTTATTTAATAATGTCTGCCCAATAAAAAGGTGTATTTTGCAACCTTTTGCAATGAATGCAATTCAACAAAGGCTTTAATTTGTGTGCATAACTTTGGTAGTCTAAATGGTTGAACATAAAAGGAATCCTTATCGCAATGAAAAAAATATTTGTGACAGCATGAAATTATTACAAAACCATGATTCCATTAATTTTGACTTGTTGATTTTATGTAAAACTCCTAAAGTTGTATTAACAAACCTACCAACTGATGCGGAAAACCCCAAAAAGATGTGACTTAGGGACCCAACACACATAAGGAATCAAAGAACAACCAGGAAAGCTAAACTAGAGTTTAATAAGACAAACCATACACCCAACATTTGATGGAACACTAACCTAGGATATTTAAGAAGAATATAGATGTTATACTTCAAAAAAGAAAGTAATTAGAAGTGAATGTTATTACTTAGTCTGATCCATCAAGTATTTTAATTATATTAATTAGGCTTATACTTTTTTATCAAACTTGAATTGGCACTATTTGAAGTTTTGTTGGCCTGAATGTCCTCAATCAACCCATTTGGTGCTTCTTTAATCTTTTTGGCTCTAACTTGTGTTATTGGGTTTTTTGGAATGTGCAATGGAGCTCTTACATTCATTGAAGTTTTAGCTCGTGTTATTGAGCCTTTTGAAATGTGCAATGGATCTCTTGCTTCCAGTGAAGCCTTCCACCCATCATCTCTACGGTTCTCATCATTCCCCCTCTCCTCAAAAGGATTCATCCTTGAATCATCACCTACATCAAAAGGGGAAAGATAAAAAATATTCAATGTTGCACTCACATTATACTCACTAGGAAGTTTCAACTTATAAGCATTGTCATTAATTCGTGTTACAACTTGAAAGGGACCATCTCATTTAGGTTATAGCTTTGAACACCTTTGAGCTAAGAACCGTTCCTTGCACATATGCATCCAAACCCAATCATCTGGTTAAAACACCACCCTTTTTCATCCCTTGTTGACATGGGATGTATATTGCTTAGTTCATTTTTCAATATGTTGTCGTACCTTTTCATGCAATTTTTTTATCATGTTAGCCTTGTGTTCACCATCTAAGTTGGCATACTTATTGACAGGTATAGGTACCAAATCCAAAGGAGTCAACGGATTAAAAACATATACAATTTGAAATGGAGAGTACCTAATAGCAGAATAAACACTCCTATTATACGCAAACTCGACATATGGTAAACAATCTTCCCATGTTTTCAAATTTGTTCAAATAATAGCATGTAAAAGAGTCGAAAGAGTTTGATTAACCACCTCAGTTTGTCAATCAGTTTGTTGATGACAAGTAGTTGAAAACAATGACTTAGTACCTAACTTGCCCCACAAAGGCTGACGTCTCACATGCTCCATACACATTAGCAAAGTCAGGATCATTCACATATAAATCCTTAATATGTTCAAATCCTAATAAGTTTTTAGTAAGTGTAGAGATAAGGGCATACTTGCGAGATAATGCATCAGCTACTACATTTTCCTTACCTTATTTATATTTTATGATGTAAGGAAAGGTCTCAATGAATTCAATCCACTTGACATGTCTTTTGTTCAACTTTCCTTGTCTCATCCTAATCTGATGATATCCATTTTTCAAATCAATCTTAGAAAAGATACATGAACCATGCAATTCATCCAACGTGTCATCTAATCTAGGTATGGGGTGACGATACTTTACAATGATTTTGTTGATTGCACAATCAATGCACATCCTTCAAGTCTCATCTTTTTTGGGTACAAGTAAGACAGGAACAATACATGGACTCATGCTTTCCCTCACATATCCTTTGGGAATAAGCTCATCAACTTTCCTTTGAAGCTCCTTTGTCTCCTCAAGATTACTCTTATATGTTGGCTGGTTAGGGATGGATACATTGAAGATGAAATCAATTTGATGTTCAATTCCTTTATTAGGTGGCAATCCACTTGAGAAATCGTCAGGCAATACATCTTCAAATTCTTGCAATAGAGCAATAATAACACTAGGAAAAGATGGATCAAACTTTTTGGTGTTAAAATAAGCCTCCTTATACAAAAGTATGATCATAGGTTATTTGGCATAGAATGCTCTTTTGACATCACTTTCTTTTGCATAAAAACTTTCTTTTTCTTCTCTTTCTCTTGTGTCCTTACGTTTTCTCCTCTCTTTTCTCTTTTATCAACCTCTCTTTTTTGTTCACTTTCATTTTTAATCCTCAATTGATCCTCATAATCTTGTTGAGGTGATTATGGTAGAAGAGTGATGAGTTTTTCATTCATTACAAAGGAATATTGATTCTTGAAGCCATCATACATAACTCACCTGTCAAATTGTCATGGTCTTTCTAATCAAATATGACCCACATGCATAGGTACAACATCACATAAAAGTTCATCATGGTACCTTCTAATAGAAAATGATATGAGCATTTGTTTATTTACCTTCACTTCACCACTCTTATTCAACCACTGAACCTTATATGGCCTAGGATGCTTCATAGTAGGTAAATTCAACTTCACAACCATTGTTGTGCTAGCAACATTAGTGCAACTCCCACCATTAATAATCATACTACATACCTTATTCTAGGTATACATCAGGATCATTCTTACCTTGGAATGTAAGAATTGTCATTTTAATACTGTCTAAATTATGGTCATAGGTGTCTTGCCTCCCAAATTCTCTTTGATCCCTTTTATTGTTAATAGTTCTAACCACAGTAGTTTGATTGTCAAATTCATCATTTTTTACATCATCTTCATGGTCATAGGCATACCTCAACTACCTTCTTGCTTTTTGATCCCTCATATGCCTCCTTTGCAACTCTACTATTTTATTAGCTTGCTCCTCCATCCTCTCCCTTATATCATCAAATCTGGTATTCATGTGCTCAAATTGTTGTTGCATAGCTTTGATCATGAAGGATACATCACCAGCTCCCTCCTAAACTGCACTTTTGTCTTTGGATGTCATAGTATTACTTTTATACAAAATAATTAGGATACCTCACAGAACACTCTTTTATGTGTTTCACTCAAAATATGGTGTCACACTCCCTCATGTTTACACTCTTTATGGCCTTTTCTTTATATGAACTTCACTCTTACCTTTTACCACTCGGATTTTCCCTTCTAGCTTTATACAGAACTAAACAACGTAAATCAACAGTATTGACTTTGAACAGAATAAGATAAATGACATAGAATTTAACAATTTGGAGAACAAGGAATCAAAAATGAAAAAGGATATAAAGGCAAACGAATTTAATGATCTAGCCACACAAAAATCAAGATAGGGGTAGTTGAACCTAGAGGACAAACTTGGGTAACAAAATACGAAAATAGATGGTAGAATTGGAGTTGAGCAAGAAAACTTTATTATTATTGTCACCAATATGACTAAACTGTTAACCTTATCAATAACTTGAATTTGATGTTCTCTTTCTTTTGTTCTTTTTCCTTCGTTTTTGTTTCTTTTTTTTTTCATTGATCCTTTTTTTTGCTTTTTTTTTTCTTTTGCTCAACACATAACAACAGTAGAATACTTAGATACAACAATTGGAATCAAAATTAACTCGTTTATGAGATTAAACAAACAAGCAAAGAGAAAAGGATTGCAAACAAATAGATTTGTGCATTTGAATGGTAATGCACATAATAGACAAGCTAAATAAAAATAAATAAATCACAAGGTAGAAAATTGAAGAGTGAGTGGATTCAACTTGATTTAAAAGCAAGCTCTGATACTAATTAATGTGGAAAACCCCAAAAAGACTTAACTTAGGGACCTAACACACACAAGGACTCAAAGAACAACCAGGAAAGCTAAAACAGAGTTTAATAACATAAACCCTAGACCCAACATTTGAAGGAACACAAACCTAGGGTATTTAAGAAGGATATGGATGCTACACTCCAGAAAAGAAAGGAATTAAGAGTGATAAGTCGATTAGAACGCTACAAGAAGAAGTACCTCTTAATAAGTTCTTTAGTCCTTAAAAGAATTGAGCGAGAAAAACCTTTACTTTTTATTTCACTCAAAATTGTCTGATTTTTCAAAGCTTACAAAGGGTTCCTATTTATAGACTAAGATAGCAATCCCAAAGAGGCATAAATTTCTACTTAAGACAAATCCTTATTTTGGAGGAACTTCTAACTATGGACAAATTCCAACACAGACAATAAACTCCACTTTAGGAGTGAATGCTATTACTCAGTCTGATCCATCAAGTATTCCAATTATATTAATTAGGCTTGTACTCTTTGTCAAACTTGAATTCACACCATTTGAAGTGGACCTCTTTAGTGCTTCTTTAATCTTTTTGGCTCTAGCTTGTGTTATTAAGCCTTCTGGAATGTGCAATGGACCTCTTGCATCTATTAAAGCCTTCCATCCATCATCTCTATGGTTTTTATCACATCTTTTTGAAAGGAAAAGCCTTGATCAAGATCATAAGAATGATGGTTCATTGCTTAAACCATATAAGAAAAGTTAGATAATTTCTTTCAAGATCATGAAAAATGAGACTATTTTGACCAGGTTTATGATTATTTTTCTCCTTAACCATGATCATAATGGTTAAATGGCTTTTAACCATTGAACTATTCAACCATGTAAGAAAGATACATGATTAGGAGAAGGTGTATTTCATGTTTAGGAAGTATGACCATACTTGATGGAATTTGTTGTCATAGGAGTTATTGCTGTGCTTATGACTCCTATGTACTTTGAATCCATGACCCTAAATGTTTATGTCCAAGATGGTGTCAACCATTTGACACGTTCTTATCTTGAAACATAAGCTACAACAAAACATATCTAATACAATAGTTTTTAGGTAGAAGTTTATAATCTTAGTAATAAAAACTGTTATATAAAATAATTTGGCAAAATAAGCATTTTATGTTGTAGTTTTTATGTGACAATTTCAAATTGTAGTTTTAAGTTGTGGTTTTGGTTATTAAAGTTGCTAATTGTTGCCCTAGAATGGTTTTAACTAACAATTTATATGTAGCATTATATATCATTGCTAATATAAGCAACAGATTTTAAAGTGTTGCATATAAGCAACACGTCAGTTTTTGAAACTTATGTAGTAGTTTGAATTTTTTCTTAAAAAATTAATAATTAGAAAATGTGAACATATATTTAGAAAAAGAAATACAAAATAATGTCATTTTGGATGTATGTTCTCTCTAATATCTTTCTTTCTAAATGCTAACGCACCATATATTATCTCATTTGATTAAACTTAATTGGTATTGTCTTTGTTCCAAAAAATGGATTAACAATCAAAACCTAACTAAAGCTTTTTAAAATCTTTTTTTCTTATCCTAATTTCTTGTTTCATTAATCCAAATTAAGTTTTTGCTCCTACTCTACTCTCGTTGATTTCTTGCTCCTACTCTAAAACTTGCTTAACAACCAAAAGCTAACTAGCTTTGATTTCTTTTTTTGGTGAATTAAGTGTCTCATATAGTTATTTATATGGATTTATGATCACTTCATCTATATTTTCTTTTGAGTAGTTTGTGGTTCTCAAAAATTATTTTTTTGTATGTTTATTGCTTACAATATATTAAATTATGTTGTTCTTTTATAATTTCACTCATCTATTATCTATTGTAATTTTGTTCACTAGTGGATTGTCTTTTGGACAACATGAGTGGGGGGAGGGGCTAGTGTACATGCCATACAAGATAATAGTCATTCTATTGTACTTGCCTTAATGATCACAATAACCTTCTCTTAAGCAATGGATATCTTTTGAAGCCATTGAATTATGTCTAATTTAATGGCTTTTAAAAGGGGACATTTTATTAGGTAAATTATTATTCTTTTTTCTTTTGGGTTGGCAAATTAATGTTACTATTAGATATATATTCATACTTATCAAAAAGTAAATTTCATTTGATGTGATGTGAATGGTAATTTGATGTGATAAATCAATAAATCTCAAATTCCTTGTAATGTTCATATCTCTAATAGCTTTTTTCTTTCTTTCTTCCAATAACTTTAATATTCTTGTTTTGCCCTTAGCCCACTCTTTCTGCTTCTATATTATATGCCCATTATACTTAAAATGAAAATAAGACACATTTCCTTTTGATGACATATAGGTAGCATATTATTTTATCTTTCAAAAATATTATTGCTAGCTCAATAAGAGCCAATAAACAACTTGCTAGTATAGGACTTTTTATTCAATAGAAGACAATAACTACCATTTAATTGTAAATATATTGTTTAATTAGTAAAACTCATGCTTATTTAATTTTTTTTATTATAAGATGATGAGGATGATAAGTGAGGGGTACGTCGTCTAATGATGTTGTAGTTATTGTAATTCTTTTATTTAGACTTAATAAATCATGTAAGCCTTTTTTGAGATTTAATTTATGGATTGGGAACTTTGTAGGTCTATTGATTTAGATCAGGAACAACAAACTCTTTCAAGGTTCAATTATCCACCATGACTTCCTCCTCTTTTAAATCAAAATGACTAGCAATCAAGGAATTAAGAGCTAGAGTGGCCTCCTCAGAATTTCTTTGAGCTTTTCTCCTTGACATGCACAAAGTATTGTCTACTACTATATTATACTACAAATTAACTTGGTTAGAAGATCAAGTTATAGTCATAAACAATCAAGAAACCCTAACAAACTATAAAAAAATAATTCTAGAAAAAAATCAAAATCTTATGCTAAAACACATTAAGAAGGAAAAATGCCTAAAAATCTTAAAAAACAATGAAGTTTGGCCTTAAGAGGGTGAGGATAATGGGCCAAAGGTGAACTAATCTTATTGAGAACATTGTTTTCCTTTAGTAAACCCTAATGTTGACGCCTTGTTCTACCAAAAGCCAAATTTTGTTGAAATTAAAGCTAACACCTAAAAAACATTTCCCAAAAATCATTAGGTATGAGCATTTGCAAACGGTGTTGATTTTTTTTCCATGCAATTTATTATCTTTTATGTTAGATATTTTTTAGCTGTATGACTAGAAACTACTACCCAATTTTCTCTTATAACGCTATTTTTTATTTGGAGTGATTGACATTGCCATAGAAATTTCAGCTCATTATATTGCGTTATATGGCTTGATTATCGTATAGCATCTATGAAAATTTGGTCAAAATTTTATATTCTAAAAGCAACAGAATAGTAGGACTTCTATTTCATTTGGTATGCTTATTTATTTTTTTAGCAACTCTTATACATGCTTATAAATTTTGTTAGATGAAATTTCCATAGTGAACAAAAAAAACAAGAAGAGTTAGATGAAGTTTTCATACTCTCTTAAGATCATTTTTTAGGTTCTTGAATAAATAATGGAAAATCTTGTTGCAATTATGATTAAGGCTGATTTCTTTTTTTAAAAAAAAAAATTAGTTGCTTAAAAATGAAATCTTGTCAAGATTTTTTTCAAAAGGTTGATAGTAATATTTTCAAAAAGTGGATGACAAGATACCTAAATGATGTCAGGAGTTGAAAAAGATGGTAGAAAGGACATCTTTGCAAATGATGGTTCTTTGAAAGCTTTTGCTGATGAATGGGATTCAATTACCTTTTACAGAAGCACTTGTGCATTATAAACTTCGCTGGTGGATTAAATTAAACTAAAACAAAAAATGTCAAAGGCCCTCGTATCATAATTGTTATCATGATATTTGTTAATCTATGTTACACTATGGTTCCACAGTGTTTCTTCCATTGCAATGGAACCTTGGGGAGAAAGTAGTAACCAATGATGCTACTAAACTTAAGCCTTACCTAAAGAAAGCAGTGTATTCTCTTAGCATACCCTTAGATGATTATGCTTCAATAGTTTTTTCCATTATTCAAGACAACTTCAATGCTCTTGAAGACAATCATGTTAATGATTCTGGAGAAAATGTGGTGTGTCTACATCTCCTTTGTAGATGTATTTGACATGAACAAGATACTAGTTATGGTGATGTTTTTCAACTAATTTGACCTACAGTTGTAACTAATACAAAGATTTTCTAATTTTCTAAAGGAAAATACTAAATTTCTTTTTATCATTCCACCAATAATGGGTATAAATGTGATAAATTTTATTAAAATTTCTATCATTTATCATCATTTCCCTTTCACCTTTCTGATGGGAGAAGATGATATTGTGTGATTGTTATTGCAACTACTTTGCCATTGGAAAAATTTCAATTGTAAGTTTGTCAGCTTTGGTGGCAGTCTCTTATATTTTAGACTTTGTAAACATAGCTAACACCCATAGTCCAAGCAAACCTTCAAAAGCTTATTGTCTGCATAAAGATACCAATGAAAGGAACTTTATGTTGCATGAAAAATTTTAGGCTGCTACAACCTATTGTGTTTCCTAGGCATATAACAGTGAAGCAAAATATTAGAATTCCTGGACTAACTTACATTCTAGATTGTTGATGTTTCTGCATAAGTATGTTATGAGTATAATCATAATGAAATTGTCCTTCTCAAATGCAAATTTCTTTAGGCCAGGTGAATAGGGATTCATCTATAGATGATGTATATCTTGCATAACTTTTTCAAGGTATGGATGATGTTCCAAGCTTGACAATAGGCATTGATTCTGCTTTACTCAAAAATGCTAAAGCCATCTCAATTCATAGTTCAGCAAAGCTTCTTAAGCGTTGTTCTTTTATTTAACATTCTAAAGATACTACTACATAAGGAAACAATGAAATTGAAGTCATCTAATGAGTCGTAGATTGCTCAAAAGAAGAGGGGGCAACAACTTTGTTCTTTAATGAATCCAAAGGAAGGCAATAATCATCCCCGGATAAACAGAGGAAGAAAAGTTGCCAAACAATCTCATGAGGCACATGAGAGTGTGACAGACTCTGTGGCAATTAAACAAGGAACCCTTGCAGTTGTTGGTCCTTCTTCCTCAACCTCAAGAAAAGGTCTTTCTAGTGGAAGTCTTCACAAGACAAGCCAACCAAGGAAAAAGGAAGCAATTGTGGATGATTGAAGTTCCTTATCATCACCCAAAGGAGAGATATTGAGTGTTTAGTTTGGGTAGAAGGCTCCAAAATCAAACAATCTTGGATTAGGAACACAGTCTAAAGAAAGAAATAACTCAGAACCATATGAAAGAAAGCCCCTAAGGAGCAAAGAAAAAAGAAAAAAAAGTTAACATAGATCAAAATAGGAGTATACTTAGTTATTGAAATCTTTTTTTTATTTGTTTTGGAATTATGGTGATCATGAATAGTTAATTTCACTTTCATTATATGGTTTACCTATCGTTATATTTAGGCAAATGAAATGAAATTTTATTGGATACAAAAACTGAAAGTTTATTTATATTAATTAATTATTACATTTCATACTCAAATAATAAGAACCAAAGGTTGCTATAAGGGAAATGATCAATTACCTAATCCGACTTGATGTGAAATTTTTGCTTGAAAGGCTACATTTGTTTCTTTGAAAACTTTGATTGACATTGGGAACAAGTAATGAAATTGTATTTATAATAATTAATTATTACGTTTCATACTCAGATAATAAGGATCAAAGGTTGCTAGAAGGAAAATGACCAATTACCCAACTCAACTTGGTTTGAAGTTTTTGCTTGAAAGGCCGCATGGATGAAATTCTAGTAAGACATGTCCTTTGACAGTTTGTCAGGACATCCATTTTTATACCTCTTAAAGCTTTGATTGATAACAAGAAGGCACCTGAGTTTTTATAATGTGACAATTTTGTAAAAGTAAGGGAAATGGGTGTCAAGCATAAAAAAAAAAACATGTGATATGCAATAAAATCATGCAACAATTACATGTAAATATATAATAAGTATATTATAAATTATTTGGTAATATTTTATATTGCATATGGTATGTTAGTTATTGAATAATTTATAATGTTTTAGGAATAAATCTATATATAAATAATAATAATAATAATAATACAACAAAGATTTTTACGTCAAATTCATGTATTTTGTTGGCTAAGGTCTCTGTCCCTCAATCAATCCATATTTACGATATCTGCCAAGCTCTCTCACTGATTTCCATTCCAAGTGTGAGGGTGACGTCGATGATTGTGATGAGGTGGGTCCTGCCTAAATAGATCCCAATACTTCTTCTGAGCAGGGGTATTACTAATTACATTGGCTGCCATTTGGGTCAATGTCATGCTTATATTCAAGTCAATTTATTAATGTTGATTTAAATACTTTAAAGTTTCCACCATCAAAACAAGTGTAAAACCAATTTTGAGCGCTGGTGAGGGTTTTAGATTAGATTGATCAGGTCTGTCATTTTAATTCATCTCGTCAATTGTTTCTAAACAACACAATTGAAGACAATGTCAACATAATCCAGCACATGGCTATTTGTTACAGCACTTTCATTTTATGTAATGGTGGTAATGCATTTTCTCCTTCTCTGATGACTCAATCAATGCAATTAGAAATTTTTTGTTCTTCTATTCTTTTTTCGATATCCACTTTGAATAGGAACTATTAACATGATAAAACATGTTCATGTAACAAGTAAGGAAAATTCTTTTTAAAACCACTTGCCTCCGATTATTTTCTCTAAATTAAAATAAGTGATGAGAACCATAACGATGATGACTGGAAAGCTCCAATGGATACAAGAGGTCCAATAACACCTGTCTCTTATACACATCTAGATGTGTATAAGAGACAGATGTGAAGGAATACGAACCTAGGGTATTTAAGAAGGATATGGACGCTACACTCCAGAACAGCTGTCTCTTATAGACATCTAGATGTGTATAAGAGACAGCTCTTGTATCCATTGGAGCTTTCCCGTCATAATCGTTATGGTTCTCATCACTTATTTTAATTTAGAGAAAATAATCGGCGGCAAGTGGTTTTAAAAAGAATTTTCATTACTTGTTACATGAACATGTTTTATCATGTTAATAGTTCCTATTCAAAGTGGATAGATGTGTATAAGAGACAGATGTGAAGGAATACGAACCTAGGGTATTTAAGAAGGATATGGACGCTACACTCCAGAACAGCTGTCTCTTATAGACATCTAGATGTGTATAAGAGACAGGCTCTAATGGATGCAAAAGGTCCACTTCACATTCCAGAAGGCCCAATAACAAGAGCTCGAGCCAAAACAATTAAAGAAGCAGTAAGGGGGCTGATTAAGGACAGTCAGGCCCACCAGGCTTCAAATGGTGCGAATTCAAGTTTGACAAAGAGTAGAGGCCTAATTAATAACATTGGAGTACTTGATGGCCCGTAATAAGCAATAGCACTCACTCCTAAACAGGAGTGTATTCTTTGTTGTGGAATTCTTATATTGTTAAAAATTTCTCAAAATAAGGATTTGTCCTAAGTAGGAATTAGTGCCTCTTTAGGATTGCTATCTTTGCCTATAAATAGGCACCGTTTGTAAGCTCTGGAGGATATACAACTTTGAGTGAAATAGAAAGTAAGGGTTTTCTCCCTCGGTTCTTTTGAGAACTAAAGAACTTATCAAGACATCTTATTGAAAGAAATAATCAAGTATGCTTCTCTTGGGTCTAAGTAGTTTGACTAAGAGCTTAAAGTGACTTGATAAGAAGAGTCAAAAGAAGGAAGAGAGCTTGAAAAGGTATATAAGGAGAAGCAAAAGTTATCAATGGAGGACGAGGAGGTGTATTGTCAAAGATGAAATTGTCCATGCGAATGATGACATTGTTGACTTAAGGGAAAAGAGAAAAGTGGTTAGACATAACTTAAGAGTGGCCAAGAAACCTTAATATTGGCCAATTTTGGTGAAGATAAGGAGAAGAAGGGAGTTGGAGTGAATGGTGAAGTGGTTGAATAAGATTAGCAAACAATTTGGACATGGATCTAGCTACAAGTAGATATTAGTTGTTGGATCTAATTGTATAGAGTTCATCCTATTTCTTCTTGTTTTCCATACACATTCACAATACAAATGCATAGTGAGGGAAGATCTAGGTGACGAGATTGAATAAATTTGATCAGTAGAGAAGAAGTGTCATGTTCAATTACTTATGATAGTATTCAATTTTGGATTAGGTTGATTTTTGCAGGGTGAGAGAAAATGAAAGGCGAGAAAAAGGAGGAGAGAGAAACAAAGATAGGATTTAGAATTTTGAATTTTTTATTAAATTATTAAGTTTTTTTAATTAAATTACGTGTAAATGTCATGTCTTCAATTATAATAACTTGATAAGTGAGTTTTACACATAAGAATGTCATATCATATAGTTTGATAAGTTTTTGTTTAGATTATTTAGTGGTAGGCTAGATTTTTTTTTTAAAAAAAAATTAAAAGATCTTTTTTATCATCTCATAATGAAACAATTTTTTTGTATTCTTATACCTTTTAGTCTTACTATGCACAACATTCAGCCCTTAAATGTGCAATAATGGTATTGGTATTTATATCTAGGTTGCCATCAAAGTTGAAGAGACCTATTAGTTAGTATCATATAATGCTACTAGATAATTATCATCTTATGACATTAATAAATCTTTAAAGCTTTATTGGCAATGTCCACTATGAGATTAAACAATGTTAAATTATGAAGGACAACAAGACAAAACTTGTTTTGTTCTTATTTGAGAACAATTCTCAAAATTAATATACTAGTATAAGAAATTTAGTCTAGTAAGCTTTTTAGCATCTAATACACAAATAAGAAATAAGTTATTACTCATCTTGTTCTAATAACAAAATCATGTAAAGAGGGAAAAGTATAATTTTCATGCATATATACCAAAATAAATTAGGTCTTTAATCATTTTGGTGATTCTCACATATTTTACTCAACTTAATAGCTCTCTTTATTTACTTTAAAAAAATCTTACTTTAAGATTTTTGAATGGGCTGGGATTCCATATTAAATTATTTAACCCTAAGGTAACTTTACAAAATCAAATAAAATAAATTAGGTAGATAATATAACTTATTAATCATATCACATGTGACTCTTAGATCGATTAGGTGACAACTCCTTACCTAAACATAATCATATATGTTTTTCTTAAACCATTACCTTTAAATTTATGTGATCATAAGATAATCCATCAAAATCACAATAATTTTAGTTAAGTAAGATCCATCAATTACAATATTAAACATAATTGGATTAACGAAACCTTGAGGTAACCCAACAAACCTTCTTTAAACAAAACTCTAGTTTTGAACTATAATTATGGAAGATAGTTTAACATGTTCTTAACATGTATTTAATATATCTCAATTATGAAATTTTATTAATTATAATTGGTCTCATGTATTGGCATCATAATTGTAATATATATCACATATATAACACACAATCCTAGCCTGCCATTCTAATATGGATAATTATAGACTTTACTAAAATAACATCCTTAAGCTATATAAGGAAGTTAGATGGTCAAATTTTTAAGGGATTGTAACATGGTATTTCAAAGTCCTTTTGCTTCCAATCACCTTTTGATGCCTTCATCTTGATGCTGATGGTTACAAATACATATATATTCTATCTAAATCCTTAATTCTCTAATTACATATTTAAAAGAGAAACTTCAAGTTACATTCAAAGAAGATTCATATAAAAAGAGCATTTACAAATAGAGAATAAGAGAAAGGCAGGGAACACAATCCTTATACGTTAAAAATACTTCATTCAACCATCAATATATACAATCAAATTGCTTTATTAGTCCTTAATCATCTATAATGTATTATAATCATATTATGTGCACAATGGTAAATGCATATTCAATTAAATTATTGATTTTATATGCATATTAAAATAATATTTTCAAGCATTGAAATATTTAAATAAATTAATTTGATGTTATTAATTCATAATAAGACTTGAATTAGGAAATATGTTTAGAACATAATACCTAATTTAATTAGAAAAAAATTTCTTATTGAAAGATATATTGACTAAACTTTACCTAACCTAAAAAAATTGGAAATTTTCTTATATGAATTATCAATTCATGGATACCTAAATAAGTCCATGAGTTATAATTGTAATTGACTAATAATGTCTTAATTCAAGCCTAATTCATCCAATCTTTTATTTAAATAAGTTCTGCCCAATAAAAAGGTGTATTTTGCAACCTTTTGCAATGAATGCAATTCAACAAAGGCTTTAATTTGTGTGCATAACTTTGGTATCTAAATGGTTGAACATAAAAGGAATCCTTATCGCAATGAAAAAAATATTGTGACAGCATGAAATTATTACAAAACCATGATTCCATTAATTTTGACTGTTTGATTTTATGTAAAACTCCTAAAGTTGTATTAACAAACCTACCAACTGATGCGGAAAACCCCAAAAAGATGTGACTTAGGGACCCAACACACATAAGGAATCAAAGAACAACCAGGAAGCTAAACTAGAGTTTAATAAGACAAACCATACACCCAACATTTGATGGAACACTAACCTAGGATATTTAAGAAGAATATAGATGTTATACTTCAAAAAGAAAAGTAATTAGAAGTGAATGTTATTACTTAGTCTGATCCATCAAGTATTTTAATTATATTAATTAGGCTTATTTTATTTATTCAAAACTTGAATTGGCACTATTTGAAGTTTTGTTGGCCTGAATGTCCTCAATCAACCCATTTGGTGCTTCTTTAATCTTTTTGCTCTAACTTGTGTATATGGGTTTTTGGAATGTGCAATGGAGCTCTTACATTCATTGAAGTTTTAGCTCGTGTTATTGAGCCTTTTGAAATGTGCAATGGATCTCTTGCTTCCAGTGAAGCCTTCCACCCATCATCTCTACGGTTCTCATCATTCCCCCTCTCCTCAAAAGGATTCATCCTTGAATCATCACCTACATCAAAAGGGGAAAGATAAAAAATATTCAATTTGCACTCACATTATACTCACTAGGAAGTTTCAACTTATAAGCATTGTCATTAATTCGTGTTACACTTGAAAGGGACCATCTCATTTAGGTTATAGCTTTGAACACCTTTGAGCTAAAGAACCGTTCCTTGCACATATGCATCCAAACCCAATCATCTGGTTCACAACCCTTTTTCATCCCTTGTTGACATGGGATGTATATTGCTTAGTTCATTTTTCAATATGTTGTCGTACCTTTTCATGCAATTTTTTTATCATGTAGCCTTGTGTTCACCATCTAAGTTGGCATACTTATTGACAGTATAGGTACCAAATCCAAAGGGATCAACGGATTAAAAACATATACAATTTGAAATGGAGAGTACCTATAGCAGAATAAACACTCCTATTATACGCAAACTCGACATATGGTAAACAATCTTCCCATGTTTTCAAATTTGTTCAAATAATAGCATGTAAAAGAGTCGAAAGAGTTTGATTAACCACCTCAGTTTGTCAATCAGTTTGTTGATGACAAGTAGTTGAAAACAATGACTTAGTACCTAACTTGCCCACAAAGGCTGACGTCTCACATGCTCCATACACATTAGCAAAGTCAGGATCATTCACATATAAATCCTTAATATGTTCAAATCCTAATAAGTTTTTAGTAAGTGTAGAGATAAGGGCATACTTGCGAGATAATGCATCAGCTATACATTTTCCTTACCTTATTTATATTTTATGATGTAAGGAAAGGTCTCAATGAATTCAATCCACTTGACATGTCTTTTGTTTCAACTTTCCTTGTCTCATCCTAATCTGATGATATCCATTTTTCAAATCAATCTTAGAAAAGATACATGAACCATGCAATTCATCCAACGTGTCATCTACTAGGTATGGGGTGACGATACTTTACAATGATTTTGTTGATTGCACAATCAATGCACATCCTTCAAGTCTCATCTTTTTTGGTACAAGTAAGACAGGAACAATACATGGACTCATGCTTTCCCTCACATATCCTTTGGGAAATAAGCTCATCAACTTTCCTTTTAAGCTCCTTTGTCTCCTCAAGATTACTCTTATATGTTGGCTGGTTTAGGGATGGATACATTGAAGATGAAATCAATTTGATGTTCAATTCCTTTATTAGGTGGCAATCCACTTGAGAAATCGTCAGGCAATACATCTTTAAATTCTTGCAATAGAGCAATAATAACACTAGGAAAAGATGGATCAAACTTTTTGGTGTTAAAATAAGCCTCCTTATACAAAGTATGATCATAGGTTATTTGGCATAGAATGCTCTTTTGACATCACTTTCTTTTGCATAAAAACTTTCTTTTTCTTCTCTTTCTCTTGTGTCCTTACGTTTTCTCCTCTCTTTTTCTCTTTTATCAACCTCTCTTTTTTGTTCACTTTCATTTTAATCCTCAATTGATATCTCATAATCTTGTTGAGGTGATTATGGTAGAAGAGTGATGAGTTTTTTCATTCATTACAAAGGAATATTGATTCTTTGAAGCCATCATACATAACTCACCTGTCAAATTGTCATGGTCTTTCTAATCAAATATGACCCACATGCATAGGTACAACATCACATAAAAGTTCATCATGTACCTTCTAATAGAAAATGATATGAGCATTTGTTTATTTACCTTCACTTCACCACTCTTATTCAACCACTGAACCTTATATGGCCTAGGATGCTTCATAGTAGGTAAATTCACTTCACACCATTGTTGTGCTAGCAACATTAGTGCAACTCCCACCATTAATAATCATACTACATACCTTATTCTAGGTATACATCAGATCATTCTTACCTTGGAATGTAAGAATTGTCATTTTAATACTGTCTAATTTATGGTCATAGGTGTCTTGCTCCCAAATTCTCTTTGATCCCTTTTATTGTTAATAGTTCTAACCACAGTAGTTTGATTGTCAAATTCATCATTTTTTACATCATCTTCATGGTCATAGGCATACCTCAACTACCTCTCTTGCTTTTTGATCCCTCATAATGCCTCCTTTGCAACTCTACTATTTTATTAGCTTGCTCCTCCATCCTCTCCCTTATATCATCAAATCTGGTATTCATGTGCTCAAATTGTTGTTGCATAGCTTTGATCATGAAGGATACATCACCAGCTCCCTCCTAAACTGCACTTTTGTCTTTGGATGTCATAGTATTACTTTTATACAAAATAATTAGGATACCTCACAGAACACTCTTTTATGTGTTTCACTCAAAATATGGTGTCACACTCCCTCATGTTTACACTCTTTATGGCCTTTTCTTTATATGAACTTCACTCTTACCTTTTACCACTCGGATTTTCCCTTCTAGCTTTATACAGAACTAACAACGTAAATCAACAGTATTGACTTTGAACAGAATAAGATAAATGACATAGAATTTAACAATTTGGAGAACAAGGAATCAAAAATGAAAAAGGATATAAAGGCAAACGAATTTTAATGATCTAGCCACACAAAAATCAAGATAGGGGTAGTTGAACCTAGAGGACAAACTTGGTAACAAAATACGAAAATAGATGGTAGAATTGGAGTTGAGCAAGAAAACTTATTATTATTGTCACCAATATGACTAAACTGTTAAACTTATCAATAACTTGAATTTGATGTTCTCTTTCTTTTGTTTTTTCCTTCGTTTTGTTTCTTTTTTTTTTCATTGATCCTTTTTGCCTTTCTTTTTGCTCAACAATAAACTAGAATACTTAGATACAACAATTGGAATCAAAATTAACTCGTTTATGAGATTAAACAACAAGCAAGAGAAAAGGATTGCAAACAAATAGATTTGTGCATTTGAATGGTAATGACATAATAGACAAGCTAAATAAAAATAAATAAATCACAAGGTAGAAAATTGAAGAGTGAGTGGATTCAACTTGATTTAAAAAGCAAGCTCTGATACTAATTAATGTGGAAAACCCCAAAAAGACTTAACTTAGGACCTAACACACACAAGGACTCAAAGAACAACCGGAAAGCTAAAACAGAGTTTAATAACATAAACCCTAGACCCAACATTTGAAGGAACACAAACCTAGGGTATTTAAGAAGGATATGGATGCTACACTCCAGAAAAGAAAGGAATTAAGAGTGATAAGTCGATTAGAACGCTACAAGAAGAAGTACCTTCTTAATAAGTTCTTTAGTCCTTAAAAGAATTGAGCGAGAAAAACCTTTACTTTTTATTTCACTCAAAATTGTCTATTTTTTCAAAGCTTACAAGGTTCCTATTTATAGACATAGATAGCAATCCCAAAGAGGCTAAATTTCTACTTAAGACAAATCCTTATTTTGGAGGAACTTCTAACTATGGACAAATTCCAACACAGACAATAAACTCCACTTTAGGAGTGAATGCTATTACTCAGTCTGATCCATCAAGTATTCCAATTATATTAATTAGGCTTGTACTCTTTGTCAAACTTGAATTCACACCATTTGAAGTGGACCTCTTTAGTGCTTCTTTAACTTTTTTGCTCTAGCTTGTGTTATTAAGCCTTCTGGAATGTGCAATGGACCTCTTGCATCTATTAAAGCCTTCCATCCATCATCTCTATGGTTTTTATCACATCTTTTTGAAAGGAAAAGCCTTGATCAAGATCATAAGAATGATGGTTCATTGCTTAAACCATATAAGAAAAGTTAGATAATTTCTTTCAAGATCATGAAAAATGAGACTATTTTGACCAGGTTTATGATTATTTTTCTCCTTAACCATGATCATAATGGTTAAATGGCTTTTAACCATTGAACTTATTCAACCATGTAAGAAAGATACATGATTAGAGAAGGTGTATTTCATGTTTAGGAAGTATGACCATACTTGATGGAATTTTTTGTCATAGGAGTTATTGCTGTGCTTATGACTCCTATGTACTTTGAATCCATGACCCTAAATGTTTATGTCCAAGATGGTGTCAACCATTTGACACGTTCTTATCTTGAAACATAAGCTACAAACAAAACATATCTAATACAATAGTTTTTAGTAGAAGTTTATAATCTTAGTAATAAAAACTGTTATATAAAATAATTTGGCAAAATAAGCATTTTATGTTGTAGTTTTATGTGACAATTTCAAATTGTAGTTTTATTGTGGTTTTGGTTATTAAAGTTGCTAATTGTTGCCCTAGAATGGTTTTAACTAACAATTTATATGTAGCATTATATATCATTGCTAATATAAGCAAACAGATTTTAAAGTGTTGCATATAAGCAACACGTCAGTTTTTGAAACTTATGTAGTAGTTTAAATTTTTTCTTTAAAATTAATAAATTAGAAAATGTGAACATATATTTAGAAAAAGAAATACAAAATAATGTCATTTTGGATGTATGTTCTCTCTAATATTTCTTTCTTTCTAAATGCTAACGCACCATATATTATCTCATTTGATTAAACTTAATTGTATTGTCTTTGTTCCAAAAAATGGATTAACAATCAAAACCTAACTAAAGCTTTTTAAAATCTTTTTTTCTTATCCTAATTTCTTGTTTCATTAATCCAAAATAAGTTTTTGCTCCTACTCTACTCTCGTTGATTTCTTGCTCCTACTCTAAAACTTGCTTAACAACCAAAAGCTAACTAGCTTTGATTTCTTTTTTTGGTGAATTAAGTGTCTCATATAGTTATTTATATGGATTTATGATCACTTCATCTTATATTTCTTTTGAGTAGTTTGTGGTTCTCAAAATTATTTTTTGTATGTTTATTGCTTACAATAATTTATTATGTTGTTCTTTTATAATTTCACTCATCTATTATCTATTGTAATTTTGTTCACTAGTGGATTGTCTTTTGGACAACAATGAGTGGGGGAGGGCTAGTGTACATGCCATACAAGATAATAGTCATTCTATTGTACTTGCCTTAATGATCACAATAAACCTTTCTTAAGCAATGGATATCTTTGAAGCCATTGAATTTTTGTCTAATTAATGGCTTTTAAAAGGGGACATTTTATTAGGTAAATTATTATTCTTTTTCTTTTGGGTTGGCAATTAATGTTACTATTAGATATATATTCATACTTATCAAAAGTAAATTTCATTTTGATGTGATTTGGAATGGTAATTTTGATGTGATAAATCAATAAATCTCAAATTCCTTGTAATGTTCATATCTCTAATAGCTTTTTTCTTTCTTTCTTTCCAATAACTTTAATATTCTTGTTTTGCCCTTAGCCCACTCTTTCTGCTTCTATATTATATGCCCATTATACTTAAAATGAAAATAAGACAAATTTCCTTTTGATGACATATAGGTAGCATATTATTTTATCTTTCAAAAATATTATTGCTAGCTCAATAAGAGCCAATAAACAACTTGCTAGTATAGGACTTTTTATTCAATAGAAGACAATAACTACCATTTAATTGTAAATATATTGTTTAATTAGTAAAACTCATGCTTATTTAATTTTTTTTTATTATAAGATGATGAGGATGTAAGTGAGGGGTACGTCGTCTAATGATGTTGTAGTTATTGTAATTCTTTTATTTAGACTTAATAAATCATGTAGCCTTTTTTGAGATTTAATTTATGGATTGGGAACTTTGTAGGTCTATTGATTTAGATCAGGAACAACAAACTCTTTCAAGGTCAATTATCCACCATGACTTCCTCCTCTTTTAAATCAAAATGACTAGCAATCAAGGAATTAAGAGCTAGAGTGGCCTCCTCAGAATTTCTTTGAGCTTTTCTCCTTGACATGCACAAAGTTATTGTCTACTACTATATTATATACAAATTAACTTGGTTAGAAGATCAAGTTATAGTCATAAACAATCAAGAAACCCTAACAAACTATAAAAAAATAATTCTAGAAAAAAATCAAAATCTTATGCTAAAAACACATTAAGAAGGAAAAATGCCTAAAAATCTAAAAAACAATGAAGTTTGGCCTTAAGAGGGTGAGGATAATGGGCCAAAGGTGAACTAATCTTATTGAGAAACATTGTTTTCCTTTAGTAAACCCTAATGTTGACGCCTTGTTCTACCAAAAGCCAAATTTTGTTGAAATTAAAGCTAACACCTAAAAAACATTTCCCAAAAATCATTAGGTATGAGCATTTGCAAACGGTGTTGATTTTTTTTCCATGCAATTTATTATCTTTTATGTTAGATTTTTTTAGCTGTATGACTAGAAACTACTACCCAATTTTCTCTTATAACGCTATTTTTTATTTGGAGTGATTGACATTGCCATAGAAATTTCAGCTCATTATATTGCGTTATATGGCTTGATTATCGTATAGCATCTATGAAAATTTGGTCAAAATTTTATATTCTAAAAGCAACAGAATAGTAGGACTTCTATTTCATTTGGTTATGCTTATTTATTTTTTTAGCAACTTTTATACATGCTTATAAATTTTGTTAGATGAAATTTCCATAGTGAACAAAAAAAACAAGAAGAGTTAGATGAAGTTTTCATACTCTCTTAAGATCATTTTTAGGTTCTTGAATAAATAATGGAAAATCTTGTTGCAATTATGATTAAGGCTGATTTCTTTTTTTAAAAAAAAAATTAGTTGCTTAAAAATGAAATCTTGTTCAAGATTTTTTCAAAAGGTGATAGTAATATTTTCAAAAAGTGGATGACAAGATACCTAAATGATGTCAGGAGTTGAAAAGATGGTAGAAAGGACATCTTTGCAAATGATGGTTCTTTGAAAGCTTTTGCTGATGAATGGGATTCAATTACCTTTTACAGAAGCACTTGTGCATTATAAACTTCGCTGGTGGATTAAATTAAACTAAAACAAAAAATGTCAAAGGCCCTCGTATCATAATTGTTATCATGATATTTGTTAATCTATGTTACACTATGGTTCCACAGTGTTTCTTCCATTGCAATGGAACCTTGGGGAGAAAGTAGTAACCAATGATGCTACTAAACTTAAGCCTTACCTAAAGAAAGCAGTGTATTCTCTTAGCATACCCTTAGATGATTATGCTTCAATAGTTTTTTCCATTATTCAAGACAACTTCAATGCTCTTGAAGACAATCATGTTAATGATTCTGGAGAAAATGTGTGGGTCTACATCTCCTTTGTAGATGTATTTGACATGAACAAGATACTAGTTATGGTGATGTTTTTCAACTAATTTGACCTACAGTTGTAACTAATACAAAGATTTTCTAATTTTCTAAAGGAAAATACTAAATTTCTTTTTATCATTCCACCAATAATGGGTATAAATGTGATAAATTTTATTAAAATTTCTATCATTTATCATCATTTCCCTTTCACCTTTCTGATGGGAGAAGATGATATTGTGTGATTGTTATTGCAACTACTTTGCCATTGGAAAAAATTCAATTGTAAGTTTGTCAGCTTGGTGGCAGTCTCTTTATATTTAGACTTTGAAACATAGCTAACACCCATAGTCAAGCAAACTTCAAAAGCTTATTGTCTGCATAAAGATACCAATGAAAGGAACTTTATGTTGCATGAAAAATTTAGGCTGCTACAACCTATTGTGTTTCCTAGGCATATAACAGTGAAGCAAAATATTAGAATTCCTGGACTAACTTACATTCTAGATTGTTGATGTTTCTGCATAAGTATGTTATGAGTATTATCATAATGAATTGTCCTTCTCAAATGCAAATTTCTTTAGGCCAGGTGAATAGGGATTCATCTATAGATGATGTATATCTTGCATAACTTTTTCAAGGTATGGATGATGTTCCAAGCTTGACAATAGGCATTGATTCTGCTTTACTCAAAAATGCTAAAGCCATCTCAATTCATAGTTCAGCAAAGCTTCTTAAGCGTTGTTCTTTTATTTAACATTCTAAAGATACTACTACATAAGGAAACAATGAAATTGAAGTCATCTAATGAGTCGTAGATTGCTCAAAAGAAGAGGGGCAACAACTTTGTTCTTTAATGAATCCAAAGGAAGGCAATAATCATCCCCGGATAAACAGAGGAAGAAAAGTTGCCAAACAATCTCATGAGGCACATGAGAGTGTGACAGACTCTGTGGCAATTAAACAAGGAACCCTTGCAGTTGTTGGTCCTTCTTCCTCAACCTCAAGAAAAGGTCTTTCTAGTGAAGTCTTCACAAGACAAGCCAACCAAGGAAAAAGGAAGCAATTGTGGATGATTGAAGTTCCTTATCATCACCCAAAGGAGAGATATTGAGTGTTTAGTTGGGTAGAAGGCTCCAAAATCAAACAATCTTGGATTAGGAACACAGTCTAAAGAAAGAAATAACTCAGAACCATATGAAAGAAAGCCCCTAAGGAGCAAAGAAAAAAAAAAAAAAGTTAACATAGATCAAAATAGGAGTATACTTAGTTATTGAAATCTTTTTTTTATTTGTTTTGGAATTATGGTGATCATGAATAGTTAATTTCACTTTCATTATATGGTTTACCTATCGTTATATTTAGGCAAATGAAATGAAATTTTATTGGATACAAAAACTGAAAGTTTATTTATATTAATTAATATTACATTTCATACTCAAATAATAAGAACCAAAGGTTGCTATAAGGGAAATGATCAATTACCTAATCCGACTTGATGTGAAATTTTTGCTTGAAAGGCTACATTTGTTTCTTTGAAAACTTTGATTGACATTGGGAACAAGTAAATGAAATTGTATTTATAATAATTAATTATTACGTTTCATACTCAGATAATAAGGATCAAAGGTTGCTAGAAGGAAAATGACCAATTACCCAACTCAACTTTTGTTTGAAGTTTTTGCTTGAAAGGCCGCATGGATGAAATTCTAGTAAGACATGTCCTTTGACAGTTTGTCAGGACATCCATTTTTTATACCTCTTAAAGCTTTGATTGATAACAAGAAGGCACCTGAGTTTTTATAATGTGACAATTTTGTAAAAGTAGGGAAATGGGTGTCAAGCATAAAAAAAAAAACATGTGATATGCAATAAAATCATGCAACAATTACATGTAAATATATAATAAGTATATTATAAATTATTTGGTAATATTTTATATTGCATATGGTATGTTAGTTATTGAATAATTTATAATGTTTTAGGAATAAATCTATATATAAAATAATAATAATAATAATAATACAACAAAGATTTTTTACGTCAAATTCATGTATTTGTGCTAAGGTCTC
>CM038484.1:2062077-2077412 GCA_021464305.1 Kandelia obovata | reverse complement strand
TACCTTACTAAAAACATAATAAATTTGTTGTCGATAATTTGCATCAACTTTAAGTTACAATTAGGACAACAATACTAAAGCATGCTATTATAGTCTTGATAAGATTGAGATGTTTTTAAGTTGTATGTTATAAAGTTGTAAAATTACAAGATTTATATCACTTATAAAATGAAATTAGTAAAATACTTTGTTAACTAGAAATGATCTTTCCTTTTTTTATTTGATATAACGTTGCATTTACCTATTCACTTAGTTAATGAAATTAGGCTTAGTAGACTTATGTATTGTTATTAAATGTTGGAAATTAAAAGGTAAATGTGGAAATTAAAATCATATGTGATGAGAACCATAACGATGATGACTGAAAAGCTCCAATGGATACAAGAGGTCCAATAACACAAGTTAATGATGTGAACCATAGAGATGATGGCTGGAAGGCTCCAATGGATGCAAAAGGTCCATTTCACATTCCAGAAGGCCCAATAACATGAGCTAGAGCCAAAACAATTAAAGAAGCACTAAATGGGCTGATTAAGGACATTTAGGCCTACCAGGCTTCAAATGGTGCGAATTTAAGAGTAGAGACCTAATTAATATCATTGGAGTACTTGATGGCCCGTATTAAGCAATAGCACTCACTCCTAAACAAGAGTGTATTTTCTGTTGTGGAATTTTTCCATTGTTAGAAATTTCTCAAAATAAGGATTTGTCTTAAGTAGGAATTTGTTCCTCTTTAGGATTGCTATCTTTGCCTATAAGTAGGCACCCATTGTAAGCTCTAAAGGATATACAACTTTGAGTGAAATAGAAAGTAAGGGTTTTCTCCCTTGGTTCTTTTGAGAACTAAAGAACTTATCAAGAGGTACTTCTTCTTGTGGCGTTCCAATCGACTTATCACTCCCAATTCCTCTCTGTTCTGAAGTGTGGCGTCCATATCCTTCTTAAATACCCTAGGTTCGTGTTCCTTCACATGTTGGGTCTAGGGTTTGTGTTATTTAACTCTAATTTAGCTTTCCTGGTTCATCTTTGATTCCTTGTGTGCGTTGGTTCCCTTGGGGTTTTCCGCATCAATATGTATAAAATAGAATTCATCCTTAAGGTTGCATCATATATGGGTATTTAGTTGAAAAGTGTTTGGTATTTTTACTTAATATGTATGTAAGATAAAACTTAATTTACAAGATATAAGAAATAATTTGACAATGTAATAAAGGAATAAATACCTTTATTATCAATTAAAGGCCAAGCAATAAATGATACAAGTACAAGAAAGGGAAATACTTTTACTTTGAATATTACTTTGAGACGTATATTGAGTAAACTAAACCTAACGTTGCCTTTTTTTTTTCTTTCATTATTTTCTTTAAAATGTCCAACTTATTACTCATATTAATATTTTTATTACACAGAGCATAACAAATTGATAAGTGGTTGACAAATTATACTACATAAAGGATCCTTTTGTGCTTGCATTTAAGTTCACAAAGTCTTTTATGTAAAGGAACAAGTGGAGAAAGATTTTTATTATTTAATATAAAAGATTTTTTGGGATTTATTTGATCTTATTGAGAAAGATAATCTAAATGTCTATGATATATGTTGGGGTGAGCTAAATGAATTTGGATAAAATGTATAAGCCTTTAGCATTTTTGAATAACTTAGTTAGGTAAAAGAAGATAGGCCTCATATTGTAGTTGATCTCTCAATAAATGTTTTACAGTTTAAAAAAGATAGATATCAATTAAATGATGATTTATATTATAATGATATATAGTGGAATTAGATGGATGTTATTGATTAAAGGTTGTAGATTTATATTTATATTTTGTCAACCTTTCTATATTTATTATATTATTATAAGACTTTTATTTAGGTTAAAGGCATATTTAATTTGAAAAAAAACCTAATAAGTATGAACACATAATTATAATTAGTGAATTGAAACTTTTCAAAACTCAATGGTAATGACGTAGGTTCTCCTTCTTTAGTCATATACAGTTAATTTGTTATTCTTGAATTGTATTTCAATTAGCTAATAATGGTGTTAATTCACATGTTTTTACTATTTTAATGTTAACTTATTTTTTATCTAACATTTCTATTAACTAAAAAGAACCTAATTATTATTCTTACTAACCAAAATTATAATATGGTTTATATTATAAAAAACTCCTCTATATATTTTACATTATACATCTACATGATTAATAAGGAAGGATGTCATCATACTTTTTATTCTTTCTTCTTATAATTGGTCTTAATAAACTTTATACCATTCATTTTTTGTGTAGGTGACAAAACATGATAAGAAAGAAAAACACTAAAAGATAGATTGAGAGATCCAATCCTAAAGGTTTTGATAATTTCTTTCTTAAGTACCTTAAGAAAGTAATAATTAATAGAAGAACAACAAAATTCAAAGAAAAAGAGGTAAAATGGGTAGCCACAAGTAAAAAAGATAAATACCATTCAACGTGGACAAGTTGGATAACCAAAATTGAGAGAGACAAATTTCATTCAAGGTATACAAGGTGACCAATCATAAGTAAGAGAGATAAAAACTATTTCAAGTGGATAACATTGGCTATAACAAGTGAGAGAGATAAGTAATATTCAAAGTTGGAAACAACTTAGTAGAGGAATATTTTTTATTCCAAGTAGGCAAGGACTAAAAGAAACATAACATTTGGAGGATGAAATACCAAAGGGGAAAGAAGAAATGGAATAAGGAAATTCTTGAGTAATTAAGAGGCATTTTTATACAATTTTTAATATATGTGTCTTGTTTTTGATTAAATAATTACAAGTATGGACATTATTTCAAGAAAGAAAAAAGATGACGAGAACTCACATTAATGAGTACAATATATGAAAAAAGTGAATAAAAGAAAAGTCCATATTTTTTAATATAAATAACTAGCCCATAAGCACTAATGATGAAACTTTAAATGAATTTAATAATTTTTTAGGCATGTTGACTAAAAACCCAAAATCAATATTATTGAATGTGTTGAACGAACATAAAATGGTAGATGACAAAAAAAAAAGACTTATGGAAGGTTGTGAAGTTAATATAAAAGGATTTATCAAATCTTATCTTCAAATAGAATTTGTGATTATAGCTTATAAATCAATTATTGTATGATGAGTAGTTAACTTCTAAAGAAGGTAAAAGATGGTGATGAGTACAATCAAAGTAAGCTAGAGGACTTATGAATGCAAATTGAAAAAGAAAACTACAAAAAGTATAAGATAAATAAGAAAAGATTGATAAACTATATTATAAATATACCTCTTAATCAATTTAAAGGCCTCCTTAAACATTGAAAATTTGAAAAAAAAAATAAGTTAAATATCTTAAGCTACTTATTGCATTTTTTGTTTAAATTAAATATGCCTTGCTCTTTAATGTATAGATAATGCAAATTTATATGGTTTTTTTTGTTACTTTTTTACATGGGCCCAAATTGTTTCTATTTTCTATTTTTACGGATTTTTCTTATATGTTAAATGTCACATTTATAATTGGAAATGCACTTGTGTTACATTATTGGTCGATGATTTTATGTTATGTTGTATTGATTTTGAAAATGCACTTTAAAGATTCTTGGAAAGGAGTTTGATCAACATCCTCCTTTTCTTCTATCATTTTCTTAAGATTAAAGAATCAATGCATTTTCAAAGTTTAGCAAATTTTTTAATTTCTTTTCAATTATTTGCATTTATCATAAAAAGTGCAAAAATAATAAATTGATCAATATGACTATCAAAAGAGAAAATAAGAACAGTATATATATTGAAAATCTTTGATCCCACTTTTGTTATATTTAACAAAGGCATCTATTACATTTAGATTTCACTTGTATTTTCTTGTTACTTTGTACATAAAACCATCCTTATAATTGCTTAAGATAATTTGTAATTGCTTTAAGAAAAAAGATAAAGAGAAATAAATTACAAAAATAATAAATGAAAAGAAGAGGTATTCCACAATATATAAATATAACATATCTTAGTTATATGAATAATATGTCATGATACTTTTTTTTTAATTTATAATTTTACATTTTATTTTCCTTTGTGTGTTTTAATTTTACTTTGTTAAGCTATATTTTTATTGTAATATACATATACAATTTGGAAAAATCAATATGATAAATTAATAAAAACAAAGGGAAATGCATACTACTAGTCAAAAGAGTTTTATTATGATTAAAAGACAAATGGTAAGAATTTTTTTAATCTTTTTCCTCTTATTTTATCACATACGAGCTTTTCTATACTTTGTTTAGAATTATGGTTACATTTTGCTCCAAAGAAATCAAGATTCTAATAAAAACTCACCTTCTCAAATAGGCATTTTTAAGGATACTTACACAAAAAGATCTAATTGAGAATGCAAGCTATCAAATGAGTTTACAAATCAACAAATTATAAACTATTAAGTTGCTTTTCAATTTTTCTTTAGAATTTTTTTTTTCATTGTTCTCCTTTGATTTAATATTTCTTTAGCATATCATGATTTTTCATGTTTTTAATCTTATTTATAGACATGTTAAAGTGCTTGTTGTGTAGTTAAATTTTACTATTACTTGATTGATTATACTAAATTTTTTCCATGCTGCTACATAGCAAAAAGTTAATTAGTAATCATATTGCTTTACAATTTGATAATTTTGAATCATTAATAGCTAATTTGCAGTCATCAGTTTTATCTCCATGAAAGCATAAAGGTTGTTGTGCAATATGTGAATAGGTATGATATATTTACATCATTCCTTTTATCATGCCAAGCTTTAGTCGACAATAATACAATTAGTTGTTCCTTTTCACCACTCTAATGAATTACTCAATTTAAATCATAAAATTTTTAAGTGCTAAAGTGTGTCATTATGAGATTCGTCATATTAGTATTTGATTTGTTTCTAACCTTTTTTTTACTCCTTTTGCTTCATTCTTGGATCATTGGTTGTAGGTTTAAATAAAGGAGATCCAATCCTAACCAAAATTATTGAGTAGACAAATTATTGTAAAAGTTTTTTCTATGGCTATGGTGAAAAAGCATTCTAAAAGGGTAAAAGTTTATGGGAGAGACATCACATGCACAAATTTTAAGGGAAAATTAGTTGTTAAAGATGCTATGAAAGTTTCAATAAATTTTATGTAATCTATTAGAGAAAATATTACGTGAGAGGCCAAAAAACAATTTGAAGCTTATAGAGCATAAAAAAAAATGGAGCTACAAATGATAATAATTGCCCAATAATGTTATTTGATATTCTGAATTTTGTAGCAATAAAATTCTAATTTGAATATAAATTTTGACATGACTGCATTGTGCTTTCTATTAACTCCTTCACCTAACAATGCTCTTAGTGCTCTAAACCAAGAAAATCAATAGAGGAATCGTCAATCTTCTAGTAATGCATCTAGTCCATGTCTTTAAATATTCTTTCAATTTGCAAATGAGTTATGAAAATATGCATTAAAAGTTCATGTGTTATTTATTTTCTCTTTTTTTTTTTATTATTGTCTTTCTTTTTATATGCTTTCTTTTGTATTTCCATTGCCTAGAATAAATGTTAAACTTAATTTAAATATAAGAATTAATATTTTATTGAATAAGTACACTACTCTTCTTAATGTTAGAAACGTACTTAAGAAATAAAAGCAAAAAACCTAGTAAGGCAATAACAAAAGCCTTAAGACATGTTGTAGAAATTGTTCAACATATTATATTTTATGATGTCAATTGTTTTAAGTTTGAAGTCATTGGAAGTTTGAGAAATGGAAAAATCACTTGTAACACCTAATGCTTTAAAAAAGAAAGATATTACTAATTAATTTTTTTCTTGGTTTTTTGTTCCATTAGAAATTAATCTGTTGTTAGATTTAATAATTTTCTCTTGCAACACTTTTATTAGAATTTTTTGATTTATAAGCATGTCACAAACACTTATACATGAAAGAATTGAACATACATGAACATACATGAAATTAATGACATTTGACTCAAAATTACTATACAACATCTTCTTAACTGACTATAATATTTGTGGAATGTATAAATCTAAACTTTTAATAAGTAGCATAAGTTTGTGAATAAATATAAATACATTTTATAGTAACAATTAACATTTATGATTCTATAACAAATAAACCTTAAGAAGTTTAGTCTTTTGTTTCTTTCAAAAGTTGAATTATAATCATATGAACAAATTGCCAATAGTGTGGTATTTTAATAATAATTCAAAGAATGAATTATTTTGAATTCATTTTTAGTCATATAATTTGGACTTTGCGCCACAATCATCGCCAAATCCACTTTTATTGGTGGTCCGTACAAGATGGTTGCCCGTACAAATTATGGTTGGCTCCACTTTACTTGAAAATTCCTTTTTAAATTTTATTTTTCCCAAACAAAATTCTAAAACAAGTGTCTAACTCGTGGACTTCTATGTCTAATCATAGAACCCAAGTCGCTGAGGTCTGTATAAACTGTGGTCAAATCTAATTTAGAGCTTTTAGACTTAATTATTTATAATCTAAGTTCCAATTATTTAAGGATAAAGGTTTTTTTTCCTTGGGGTTAAATATTTAAGAATAAGTTGAGGTGTGGTTTTCATGGTTTGCTTTATTGTAATTTAAAAAGGAACAAATGTTGCAGCCGGCTGTGGAGGGAACGGAGAATGTGATATTTGCGTTTGCGGAAGCCAAATGCCGGCGCGTGTTGTTCACCTCATCAATTGGTGCAGTTTATATGAATCGCAACAGAAGCTTAGATGCTGTGGTCGATGAGTCTTGCTAGAGTGACCTTGAGTTTTGCAACAACACTAAGTTCTCAAATTGCCTACTCATAATAATTACGTTAGCTTGATAAACAATTTATCTAATAATAATAATAATAATAATCTATACTCTCTCTCTATATATATATTTATTGATTTGAAAAGATCAAACATTGTAAACTATATCAAGGGAGAGAAAAAGTTTGTACGTCTTAAGAATTAGATGTAGAGATATGAAGTGACCCATATTTATTGTAGTTGATTTGTTATTTATCAATATTAATATATATATATATATTAATAAATAAGAGTTGAGATTAAAAATGGCTTATAACAAAAATGGGAATTGCAGAACAGGTACTGCTATGGAAAGGCAGTGGCGGAGCAGTCAGCATTGGAGGTAGCGGAGGCGAAAGGAGTGGACCTATTGGTGATTGGGCCGTTGTTGCAATCCCCCGTTAACGCTAGCACCATCCAAATCCTTAAGTACCTCAACGGATCAACTAAGAAATATGTCAACTCTGCTCAAGCTTATGTGTATGTTAGGGATGTGGCATCGGCTCACCTCCTCGTCTACGAGACACCCTCTGCTTCTGGCCGGTACATTTGCGCCGAAAGCTCTCTCCACCGTGGAGAGGTAGTGGAGACTCTGGCCAAGTTCTTTCCCGAATATCCCGTTCCCACCAAGTAAGTCCATTTCTTTGTTCTAGTGGCCCCTGATTTAATTAATAACGTCTTGAATTTTATGTTATTTTATCTTATTAGCTTAATAACATTAAAATGGTATATGAATTTCTTAGCATTCTGCCGGGGCGAGATATTATTCTCAATGAAATGACATGAGAACCTTTATAAATATAAAAATTGAATACAATTTTTATTTTTCTTTTGGACCTTTATTTGCGGAATCTTCAGCCTATGATACCGATGGAACTATTTGGAACACATTAGGTGTTCATCTAACCCATTGACTTTTCTTTCTAAATTATTTGACGATAAGACCTTTTTTTTGTCATTTTTTTATTTTTTATTTTTTTGGGAGAAGATATTGCCAAGAATTAAAGCAAAAATGCATAGAAATTTTAGTGGGGTCACAATCTTTCTGGTCACTCTCTGAGATTCTCCTTTTCTTCTTTTGGAATGACGTGCTGTTAGTTTTAACCTAGTTACACAATTCAGTGTCAGAAAATGACGAAAGAATCCAAATTGCAGCATTGGAGTCGCACATAGGTCCTAACAACAATCATGAATATTAAAGCAAATAAAAGGAATTCTCATCCCGACTAATACGGTAAATTTTTAACTACTGTTTAAGGTTATTTAATGATAATTGTATCCTCAAGTCTTTCACATTAAAGAAGGGGAAAAAAAGCATGACACTTCCACGTGGGGTTCTAACATCATTTTTGGTTTTTGTAGCAGTCTAAATGTTGTTGTGGCCTGCCCATTGTAGAATAACCAAACCTAGTGCAAGTGCGGATGCTTCCTTTTCGCTTTTATGGTGTGTGTGAGCAGTTTTTGTTGTTCTGACTTTGACATTTTATATCTCCTTACCAAAAAGATTAGAGAACGATTGATAACAACCAAAACCAACTGAGGAATTGGTGGACATAGAGGTCCCCATCCTACTATACTGTACTTGTAATAATTCTTTAATTATCATAGGTGTTTTTAGAAAGTTTGTTGAAAAAAAAAAGAAAGAAAAAACTACTTGGAGTAGGACAGTATGGAATGCCATTTCTCATCCAACTAGTGTTCCATACCAAGACCACGGAGGTTTCAGGTATCTTCCAAGTCACCAGCCGTTTGTTCTCACCAACAAGACCCCCACAAAAAAAGATAGTAATTAAGGAAAATATTTATTCATTAAATTATATAATAGAAAGTAAATATGTGGGATTACAGGTCAGCTACAAGAGATGCATAAAAGAAACTTAGAAGGATTTCCCAAAAGAAAAAAAAAACGATTTTCAAGAAGTAAGACAATAGTCTTGTTGTGGTCTTACAAAGTTGATTACGGCAATAACGCCGCCCCCTTGGATGATATATTACAGATTTGGAGGTGCGTGTCAATGTTCAAAAGCTTTGTTTAGATTTGGAAAGCTGATTAAAAAAATGCATCTCTTAATTTATTTCGTTCAACAATTTGTAGTGCGTGTGAAAAAACCAAATTGCTGCCATTTGGGAAAATGAAATTGTCTGTGGTTTTATAATTGCAGGTGTTCAGACGAGAAGAACCCGAGAGCAAAACCCTACAAGTTCACCAATCAAAAGCTGAAGGATCTCGGTATGGATTTTACATCAGCCAAACAATGCCTATATGAAACTGTTAAGTGCCTGCAGGAAAAGGGCCAACTTCCAATCCCAAAGGAGCAAGAAGACCCCATTGAGATTCAACATTAAAGATTGTTCAGTATGGGTTTAACCAGCTACCATTTGGTTAGCCCAAAGATCCACAACCCATCAATAGTATTATGCAAGTGCTTTCCTCTCCTCTTATTTTACTTTAATAAAACCATGACCTATATATGCCTGTTAGACATCATCTAGACCAACACATCATGAAACAATGGACAGCAAGCTATAAAGGTATGCCTCAAGCTAATTATTGCAAGCACATTGATTTTTAGATGTTTCTAAAACTTTCCATCCGTTACCAAATCGTTAGGAGCTGTTTTCTAAAAATGAAAACTGCTGCTCACTTTTTTTTAGCTGAATTAATGTTAATTAGGACTCGAACTTAAAATTTTTAGTCAATTTTATTGAGAGAAAGTTCATTGGTTCTTTTTGTTTTTTTTTTCTTTCTTCTTCTTTCAGTTGTGACAGTTGCAAATTCTCACGGTTTGGATTGAACAATTTTTAGAAAATTGGACCATTTGTAAACAACCCTAATTTCTACCTAAGTTTTTCTCTATTTGTTGTTTTAGTTTTCTTTCTCCAAAACTAAATATATTTTAATAAATACTTCAATCCCACAAGTCTCTTACTATTTCAGTCACTTTCTCATTTTCCCCAATTCCTTTGCAGCTTCCACATTACATTAATGGTAAGAAGCTTAAAGCTTAAGTCTTCTTGAAAGGTTTTGCTTGAATATAGACTGGAACTGAAATAAGAGAGTTAACAACAATAAATTTGGCAAGTGCTTCTTTCTAGAGGAAGCAAGGACAAGGGCCAAAACAGAGAACTGTTTGCCTATATGTGTGTGTGTGTGTGTGTGTAAAAGAACATACAAAAGTTGAGATTGAGATTTGCTCCCACGGGAGCTTGCCCAGCTTCGTCCCACGGGAGGCCTTCAGAGCGATATTTGTTTAACTTAAAAAAAAGAAAAATCAAGCTTTAAGTTTTTTAATAGGTTTATATGATTTGCAATAATTGATATTAAAATATTAGTCAGTTTGTAATTCTTTTAGTATTTTAATACAATAAAAATATTAATATGTATATATTTACTAAATTTATGCAGTCAAAATAGCATTTATTATAATTTAATTTAATAATTTTTCATGTGTATCAAAATTCTTATAACATAAATACTTATAATAAATAAAAAATGTATATTTTAAATTAACAATATTTTATATTATAAATTTGCTTTTATTTCAAACTCCACAAGGCTTTTAGAGCAATCCATAGTGAGAGAATCTCAATCTTTATAAGATAATCATCAAACATGATTAAAGTATTTTCTATCTTGATTCAATAAAAATAATACTTTTATAAGTTTTTTTTCTTAATTTTAATCTTGAATTCTTTCAACCTTTTAAAAAGATTCTTCTCCAAATACCTATAGGGTTAATATACAAATTAATTCAAAACTTTGTGCATTTTAACAAATATATCCTAACTTTTAAAAAGTAATCATTTGATAATCTTATAATTATTTTATAATAAATTTAGAAGTAATCATCACCTTAATAAAAGTTGTCAAACTATATGATGTGACAATATTAATATGGACTAAATATCAAATTTTAAATTTGATGATGTGTAATTGCTGCTTGGCATTCAAATGAAAATTTATAATAATAATGTGATTAAATAATTTAAAAAAAAAATAGAAAAACCTTTCTTTTTCTCTTCTCTCTTTATTTTCAGTCTCAAACCCAAATTTCAATATTTCGCCATCTCCATATTTTCAAGTCTAAAACAAGCATGGTAGTTTAAACCAAACCATAACATTGTAGAGAATTATGTTGATTTCTATTTTCACCCAAAATGACATTAAGAAATTCACCATTAACAAGAATGAAATTTCAGTGCATTTTTATCTCAATCTTTGTTTTGGGCTTATCCCATCTAATTTCTTTAAACCTAAATCCCCATTTGTCTTATGGATCTAATTGGATTTGATAGGCTCTTTATCCTTTATAATTGCTTTAAACTGATTCTGACAGAAAGAAACGATTCTAAAAAAGTAGAAAACAAGTCATCTTATTGAAAGAAAGAGTCAAGTATGCTTCTCTTGGGTCTAAGTAGTTGACTAAGAGCTTAAAGTGACTTGACAAAGAAGAGTTAAAAGAAGGAAGAGAGCTTAAAAAGGTATATAAGGAGAAGCAAAAGTTATTAATGGAGGACGATGAGGTGTAATTATCAAAAATGAAATCGTCCATGCGAATGATGACATTGTCGACTTAAAGGAGAAGAGAAAAGTGGTTAGACATAACTTAGCAGTGACCAAGAACCTCAATATTGCTAATTTTGGTGAAGATAAGGAGAATAAGGGAGTTGGAGTGATGGTTGAAGTGGTTGAATAAGATTAACAAACAATTTGGACATGGATCTAGCTACAAGTAGATATTACTTGTTGGATCTAATTGTATAGAGTTCATCCTATTTCTTCTTGTTCCATACACATTCACAATACAAATGCATAGTGAGGGAAGATCTAGGTGACGAGATTCAATAAATTTGATCAATAGAGAAGAAGTGTCATATTCAATTACTTATGATAGTATTCAATTTTGGATTAGGTTGATTTTTGCAGGATGAGAGAAAAGGAAAGGCAAGAAAAGGAGGAGGAGAGAGAAACAAAGAGAGGATTTTGAATGTTTAATTTTTTATTGAATTATTAATATTTTTTAATTAAATTACATGTAAATGTCATGTCTTTAATTATAGTACTTGATAGTGAGTTTTACACATAAGAATGTCACATCATATAGTTTGATAGTTTTTGTTTAGATTATTTAGTGGTAGGCTAGATTTGTTTTTTAAAAAAAATTAAAGATTACCAATTAAAGATCTTTTTATCATCTCATAATGAAACAATTTTTTTGTATTCTTATACATTTTAGTGTTACTATGCATAACATTCAACCCCTTGAGATGTGCAATAATGGTATTGGTATTTATAATCTAGGTTGCCATCAAAGTTGAAGAGACCTATTAGTTAGTATCATATATGCTACTAGATAATTATCATCTTATGACATTAATAAGTCTCTAAAGCTTTATTAGCAATGTCCACTATAGGATTAAACAATGTTAGATTATGAAATACAACAAGACAAACTTGTTTTGTCTTATTTGAGAAAAATTCTCAAATTAATATACTAGTATAAGAAATTTAGTCTAGTAAGCTTTTTAGCATCTAATATAATAATAAGAAATAAGTTATTACTCATCTTGTTCTAATGACAAAATCATGTAACGAGGGAAAAGTATAATTTTCATGCATATATACCAAAATAAATTAGGTCATTCAACCCCTTGAGATGTGCAATAATGGTATTGGTATTTATAATCTAGGTTGCCATCAAAGTTGAAGAGACTTATTAGTTAGTATCATATATGCTACTAGATAATTATCATCTTATGACATTAATAAGTCTCTAAAGCTTTATTGGCAATGTCCACTATAGGATTAAAACAATGTTAGATATATGAAGTACAATAAGACAAATTTGTTTTGTCTTATTGAGAAAAATCTCAAAATTATATACTAGTATAAGAAATTTAGTCTAGTAAGCTTTTTAGCATCTAATACACTAATTAAGAAATAATTATTACTCATCTTGTTTCTAATAACAAAATCATGTAAAGAGGGAAAAGTATAATTTCATGCATATATACCAAAATAAAATTAGGTCTTTTAGTCATTTGGTGATTCTCACTATTTTACTCAACTTAATAGCTCTCTTTATTTACTTTAAAAATCTTACTTTAAGATTTTTGAATGGCTGGGATTCCATTAAATTATTTAACCCTAAGGTAACTTTACAAATAAAATCAAATAAATTAGGTAGATAATAACTTATTAATCACATCACATATGACTCTTAGATCAATTAGGTGACAAACTCCTTATGTCAACATATTCATAATTTTTTTCCTAACCATTACCTTTAAATTTATGTGATCATAAGATAATCCATCAAAATCACAATAATTTAGTTAAGTAAGATCCATCAATTACCAATATTAAACATAATTGGATTAACGAAACCTTGAGAACCAACAAACCTTCTTTAAATAAAAACTCTTTAGTTTTAGAACCTATAATTTATGGAAGATAGCTTACATGTTCTTAACATGTATTTAATATATCTGAAAATTATGAAATTTATTAATTATAATTGGTCTCATGTAATTGGCATTATAATTGTAATATATATCACACAATCCTAGCCTATCATTGTTTAATATGGATATATTATAGACTTTACTAAGAAATATCTTAAGCTATATAAGGAAGTTAGATGGTCAATTTTAAGGATTGTAATATGGTATTTCAAAGTCCTTTTGCTCCAAATCACTTTTTGATTGCCTTCATCTTAATGCTCATGGTTTACAAATACATACATTATCTATCTAAATCCTTAATTCTCTAATTACATAATTTAAAGAGAAACTTCAAGTTACATTCAAGAAGAGTTCATATAAAAAGAGCATTTACAGATAGAGAATAAGAGAAAGGCAGGGGAGCACAAATCCCTATAATTTCAAAAATACATTCATTCAACCCGTTCTAATTATATACATTCAAATTGCTCTATTATTCCTTAATCATCTTATAATGCATTTATAATCATATTATGTGCACAAAGGTAAGATGCTATTCAATTATATATTATTGATTTTATATGTATATTAAAATAATATTTTGCAATCATTAAAATATTAATTAAATTAATTTGATGTTATTAATTCATAATTAAGACCTGAATTAGAAAATAGTTTAGAACATAATAACTAATTTAATTAGAAAAAAAAATTCTTATTAAAAGATATATTGACTAAACTTTACCTAACCTAAAAAAATTGGAAAAGTTCTTATATGAATTATCAATTCATGGATGCCCAAATGAGTCCATGAGTTATAATTGTAATTGACTAATAGTGTCTTAATTTAAGCCTAATTCATCCAATCTTTTATTTAATAATGTCTTCCAAATAAGAAGGTGTATTTTGCAACCTTTTGCAATGAATGCAATTCAACAAAGGCTTTAATTTGTGTACATAACTTTGGTAGTCTAAATGGTTGAACATAAAAGGACTCCTTATTGCAATGAAAAAAAATATTTATGACAACATGAAATTATTACAAAACCATGATTCCACTAGTTTTGACTTGTTGATTTTATGTAAAACTCCTAAAGCTGTATTAACAAACCTACCAACTGATACAGAAAACCCCAAAAAGATGTGACTTAGGGACACAACGCACACAAGGAATCAAAGAACAACCAGGAAAGCTAAACCAAAGTTTAATAACACAAACCCTACACCTAACATTTGAAGGAACACCAACCTAGGATATTTAAGAAGAATATATATGCCACACTTTAGAAAAGAAAGGAATTAGAAGTGAACGTTATTACTTAGTTTGATCCATCAAGTATTTTAATTATATTAATTAGGCTTGTACTCTTTATCAAACTTGAATTGGCACCATTTGAAGTTTGGTTGCCCTGAATGTCCTCAATCAGCCCATTTGGTGCTTCTTTAATCTTTTTGGCTCTAGCTTGTGTTATTGGGCCTTTTGGAATGTGTAATGGAGCTCTTACATTCATTGAAGTTCTAGCTCGTGTTATTGAGCCTTTTGAAATGTGCAATGGATCTCCTGCTTCCATTGAAGCCTTCCACCCATCATCTCTACAATTCTCATCATTCCCTCTCTCCACAAAAGGATTCGCCCTTGAATCATCACCTACATCAAAAGGGGAAAGATAAAAAACATTTAATGTTGCACTCACATTATACTCACTGGAAGGTCCAACTTATAAGCATTGTCATTAATTTGTGCTACAATTTGAAAGGGATCATCTCTTTTAGGTTATAGCTTTGAACGCCTTTGAGCTAGGAACCACTCCTTGCACATATAAATCCAAACCCAATCATCTGGTTCAAACACCACCCTCTTTTGTCCCTCGTTGACATGAGATGCGTATTGCTCAATTCATTTTTCAATATGTTGTCGTACCTTTTTATGCAATTTTTTTATCATATCAGCCTTGTGTTCACCATCTAAGTTGGCATACTCATTGATAGGTATAGGTACCAAATCCAAAGGAGTCAACAGATTAAAACCATATACAATTTCAAATG
>CM038484.1:1578803-2053803 GCA_021464305.1 Kandelia obovata | reverse complement strand
TTGGATCAGCAATTTCTCGTTGCCTATTTTCTGTGACCAAGAAATTTAGCTGCATGAAGGAAAGATATATGTGAGAGTCTAATTATACAACTGGTTGACATAATATCTTGCTTAAATGTTCATTCAGTTAAATTAAATACATGCAAAATCCACCCAACTCTTAACACAGACCAAGTAGGAAGACTCATTCATTCATGAAAAGGAATGCTTCTTCAGAAGACACTGAATTGAGTCTATATTTTGACACCAACATCTGTTTACTACCTCAGACAACAGCACCACCAAAGGAGTCATACCATGTATAGTTTTTTTCCTTTTTTTTTGTTCTTTTTCTGAGCAAGGTCATTATATTTATAGTTTGATTTGTAATACTTGAAAGTTTTCATAAACTGCAGTGTTTAAGTTTTATTGCACGATAGGCTAATCTCAACTTTTCTGCTAAAATATGCACAAACTGGAGATCAGCAACCATGATATGAAATATGTCCAAGGAAGAGATGTACCCAACCAACAATGTTCAGACCCTTCTCAATGAATGAAGCATCTGTAGGTCGCTTTCCACTTAATACTTCGAGCACCAAGACCCCAAAGCTATAGACATCAGTCTTTTCAGTGGCTCTACCACTTTGCATATACTCTGCCACCATAGTGAAAAGACTTGTGAATACAAAAACAGAAAAGTTTGTGACATTAAAACTTGACAAAGTAAAAACGAAAATTCCCGTGAGGCTAAGCAAAAGAGTATATAGCAGCTAGGTAGGACACTTTAAATTTTACCAGGAAACCGCTTAGGTCCAGTATTGTCACTCATCAGTATTTCATATGATCTTTCTCAGCCTTGCCTAAGTTATTTGAGAATGCCAGACTGATCTAGCAAAGGCCGAACAATTAAGGAGTTGCCATTTGTTCTAATTTTGGTAAATATGATTTCTCGCATGAATTTTGCCATTTAGGATCATTATGTGGATTTTACAGAAAAGTTTCAAATCTAAGAATTGTTACTATAAATGAAGTATAGAGCCCTACTGGAAAAGTAATGATGTCTGTTTTTTCTTTTTTGTTTTTTTGGCAGCACATCACAACAGGTACATGCCAGCTTAGCATCACAGTTACTGTTGCTGGATGCCAGTACCCTCAATATTGTGTTGTTTGGATGGCTCTTGTAAATTGTTTGAAAGCAATGAGTAATTGCATAAACCTAAGTTGGGATATACAAAACATTAGTTTGCAAGAGGGTAACAAAAGGAACATTCACATTTCTCAAAATTTAAAAAAAAATAAAAAGTCACAAAGGACATTCACACTCAACCAGTACTGGATAAGAGAAAAACATATTCTTACTAAGTTCAAGCCTATATCACCTCACTTACCAGGAGCTAGATAACCAAAAGTACCAGCAACAATGGTCGTAATGTGGGATTCCTCATCCTCCAACAGTTTGGCAAGTCCAAAGTCAGAAACTCGAGCCTCCAGATTACCATCAAGCAAAATGTTGCTTGACTTTATGTCGCGGTGTATGATCCTAGGGGAACAATCATGATGCAAGTAGGCCAATCCTTTTGCTGCTCCCATGATGATATTCAGGCGCGTCTCCCAGTCCAGCTGTTCACATCTTTCTGTGCAAAGCATCACAAAAATTAATAAAAATCATTTTTCTCTTTTTCCATTACCTTTTCCTTTTAGTATTGTCATACAAATCTAATAGAAAGTATAATCCCAGATCAAAAGTTCAGGAGGAAATGAAGCCCGTGAACTGAAAAGGATTGAAAATAAAAGTTGCAGTATCATCCATCTCCAACATAATCCCCATCCATCAGCTCTTCAGCTGATGCCCAAGACCAAGAATGGGCAGAATGATTTCAATCACTTCATTGGCCTCCTTACCCAAATTAAGATATATTTAACTGAAAATAAATATTTAATCAAATATAAATGTCTCGCACCATCAAAAAATCAGTCATGCTCTTTTCAGAGACAATATAATGTTCCTAGGGGCTCAACAATCGAATGAAAAGAGTTGTAATGAAAAATGAAAAGCAGAAGGTAGCAAGCACTACTTTTGTCTTACTGACAGATGTTCACCCCTTTCCCAAAATGCCACTACTAAGGTATCTCTGCAGCATAGATAACATGTTCAAAAGGAAACCATTACTAAAAGCTTCACATTATCTTTACAAAGCAACCAAATGGGATGTTGGCAACCATAATGCTTGCCGGTTTATAGCCTCAAATGAACTTATATTTCCAAATGATGTAAAACTACTTGGGTGCAGTAATGCTATTGGCACATTTTCCAGTTTATGTCCTCAAATTATGAGGAAGCCAGAGTGAGCCACATAGAAGTAGGATCAATAAGAGGCAGCAAAACACTTTATTTTTGCATATTCTCTCATTCCATATGTTAAAATATTTGAACAATAAGAAACCAAGTTACAAGTCTTACCATGAAGTGCTTCATCAAGGCTACCACCAGAGAGGAAATCATAAATTAACAATTTTGATGTAGGAGAATTGCAGTAACCTCGCAAGTTCACCAAGTACCGGTGTTTTATGCTTCCAAGTATTTCAAGTTCCCTCTCAAAGAAACGATCAAATCCCTCGTTCAATTTTACAATCCTTTTCAAGGCAAATACATTCCCATCATCCATTGCAAGCTTATACACCGTTCCAAAGCCTCCACAACCTATGACATGTTCCTCATTCAAGGTTTCTAATTTTTTAATTATCTCTTTTGAAGAGTATGGCAAGTCCCCATGAAACATTACAATTGAAGCACCTGAAATGAAAAGACAAAGGAAATAAAGGCACTAAATTTTGAATGATGAGTCATAGTAATGGTAACAGAAATCTCAGATGATTTGTATGGACACCACCTCCACTAACATCCATTGCAATGCTGTTACCCTCATTTTTACCAAGCTTCTTATAAAGAAAGCAGCCCCAAAAACACATAAGTGCCACCAAAAGTAGTGCACCAACAGTTGCTGAGGCACTAATTAGAAGTCGGCCAGAGTTCTTCTTCTCTCCTTGATTTTGAGCTATAACCAGAACAATATATGAATATCAAAAACATATGCATATATGACAGATAAGAAAATAAAACAAGATGAACAGATTTTCAAGAAAATCCAGGTTCCAATTGTCTAGCTAGAATAAATCTGAGCATGAGTTGTACTGTAATCGAGGAATTAACAAAATCATTGATATCCTAAATGTGCACCATGAAGCATACCCATGGTTTGACATCGAAGTGGCTATTGAGTTCATTCAAAAGTATGCTGCCAAAGATGTTACATGTTTGTGCAGTTTATCAGGCAAATTAATTTATATGGGAGCAATGTCCTCTAGAATCTAAATGCATTGTCTTAAACATGTCAGTTTCAATAAGACGTAGACATGACATGAACAAAATATACCTTAAGAATCTGGCGACAGAGAATAAAAAAAATGAAAAAAGAAGAAAATAATTGCAATACTTTTATTACTGATAGCACTAACTCAAAATTTCAGTCTGACATTGATTAAAAGCAGAACCTCCACTTTAGGACTCCAATAATTATAAGAAAAAAAATTTGACTGATTTCTTGCCTTCCAAAAAGTATGAAAATGTAGGACTTCAAACCAAATGTTAGTTCTCGTGGATAATCAGAAAAATCACTCAACTCCAGCTACCAATATGACATAAAATTGGTAAAAGAAACACAATAATGCAGCAGTATGAAGAGAAAGTAAGTGCAGTGAATTGCAACTAAAATGAGCAAAGAAAAAAAAGAAGAATTTACATATCAGGTGCTATGGTTGTAACACAAGTTCCACCTGTGTTTTCCAAAGAAAGTGATGCAGAACAGTTCCATATATCATCTAAACCACAATTATGTATATAATAGCAATCGGTATTGTGGGAAAACATGATTAGAGGCCTATACTATGCATAGTTAACTATTTTTAGAATATATTCTTAGAAATAAACTAATTTAAGTAGGTTTTTTTGAGTCTTCTATAAGTTATGAGATTCGATGAGTTTTTTACTTTTTTGTCAATTTCCTTTTTTACTAGGTCTAAAATCTATAAAAGTATTGTCTAATGTATTATTCAAAATAAAAAGAAAAATTACTCTTTCAATCTCTGAGATGGTATCAGAGCCTTTGCCCTTCATAGTCCTCTTACCTTTGTTTCTCTTTTTCTGATATCAAAACAAAGTATTTTTGCTAAACTTTATTGCCGGTGATTTCTACTTCACGTTAAAGGCCTTAATTGCCTAGAATTGTTATTTTTCCATAAAAGATGTTAAAGGTTGCAGAGATAATTGCTACAGCCCAATCAAAGAGGACAGGATCACTTATCAATAGCCTTGAAAAACCCTCAGGTGCCTGTTCTTTGACATATTTAGGTGAGTTTCCATTCTCCATTTGGCTAAATGTCTCAGGTACGACCTTTGCCAACTCTTGGGTCATGGACTCAAGAACTACTGACTATATGACTCACTTACCAAATATTTTTTCCACATATTCCTCATTTCCAAGTAGTAGGAAAATTGCCACAGCAAACAGTTCTATGACCACCATAGCAGGTATAGGGAATGTTAAAATAGGTTCATCAGTGATCCTAAAATACATCCTTCATCTCCCTAAACTATTTACAAATCTAGTTTATATACAGAAACTTACTCAAAATTTACACTGCAATGTGGTTTTTCATCACAACTATTGTGAATTTTAGGACAAGGATTCGGGGGAGATGATTAGACATGCTAAAGAACAGTAGGTTCTCTACTACCTTAAAACACCAAGTCAGTTAAACATTAACAAGGGCAGATTACCTCATTCTTTCATGTCAGAAAATTTTTCAGCCAATAAAGATAAAGTTTGGTTTCATCATCACCGACTTAAACATTCATCTTTTAGGGTTATTAAAATTTTGTTTCCTTCTTTATTTAAAAATTTGGATGTTGAAAACTTTCATTGTGAGGTATGTGAACTTGCTAAATACAAGCGTATAACAATTTCAGCTAGTAACAAAAGATCTCTATTCCTTTTTACCTCATTCATAGTGATATTTGGGGTTTTATGTTAATTCTTAATATTTCTGAGGCAAGATAGTTTGTTTCATTTATTGATGACTATGCTCGTGTTATTTGGATTTTTTTACTCAAGTATAAATCAGATGTTAGTACTGTTCTCCCAAATTTTTGCTTTATGGTTAAAAATCAAAATTTGGAATCAACGTCAAAAGGTTTAAGTTGGATAATGCTAGGGAATATTTCAATTAAACCCTAACTCCATACTTTCAAAAAGAAGGGATAGTACATGAATCATCTTGTGTCAATACTCTACAGCAAAATGGAGTAACCGAAATGAAAAATGGTCACATTCTTAAAAAAACTTGAGCCTTTATGTTCCACAACAATGTGCTTAAACATTTTTTGGGAGAAATAGTTCCTACTGCTGCCCATCTCACAAATCATTTTTCATCTAAAGTTTGGGGATTCAAAAATCCTATGGAAATACTCTCCACATTCAACCCTAACCTACAAACTACAAATAACCTTGTTTTCAAAATATTTAGGTGTATGTCAATTGTTCATGTTCACTGTCCAACTAGGGGGAAACTAGATCCAAAGGCAATAAAATGTGTCTTTATGGGGTATTCCTCGACTTAGAAAGGGTATAAATGTTATCATCCTCCATCAAAGAAATTTTATGTCTCAATATATGTCACTTTCAATTAACGTGTATCACCAATCCTTATTTTCAAGGGGAGAATTTAACAATAAAAAATAAGGATGAGGATGTTTTACTTGATCTATTGCCACTATTTAGTGTAAACCATCCGGTTCATCTTGTCTCATTGTACCAAATCACATGTCTGAAAATCTTTCTAAACATATATTTGAAAATGAACCCAACTATATATCAAAAAATTCTCTTAAATCCATATATAAACCTGAACTTATGTCTGAAAACCCTCAAGAAAAAACAGATTCTACACTTGAGAATATGGGATTTGGCAAGGGCAAGGTGTTCACAGGGAAGAAGATGACCATTCCTAAATTTATGTAGGTCCAAGAGTCTAACCCAAATCCTGAGAATGAGATAACAATCTCTAATCCTACATTGCAAAATGAAATTGAACTTCATGTGAATAAGGATGACCAAGATCATCCCATTGCCATTAGGAAAGCAACAAGAGAGTGCACAAAACAACCTTTATATCCTCTTGCACACTTTGTCTTTTAAGAATTTTTCACCACCTCATTGATCCTTCCTTGTTAGCTTAAACACCATTATCATTCCTACCACCTTATCCGAGGCTTTGTCCAATGAGAAATGGAAACAAGCTATAAATATGGAAATAGAGGCATTAGAGAAAAACAAAACTTAGGAGTTATTAAAATTACTAGTGGGAAAGAAACTTGTAGGGTGTAAATGGATGTATACAATAAATCATAGAGCAGATAAATCAATAGAAAGATATAAAGCAAGGTCGGTAGCCAAGGGGTATACTCAAAGCTATGGAATTGATTATCTAGAGACTTTTGCTCCAATTGCAAAAATGAATACTATTAGAGTTTTGTTGTCGTTGGCAGCTAACTATGGTTGGGAATTACAACAGTTCAATGTAAAGAATGCATTCTTGCATGGAGAACTAGAGGAAGAAATTTGTATGGAGGTCCCACCAGATTATGGGAAGAACTTGAATTCTCATATTGTGTGTAAATTGAATAAAACCTTGTATGGTCTAAAATAATCACCACGAGCATGGTTTGGACGATTTGCTAGAGTTATGATAGCTATGGGATATAAACAAAGCCGAGGGAATCATACATTGTTCATTAAACACTCAAGTTCAAGGGGAGTCACAACTCTCTTAGTTTATGTCGATAACATAATAGTGACAGGAGATGACAACAAAGAAAAAAAAATCCTGAGTCACTATTTGGGTAAGAAATTTAAGATCAAGGTGTTAGGAAAGCTGAAATATTTTCTTGGGATTGAGGTTGCTCACTCTAAGCAGGGCATTTTTATCTTTCAACAAAAGTATGTCACAGATCTCTTCAAGGAAACATACATGACAGCATGCAAACCAACAAGTACTCCAATAGATCAGAATGTTAGACTTGGAAAAGCAGAGCAACATATCAACGCCATGTAGGAAGACTCCTTTATTTGTCTCACATAACCAGATATAACATATGCAGTTAGTGTGATTAGTCAATTCATGAATAACCCAAAGAAAGTTCATCTACAAGCAGCTCACTGAGTGTTACAATACTTTAAGGGAGCACCAGAAATAGGTATTTTGTTCAAAAGGAATGGTGGTTTAGCACTTGAGACATACACGGATGCTGATTATGCAAGGTCAATTGTTGACAAAAAGTCAACCACTGGATATAGCACCTTTCTTGGTGGAAACCTTGTGACATGGAGGACTAAAAACCAAAATGTGGTAGCCAGGTCTAATGCAAAGGTAGAATTTTGAGCAATGACTCAAGGTGTGTGTGAAGTACTTTGGTTAAAGATCATTCTAGAAGACTTGAAGATTAAGTAGGATGGTTCAATAAGACTATTGTGACAATGAGCATGCAATTAGCATAGCCAACAACCCAGTACAACATGATCGAATGAAGAACATTGAAGTCAACAGACACTTTATCAAAGAACACTTGGAGAGCAGGTTGATTTGTACCCCTTCCATGTCTACACATAGTCGGCTTGCTATGTACTTACCAAATAGTTAAACAGTTTAGTATTTCAAAGTATAATATCCAAGCTGAGAATGGAGAATATCCATTCACCAGCTTGAGGGGGAGTGTGGGAAAACGTGATTAGTGGCCTATATTGTGCATAGTTAGCTATTTTTGGAATATATCCTTAGAAATAAACTTATGTAAGCAGGTTTTTTCAGGTTCGAAGGGTTTTTTACTTTTTTGTCAATTTTCCTTTTTACTAGGTCTAGCATCTATAAAACTATTGTCTAATGTATTATTCAAAATAAGAAGAAAAATTACTCTTTCAACCTGAAAAGTGGCCAACAAATTTTCAAAAAAAAAAATGGTTTACCAGATGGAGGAGATTGCAAATCTGTTGCAGGTCTACTGTCATCTTTGCAAGTCAAGTTGATCTGCTTCCCACACAAACCACGATTCCCAGCAAACCTAAAAGGCATATATTTCAAATTTTCAGAATGTAACCTTCTTTGGCCATTGAGGATATCTTAATGCCAAAATCAAATGGACCAGAAAATGACCACAAGTCGAAATATGTTCAAAATATTAATACCAGACATTAGAGAAAATCATCAAGGACATGATGGACTTACGAGCTTTTTGTGAAGTTGATAAGGACACCATCAGATGGTATTGGTCCAAGGAGGAAATTGTTTGACACATTGCTTTAGAAGGCAAAGAATACAATAATAAAAACCATATTTTCCGTAATAATTTCAAGTACCTATGCAATCAAATAAAAAGCAACTTAAATGGAACAAGGCCACTCACAAAGTAATTAGGTTTGCTAAATTCCCGAGTGATGAAGGGATAGAGCCGCCCAGAGAGTTGCCTGAGATATCTCTGCAGATTTAGGGGCACAAATCCTTGATGAGTTTTGCCATATAGCACAAACTATAGGGGCACAAAACTTAAAAGGTTCTAGGGTCCAGTAATTTAGTTTGTGAAGAGAGGGATCAATTACATATTAATGTTGCATGAATAATGTGAAATAAACTTTTTTGCCACTGCAGTTAATATGGGATGATACTAAAGTTTAAGAGAATTTGTCAAAAAGCCATAAGTCATTGCACAATGCTGGTCCATCACAGTGAGTCCCTAGGATAGAGCATTAACAGTGAAACGAAACTCTTGACCAATTTCACATCATCTGTTTTGCACCATGTTAATATGTGAATCACATAATATATGTCCACACACTGCACCATGGCCTAAAATATCAACATACTATAATCTCGTTTCTACAGGAGATAAAAAATGGTCCTTTACATGCCATCTACACATTTTGAACCATGCAATGTTCTATATTGTAATCAATCCAGTACAGATGTAAATAATTATGATTAGTCACCAGAAATAACACTTACAAGTATTTAAGTTGAGATAAGTTTCCCAATTCACTAGGGATCAATCCACTTAAGTAGTTACCCTGCAAGTATCTGTAGATGAAAGATAAAGTAATTACCCTCAACTCGTCGCAAAAGCATCAATAATGTAAACAGATGCAACAGTGATGAAGGATTCTAGGATGCAAACAGTAAACACAGTATGACAGCACATATGTTTCCATCCCAACCTAAGGCAAAGCCCCACAAAAAGGATAAAAAGACAACCAAAAACAGCCATTATGAGAGGAAATCATAGGTATGGCTTGGTGTTCCTGTACTTACACTCCCTGCAAGTCTGTGCAGTTACCCAATTCTTTAGGAATTGATCCATAAAGGTTGTTGTTGTATAGAGCTCTGCAACAATTCAGAGGTTTCTCTCAAATACGAAACAGCAGCATACCTTCTTACCTCCTAACAAAGCATACATAGGAAGGTACAAAAATCATCAAAAAATCAAAAGCACGCACAAGATCCTCAAGCGATCCAGCTTCCCAAGGTCAGGTGATATGGCTCCACTCAATTTATAGTTCTTCAAACTCCTGGGAGATTAATGATTCAAAAACAGACAAAGTGTCATTCATCAAAAGGCATCCATGCTCAAAATCATGCATTCCCTCCTACTGTCTGGCATTTATAATATTGTGTATCATGCAAATTCAGGTGGCATATGGGGATTCTCAAAACATATAATAGGCATTCAATACCTGGTTTCTTAGTTGTCAGTTTATCTTTTTTAGCTTACTACATCAAAATAGTCTCTTCCAAGACACATTCACATACCAAGGAAACAGCTAAGCAACAGAAGATCAACACAACACAACAGTTCGAAGGATTCAAGGATGCTTCCTGCAAGGCACAACTGTGCTTCCGTTTCATTACAAAACAGAACAATACGAGAATCTAGGAACATTACATATCACGTTCTAAAAGGGTAAACGATGATAATGGTGCGTGTAAGCAATAAATGCCTAGGATGATTGCCACTCAACCCATCAATCCTTCACTTCCTAACCATAAAAAACCTTAATTACCACAGAAGTACTAGATCAAACACTTTTCTAGAGAATAATCAATAAGCTTTTTCTTGACTCCTTGAATCAAAAATATATTAGGTCTAAGCCATGGAAATATCTTCTAGGCATGGATTTCATCAACGTTAGTTCAAAACACTGTTATCCTTTTAAGCAGAAAAGAAATAAATGATATCATAATTCACACAAGCTTGATGTTAGGAAGCCATAAACACCTGTCCACAGATTTTGCTTTTGAGAACTACAATTTGTGAATGTGAAGTGCACCTGATTAATCAGTTTGATCCTCTTCTATTTCAACTGAAATTTATTTATCCATCACATCTATTTAATCTAATAAACTAAATTTTTTATGCTACATATACACAAAAATTTATTTATGAGCATAAAGTAAACTTTCAATATTTATAATCTAATGCTCATAAAAAATGAAACTTTTTCTTTGTCGTATCCCCTTTTTTTTTCTACTTATATAAAACACATTTAAATTTTTAGAGCTCAAAATAATGAATATGGGAAAAGTTTGTTTTCTTTTTCTTCCCTTTTTCTAGTATTATAGGAAACAACTTTGTGGTAAAGAACAGTGTTTCAAGAATAAGTGAACATTAGAAATTGGTATAGGTAAATTTTCAATTTTCACTGTTGACAGTGATGCTAAAAAGGAAAATAACAATTTTAGTTCTAAGTAACATTCCATTAAAAAACAAAAAAACGGAAAAGGATTTTCAAAATTTAACTAAGATACATAAAATCAATTAATACTAAACCTTTTCCTTAATGAGGGTATTTTCATGTATCTTCTCCCGTAATAGTCCTACACTAGGAAAGTATGACTACTTTAATTCAAAAGACTAATATGTGTGTATATGTATACATAGGAAAAATTCTAGAAAAAGATCCTTTAACAAGGATGAGTTTGAATTTCCTTTGATAATCATAATCTTCATAAGAAAGTATATTTATTCTAATTATAAGAAATATATATGTTAGAAAATCCTTTTTTCGTAATAGTCCTTCTAGGAAAATATGGTTATTGTAATCAAACAAACTAAAGAGTGGGCATAAAAGGGAAAAAAAACACACAAGAAGTTATCCAGGTATTTATTTGAAATATATTAGGTTTTCTAGAAGGTTCAAAAAGTTCTTGCCCTCAGGCTATAGGTTATAGATTCAGAAATCAAAAGATATTTCTGGATTATTATTACTTTTTCAAAGAGTATAACGATTGAAAGTTTTTGGCATGTGATCTAACTCTCTATTGCGTCAGCCAAGTACCCCAGCTACTCTATACTGGCGATGCATTTCATCCCATAAAGTAGAGAGAGACTAGAAACTGTGCTTTTGCGTAGACATTTTAATGATGTGCACAATCAATCTGGCGAGTTAGTGTAGAAGCAAGAATAGAACAAGGACACTGGATGCAGGTTGAGTTTCTTGGCATAGTAGACCACTGTATATACTGTTATCAGTATACCAGTAGCAGAAGATTGGAATCCACAAACATATAGCTCTTAGCAGCCCCAAGATCAGAAGGTTGTTAAAACAGTTTTTAACTGACTACTTATCAAGGTTAACAAGTAAATTCTGAACCTTTGCTGCCCACACATGCCATTTTAAATAACTATTTTTTTGTCGCTAAGTCCTTTTATCTTCCCTAACTTGCTCAAAGCCAATATCCCAACCTTTCCACACTACTTCACAAGGACACACCATATGATTCAAAGCTGTTGTAACAAGCAAACCGATTATATGAGGGAAAGAAAAGAGCAACAAGATACTATTTGTGGACTCACAAAAATATTACTCTCTTGGTTTTCGGATCACATGTTATGCCTCTCCAATTACATGGGTCAAGATCCTCAGGTCTCCATAGAGGAAGAATACCATCTGATGCAACAACTGAATTCTTGAAACTTAGAAGTGCCTCACCTGAAAGAAGCCACAAAAGCAAGTTCAAATCTAACAAAGTCAAAAGTGCACCTGAGAATGTACAGTTCTAAAAATGAGTTCATGATTTTGGCAATAGCAACAGCTGTGCAAACATATAAACCGAAAAAAACATACCAACATAACCTAGACATCCACTCCATTGCTCACATAAAGAGATCTTTGCAAATTTTTAACATCCTTTTTAGTTAGAAGTACATAAAAACAAATGTGAGAAACTAGATAAATATGTTACCCACGCACACAGAATTTAAATTCAGATAGCAAGATTTCACATCTGAATAAACTCAACCTAGTTTGATATTGTACATGCAACTAATTCATACACAACTTATTTATCCAACATGATTATAAAGGATTGGCTTGCAAAATGCATAATCTAATTTATAACTTCTTACATCAACAGCTACAACAGTGTGAAACAATTGTTATCAACTCAAAATACGACAAAAGAGAAGAATCCAGATGCCACCATACCATCAGAACTAATAGCTCCACTTTTGTTTACGAGGAGATAAAGTAGTAGAATACAGTGAAGCCAAGGCCCTTGACATCTGATTGGATAGACACTCATTATGGCACTCATATGGCTACTATAAGTCATCTAGTGGACCAAGCTCCCAAATGCTTCCCTTGTAACACCCAGTTATCTGGTTGATGGCATATTGTAGATGTGGAAGAATTATAGGATTACTACAAGCAAGAGATATCATAAGAACAACAATAAGAAGAAAGCGCCGCACACCAAAACAAATATAGCCCTCAAAATTCAGTTCTAAAATCTGCATGAAAAGCAGTTTCAAATAAAAGCATGCCAGAAACATGGGGAAGAAGCCACTTACAGTAGAAATTATCCTGTGGTTTAGTTTTCAGTTTCTACATTTTAGAACTCTAGACACTAACATTCAGCTACTAAAATTATATTTATGCTGTAACCCTTACTTCCATTGTTTCCCTCACCCTCTCCCCATAGCTAGGGTTGCCCTTTGATTTATCATTTCCCAGCTTCCAGCATAAAGCCTCTCACCAGCTTTTGCAGCCTCTTTTAACTTCTACTTTTCAACAAAGAATGTCTTTAGTATACTGATGCACCAGGCATTATGCACGCTCAAAAATATGAATGCTGCTATAAAAAACCTCCAGCTACACCAGCAGCACAATTACTATGTTTCAGCATAAGCTAGAATTCTGTTTCATTAAATGAGAAATTTGTATATTTTCCTTTAATTTAAGGAACAATTTCTCTGTTCACAGTTTGGGTAAAATAAGAACTGAACTCTTAATTCAAGCAGAAAATGAATAAAAAAACTCCATATTTATCAGGTGTTGTAGCAATACCTGCATTTGAATTGGACCATTGCAAAAATTAAATGCCTTTTTCAACTGTATTGACCCACAATTGTAAAGGTTATATTCCATGAATAGGTCACACATTCATGCTGTCCATAGTAGCAAAACCAAAAAATTGAAAAAAAAAAATGCTCACCATAGAAGTATCAAAAAGTGGCTAAATTTTGCCTGAAACTATGTTTTTCATGATCACACGGAAGATCATTCAGAAATAAAAAATTAACACAGAAGAAGAATATGTGTATTTAAGTAACTGTTCAAATGAGATTTAAAAAATTCTATATAATAATTGATCATCAACCATTGAAAACCTTACCGAGCATTAATCAAATGGTGGTGGTTCAGGAAGTCAATGAAAACAAAACTTCTTTCGCATACTAAACCCCATACAGCAACTATCTTATTCAACAAGCCACAAATGCCACTGCAGCAAATGGATGGAGCTGGACACAAAAGAAGCTAAAACACGTTAAAAATCACATGAATATGGCAAAAACAGAACAAAAAACAAATCTTAAAATTCATACACAAAATAGTAACGAACATCAAATGGCCTAAACAGATAAACTAGAACAAAACGTATACAGTGTCAAACTCAACAAAATGAGAGCCATCCTTCAAATTAGAATAAAACAGAGAAAAAAAAAACTATTATAGAAAGAGGAAAATTATGACTACAAATAGTAAGAAATCTAAAACTCAAACTAAAATGCTCACAAAGAGTTTGACTATATTCAGTCCCACACAGCTCAAAAAGGTATCGATCAAACAAGTTAAATTAAACTGAATACGCAGTCGCTCCAATTTTAGTTAAATTTCCGGGTTCGAGGGAGAGAAATTTGAGAAGAATCAAAGCATCAGCAGGCGAAACACCAAACCAACAAATCCGAAGGCGAAAACATCAACAACATTTCCAATTCCGAAGGCGAAATGATCGATAAGAATTAACCTGTAGCTATAGCTTAAAAGCAAGATAATGGCTCGTATGCTGATAAGTGTTGCAACATATATATGCTTGTTGTTTACGAAACGGCTGCAGAGCACATGCTTACAGCTCCCAAACCTTATTTCAGATTTTAACAATTTAGCTTCCCAGAAATCTTTTACCGACTTCAGTGGACTAGGTTTTTGAGTTTTGAAAAACCAAGAAAAAAGAAAAATCAAAACAAAACAAAACAAAAATGGAGATGGATAGGGGTAGGGGTGGTGGCTAGCCTGTGGCAGGGAGTACCGTGGAGTAGGGATGTGAAGGCGATCGGACAACAACGACGCCAGATGATCGCACGCCGTTCGGGCCTCGACCCAACCCGATTCGGATCTGTAAATGAACTCAGCTTCCTCCTCCCCCCACCCCTCAAGTTCTCCGTCCGGCTATCAGTGCTATCACATAGATACCCATCTCTCTCTCTCTCCAAGCTTTCTTTAGCTATGATTGGTAGAGAAAAACAGTAAGAGAGAGAGTGAAGCAGTGTGAGTGGAATTGTGTGTGCGCGGCCATATGTCTACGTGTACGTAACTCTGTGTGCGCGAGTGTACGCCGTCTGTCGGTGTGTGCGCTGCTTGTGCAAATGGAATCGATTCTTGGAATTCAATAGCTCAACCAATCAGAGAACAACGTGATAGCACGCGCGACAGAGACTTCTGGCACGTGCCAACCGACGTTTTTTCTAAATGACTTTTTTTTATTAATTAAAAGATTATTAAATTTACCTCTTCTTTTTTTAATGAATAACAAGTGTATTTCTTAAAAAGGTTTTGAATCGTTATACACCTCCTAAGTGACTCTTATTAAAGTAAATTATTTGCTTTTACCTACTAAAGTAGGATTAAATGTAAGATTTCTCCGATCTAGATCAATGCAACTTACATTGAATTTTTATTTTTTTTGTTTACATTGCAAAAAAAAATGCTAGAATGTATTTAATAATTTTATTAAAATTAAATATTAAATTAGAAAGTATTTTTTATTTAAAAATTTAAATTTAAATTTTCTAAAAATCCTTAAAAAATTCTGATCCTTCAAATGATTTAAAAAGAGATGTCACTCAATCCCTAACTCTCAACATATGAGGAAAATTTATTTTTTAAAAAAAATTATATTTTTTTACTATTAAATCTATAACTTATTTTTATTTTCATTATTCAACGTCAATTTTATAAAATTTCATCACTTTGTTTCAAAGTCAGGGTCCCACCTAGGTTGGAAGTCCAAGCTCCTTCATCTTTGCCTTCTCTTTGCCTCGGTATCATTAACAGGAAGCCTACCAAAGATTCCACCATAAGCAATGTGAGAAAAGAAACGGAGATGAATTGGGTCCATATTATGACGAGCGATATTTGTTCTTTTTGTGTTGATGTCCTTCAATATTAATTTGATATGTGTGTGTGTGTGTTGAGAAAATTCAATGCATATGTGCCAAAAGAGGGATGGATTTACGTTAGACATAGTTATTAGATTCGTCTATTTTGGTCATTGACCCGTTGAATGAATTAGCGCGTCAATGATATTTACTATTTTACAATATACACATTGTCGCAATGAGTTTTTTTTTTTTTTTTTTTAAAGAGTAGGGAGCTTGGCAGACACAAGGGAGACGTGACACTTTTAGTTATGTAGTCGAAAATGTGTGTACGCTTGGTTTTAAAATTACCGGTGATTATTTTAAATGTAATTAAAATGCTCTAAGTAACTTAAAAAAATTTATAATTTTAAAAACTTATTATATTTAATAAAAATATGACTAATTTATATATTTAATAATATTATTATTTACTTTTTTCATTTATATAACTCTTTGTTAAAGAGCGTATGTATCAAAATTTTATAAAATAAATGAATCTTTTATTTTTAAATTTATTTAGCATATAGGTTTATAAAAAGTTTTTTTAACAAAATTTAAAATAATTAATATTATTTTATTTTTACAATCTCACCTAAAATATCTTAAAATACTAATTTACTGTTACCAAAAATTTTACATCTTTTTCCTTTTTTTTTTTGTCTTTTTTCTTTTTTTCTCTCACCCCCCTCCTTCGTTTCTTTTTTCATTTTGCTTTTTTTCTCTTTTCTTCCCTCAGCTTCGCAGTGGACAGCCCCCTCCAAACACTCTTACGTCTTTTTCTTTAATTTTTCGTTACAGACCACATTTCCTCCCTCCACACCCTTTTTTTTTTTTTGTCACATTTTAAGTTTGGAAACGCCTCCATTGCCATTTTGGATATGATTTCTAGTGTTATAAGTCAAAATTTGACTTAAAAATGAGCAGATTATTGAGATTAGACATAGTTGAGAGACAGGGTGGCTGCAAACTATCCATATTTATCATGTGTTATAGCAATACCTGCATTTGAATTGGACTATAGTAAAAATTAAATGCCTTATTGACCCAGAATTTAAAAGTTTATTTTCCATGAATATGTTACACATTCACGTTGTCCATCATAGCAAAACCTTTAAATAAAAATAATATATATAAGCTCACTATAGAAGTACCAAAAAGTGGCTAAATTCTGCCTGAAAGTATGTTTTTCATTATCACATGGAAGATCATTCAGAAATAAAAAAATTAACGCTGGAGAAGAATATGTGCATTTAAGAAACTGTTCAAATGAGATTAGAAAAAATTCCATATAATAATTGATCATCAATCATTGAAAACTTTACCCAGCATGAGTCAAACGGTGGTGGTTGAGGGAGCCAATGAAAACAAAACTTCTCTCGTATACTAAACCGCATACAGCAACTGTCTTATTCAACGAGCCACGGATGCCACTGCGGCAAATGGATGGAGCTGGATACAAAAGAAGCTAAAACACGTTAAAAATTTAATGAATATGGCAGAAACAGAATAAAAACAAATCTTAAAATTCATACACAAACTAGTAACTCACATCAAATGACATAAACGGATAAAATTGAACAAAACAATCATTAATGACAATACTCCATTTTATTAATTTAATAAAATACTACAAAATAATTTAAAAATACACACTAATATATATATTTCATGTTTTTATATAATGACAAGTACTTGAATATACTTATAAAATAAAATTTAAATTGAAATCAACTAAACTAATTTATATTATAATTTTAATTATATCTTAATATGAATTAACATCATCATCCCTCTTAATATTGATTTGGTAATACTTTTTATACCAACATTTACTCCAATTTGATAAAGTTTCATACTTTAATGAGTTTATAAGAATGTTAATCACTTGATTTTGAAACTTGCAATATGTTAATTTAATTTTCTTTTTATCAACTTAATATCTTAGAAAATGAAAGTGAGTATCAATATATTTACTTATTTTATATGTTACTGAATTTTTAATCAAATTAATTACAAAAATATTATTAACAAATATCTTAGTAAGAACTTTACCTAAAATATGAATTCCATTCAACAAATTATGCAAACAAATAGCTTGACAAGAACTTGAAAATACAATTATATACTATGTTTCACAAGTTAAAAAAGCAACAATAAATTATTTTTTCAATGACTACAAACAAACAACAGTTCTAAAATTAAAATAATATTTAAAAATATTTCTATAATCATCTACATCTCTATTCTAATCACTGTCAAAATAACCTATAAGAACATAATTTTTAAATGAGAAATAAAGTAAGTCATGATCATAAGTGTCTTTTATATACCACATAATTTTTTTAGCAATTTGCATATGAGATTGATAGGGAGATTCTAAAAATTTACTAATCAAACCAACTTCATAATATATATCAAACCTCATACATGTGAAATATTTCAAATTCCCAACAATTTGCTTAAAAAGTATAGAATTAACAAGTTCTTCACTATTGTCTTTAGATAGTCTAGCGCTAACTTCTATGAGAATTCTCATATAATTGTAATCATGTGTTCAAAAATTCTTTAATAGTTCAGTAACATACATCTTTTAACAAATTAAAATTTCATAATCTCTTTAAATCACTTTAATGCCAAGAAAATAAGACATAAGACCTAAATTTGTCATATCAAATTCATACATCATATACTTTTTAAAGTTTTCAATTATTTTAAAATTATTGTTTGTAAAGATCAATCATTAACGTATAAACACACTAATAGAATATGACTAGAAACATTAACTTTCACATACAAGGCATGTTTAAAAGGGCACTTTTGGAAGTTGGTCTCTTGGAAAAAAAATCAATGTGTTGTTCTATACTCTAAGCATTTGTTTTAGGTCATACAATGCTTTCTTTAACTTATACATCTTTTTTTCACTTACTTTCTTCATAAAACCTTATTGTTACTTCACAAATAATTCCTCTTTAAGAAGATCATTGAGAAAAGTTGACTTCACATCTATTTGATAGATTTTCCAACAATTTTGTGAAGCCAAAGAAATTATAAGTCTAATAGTTTTCGTTCAAGCAACAAAGAAGAATACCTCATGATAGTCATATCCAAATCATTGTCCAAATCCTTTTGCAACCAATCTTATTTTATACCTTTTTACTTCTTCATTTAACTTCTTTTTATTAGAAACAATCCACTTTACATTTATAGTTTCTAACCTTATGGAATAATAGTGAGCTCTCATGTATTATTCTTCTCACCTAGATTTCTTCATTTATGGCATTCATCTTAAATAACCTAATCAAATAACACAAGTTCATAGTCTGCAAATATGGTAAAGTCCATCAAATCTCTATTATCATTAATAGTATTATCAATGATTACCTCATAATTTTTTAATTTGACTTATTATTAGTGATTTCTCCTTGGTCTTTTATTCTCTTGTGGAGCTTGTGGCATAAGATTTTGTGGAGCAACTAGTGAACCATCCTCATTTGCATTAGGGACTGCAACTTAAATTTCCTCTTCTCCCAAAATAGCAGTTATATGTCTTTAAGAGTTATTTTGCTCTTTAATATCAAAATTCCAAGTTTCATCTTCAGCAAAAGTCACATCTCTGCTCATTATCACCCTTTTTTTTTATCATAAGATTGAATAACTTATATCTTTTTTTTTATGTAGCCAAGAAAGATTGTTTTCACTCTTCAATCATCTAGTTTTGTCCTTATTTTTGTTGGAATGTTAGCATAATATCACAAACATTTTTTTTATGATTTTTCTTGTATTTTTTAAAACCTATTGATGTATATAAGTCTTACAAAGCATTGTATAGAACTCTCTAAAATACTCTAGATTTCCTAAGGGTTTTCTAAGATGCTTTACATTATTATAGATATTTCTTGAACTTAGGATATTTTTTAAATATCTAGATATATCCTAAAAAGTTTCTGAAGCTTCTTAAGAAGGAAAAGGACATATAAATAAGGTGTCCTCCTCATTTGCATCCATCTACAAAAAGTTGTAAACTCCATCATTTATATAAACATTATAAATCTCTTAGTGTGTCTTATGTTGTTTGTCTAGCCTTTTCTAGGCCTTTTTCCTTGTTCTGTGAGTTTGAGTGAATTCAAGGCTTACTTGGTAACATATTGTGCTAAGGTCACACAATCATTCAAAGTTATAAAAGTTAAGGTCATGACAGTTGGTATCAAAGCCTTGGTATGATATGGAAAGGATTAAAAGGGATATGGCTACAAGCTCAGAGGTTGGCTAAGGGGAAGTGTCTCAACAACCAGAGCAAGTTCATATGGAGACATATGAGCCATCCATGCCAAAACCTTGGGAGAAGTCTAGGGATCTTATAAATAGCCTTAATGAACACTTGACTTGCGTGGAGGAAAGTGTTAGCGATATGTTGGCTCATACAAAGGAGCAAGCTTAAAAATGGTGTTCTCTATGATGTTGTACGTCATCTTATTAGCCAGGTAAAAGAGTCCTTACATAAGGACATTCATTTGCTCTATGAGGAATTTATAGCAAAGGTTTCTTGAGTGTGTGAAGTTCATGAAAGGGAGCTTTAAAGTGTGTTTGGTCAGTTGGAAGAGGCGTTTTCTAATCTTACTTTGTGTAAATGAGCAGTTGCAATTGGTTCATCTACAATTATCCTGGAGCCATGCTTAGTTAAAGTACCTAAACCACAAAACTTCAAGGGTTTGTGTAATGCCTACAAAGTTGATAACTTCTTATAAGGGTTAAAATAGTATTTTGTTACATTTAGCATTAAAAAAGATGTAGATAAAATTCAGTCTGTCGTGTTATATCTCGCGAACACTACCATGCTTTAGTAGAGGATAATGCAAGAAGAGATTAGAAAAAGTATGTGTTTCATCACAACCTTTAGTGAGTTTAAGAATGAGTTAAAACGACAATTCTACCCAAAACATGTCAAAAAGAAAGCTCGTGATTGCCTCCAAAGACTTAAGCATTCAGGTACTATTTGCAATTATGTAAAAAAGTTCTCCAACTTAGTGCTAGAAATCCCTGATATATTCGTCAAAGACTCATTATTCTTCTTTCTGGATGAGCTATAATCGTGGGCCAAAACAGAGCTCAAGAGATATGAAGTTTAAGATTTGGCAACAACAATTGTTGTAATTGAAAGTTTAACGAACTACACAAGTCAAAAGAATTTTTCGAAGTCTAAAGATAAGAAGGGAGGTTAGAGAAAAAGTGGGGGAGACCATAATGAGAGCCAACATAAGGAAGGTCACAAAAGGAAAAACTTAAACAATTTGAAGGATTAAGGTAAGCAAATATAAGGTTTTGACAAGTCAAAACTAAAGTATAACTACTTTATATGTGACAGACCCCATTAGACTCGACAATTTTTGAAAAGAAAAGCACTTAATGCCTTAACTGTAACATTCGAGGAGCAAGAGACACGACCTAACAATAAAAATGTGCATATCAGGTTTATACAACTCTTTAATATAATTCAGAGTTTCCCCAAGTCTCATACCAAGGGATTGATATACGTGGACATCAATATCAATAGAAAGGGTAGCAAGGTCATCATTGATACAGGTGTATCCCACAACTTTATCTTCATCGAAGAATCCAATAGATTGGGCCTTAAAGTTATAAATGGTAGAGTTTCCAACAAAGTCGTCAACTCATTAGCTAAGCCCACTTAAGGTGTCACCTATTGTGTGCAGACCAACATTAAGATATGGATAGGTCAACTAGATTTTTTGATAATACCCTCAAATGACTTTAAGGTGGTCCTAAGGAGTGAATTTCTTGATCAAGTTAAAGCAATTTCGATTCCTTTTACCAACACGATGTGTGTTATAGATAGGGAGAAAACTTGTGTCGTCCTTATCGAAAAGGCAAGCAAGTTCTAACTTAAGGTGTTATCCATAATTCAGTTTAAGAAGGGTGTGAGACGAGATGAGGATAACTACCTCATCATTTTAAAAAGAAACAACAAGGATGAGTTGAGCACTTTGTCTAATGTTTCAAAGCAAGTATAATTAGTACTCAATAAATTAAAGAACATTATGCCCAAAGAGTTTCCACAGAAGCTCCCACTAAGCCAAGTGGTAGACCATAAGATTGAGATGGAATCAGAGGCTAAATCGTCAGCCATGGGACTCTACTGCATGACACCACTTAAGTTAACAGAGTTGCAATGATAACTAAAGGTGTTTCTCAATATTAGTTTTATTTGACCATTTAAGGCACCCTATGGCGCACTGGTTTTCTTTCATATTAAGAAAAATGGTTTCCTTAGGTTGTGTATTGACTATTAGACATTCAATAAGATGACCATCAAGAACAAGTATCTAATACCCCTAATTACTAATCTCTTTAACCAACTTGGTCATGCTTGGTACTTTACCAAGTTGGATTTGCATTTAAGACACTATCAAGTACATATTGCAAAAGGAGACGAGCCAAAAACAACATATGTCATAAGGTATAAATCACACGAATTTTTAGTCGTTTCATTCGGGTTAACAAATGTCCTAGCCACTTTCTATACCTTGATGAACAAGCTTTTCCATTTGTACCTTAACCAAGTCATAGTCGTATACTTAGATAATATCGTGGTGTATCGTCATTCCCTAGAGGAATACATGTAGCATATGGAGAAAGTGTTTCAAGTATTACAAGACAACGAGCTATACGTCAAGAAGACAAAGTGTTTATTTGCCCAATAGGAGGTGATGTTTTTAGGACATTAAATAAAGGACACAAAACTTATGATGGACGAGTCTAATCTAAGCCAACTAAGATTGGAAGGCACTAATAGAGGTATGTGAATTACAATCATTTCTTGATCTTATAAATTACTATTATCGTCATTTCATTAAGAGTTATTCAGCAAGAGTCGTTCTACTTATGGATCTCCTCAAGAAAAATTGTCCTTGGGAATGAAATGTGAAATGCCAATAAGCATTTGCTGAACTTAAAGAGGTCATGTGTGAAAAGCTAGTCTTAAGTTTATCTGACCACTTCAATTTGTATGAGGTGCACACCGATGCCTTAAACTTTGTTATCAGGAGAGTTCTCATACAAGACAGATACTTGATTGCCTATAAAAGTTAAAAGTTTAATGAAACAAAATGGTGTTATACCATGCAAGAAAAGGAAATGATGACCATTATTCATTACTTGAGAGTATGGTGACATTATTTATTGGACTCAAAATTCACAATCATGACTGACATATTGCAACAAATTACTTCTAGACCCAACAAAAGTTGAGTCCTAAGCAAGCACAATGGAAGATTTCCTAGTTAAGTTCAATTTTCACTTAAACTATAAGCCAAGTAAGGGGAAAGTGGTCACAAACGCATTAAGCTACAAGATGGAAATGTTATCTAGATTAGTCGATTGGATAGCCTTTTAATCGGTCGAATCAAGACGGAGGAAGTCAACACGTAAAGATTTTGGCTTACAAATAAGCTACTTTATACCAAAGGAAATTGCACCTTTATGCCTAGATAGGGAAATCTCTGTAAATATCTTATTTGGGAATGTCATGATTAAAGTGGGTTGGTCATCCTAGAATGAAGCACACCCTTACCTTATTAAAGACTATCTATTATTGGTCACAAGTGTAAGATGAGGTAAAATCCTACATAAAAACTTATCTTATGTGTCAATAGGACAAGAACAAGCAGCAACTCCCTATAAGACTACTTAAGTCCCTTCCAATCCTAAGAAGATTGTGGGAAAGTGTCTCAATGGACTTCATCTCTCCCCTGCCTAAGTCTCAAGGGTTTGGAAGCATTATAGTGATTAACTAATTCAGCAAGTGTGCTATATTTATTTCGGCCCCAACAGACAGTATAACTGAAAAGGAAACTCATTTGTTTCTTAAACATGTAGTCAAGTTTTGGAGCATCCCTATAAACATTGTAAGTGACCAAGACCCCTATTTCACTAGATGTTTTTGAATAAAACTTTTTAAGTTACTTGGGATGGAATTCAAATTTTCAACAAGCTTTCATCCCCAAAGTGATGGATAGACCAAACATATCAACAACACACTCCTTGAGTTATACCTAAGGCACTATGTAAGTGTCAATTAGTGAGCTTGGGTAAAGTTACTTGATGTAGCCTAATTCTTTTATAATTTACAAAAAAGTGAGACAACCAACAAAATTCCCTTCAAAATAGTAATGGGACAACAACTTACAATGCCCTTTGCACTTACAACAGATTATGAAGGCAAAAGTCCACCCACGTTCAAGTGTGCAAAGTCTTGGCATAAATAAGTTGGGTTATCCCAAGCATATTTAAATAAGGCATCTGAGAGGATGAAAAAATGGGCAAACAAAAAGATGAGGCAACTCAAATTCAAGGGAGGTGACCAAGTCATGGTAAAACTCTTTCCCTGACAATTCAAGTCATTAAGGAAGGTACACAAAGGATTAGTGTGAAGATATATAGGTCTCTTTCTAGTCATCTAAAAAATTGGTAAGGCTTTTACCAACTCTAATTGCCTTCAAAACTTAAGATTTATCCAATCTTTCATGTAAGCCTACTCAAGGCATACAATAGAGATATGAAAGATCCGTCTTGAAGGGATTCAAAATGGGCACTGACCACAATTGTGGTGTGCCAAACTCATACGAAAACTAGATGTGTCAAACTATTATGAGACTTCAAGACCATATTAACAAATAGGCTCATACGAAGATGGGGTGTGCCAAACTACCGTGAGTACTTGGTTAAGTGAAAGAACCTACTGAGAGTGAAGTAAGCTAGGAGCATAAAAATGCATTATGGCAATTCCAAGACCAAGTTTAAAGATTCTAAGAGAAAGATGCAATAAGGACATTGTGGGCTTAAATGGGGGAGCATGTCACAAACATTCTTTTTTCAAAATTTTCTCATATTTTTCTAAATCTTTTAATGTATATAAGTGTTATAAAGCATTATATAGAACTTTCTAGAAAACTTTAGATTTCTCAAGGGTTTTCTAAGATGTTTTACACTATTCTATATATTTCTTAAACTTAGGATAATTTTTAGGTATCTAGATATTTCCTAAGAAGTTTTTAGAGCTTCTTAAGAAGGAAGAGGGTCTATAAATAAGGGGGTCCTCCTCATTTGCATGCATCCACAAAAAGTTGTAAAATTTATCATCTATATAAGTGTTATAAATCTCTTTATGTGTGTTACATCTTTTGTCTAGCCTTTTCCAAGTCTTTTCCTTATTCTGTGAATTTAAATGAACTCAAGGCTTACTTAGCAACATATTGTGCTAAGGTCACACAATCATTTGGAGTTGCAAAAGTTAAGGTCATGACAATAAGCAATAGAACCAAATATTTTGATATGTTTTACACTAGGCTTAAAACCACTTCATACTTCTCTAGGAGTGACATTTTAAATACTTATTGTTGGAGATATATTCAAAAAGTAAACAAAACACAAAACTAATTCTTCCATAAATGTATTAGGAACTTTCATGGCCTTCAACAAACTTCTTATCATATTTATGATTAATTTGTTTTTCCTTTTAGCAACTTCATTATACTATGAGATATAGGGAATTATCACCCTATGCTTTGTTCCTTATGCTTTACTATACTCTTGAATTTGTTAAAGATATACTCATCACCTTCATCAGTTCTCATAATTTTAATCTATTACCCAATCTTCTTTTCAACATATGCTTTAAACTTCCTAAAACAATCAAACACTTTAAAGTTCCTTTGTATGAAGTAAACTTATGTCTTTCTTATAAAATCATCAATAAATGTAAGAAAATACTTATTATTGTCATTTTATGGAATACTTATTGGGTCATAAACATCACAATGGATTAGCATGAGTGGTTATCTTGCACACCAATTCTCTATCACAAAGGTTGTATACTTTTTTTTGCAAGAATACAAGCTTCATAAATTTGATTAGGATAATGTATTCTAGGTAAGGTTTTTACCATATTTCCTTGTGTAAGTAGCTTTAAACTACAAAAATTTAGATGACTAAAATGAAGATGTCATAACTAAGACTCATCTTTTATAACAATATTAAGACGAATATAAACATTAATGGCAATATTAACTTGAAACATTTGATTTTTCATTAAATGAGATTTAAGAATAAGTGTAACTTTTCAATCAATAATTGAGAGATAGTTATCATTTAATTGTATGTTATAGCCCTTTTCAAGTAATTGGATGAAGCTGAGGAGACTGTTCTTCATATTTGGCACAAAAAATACATTTAAGATGTAGTTATCATCTTAATTCTTCAACTTAATGAGAATTTTCTCATTTCCCATTATTGGTGCATTACAATCATCTACAAATTTGACTGTGGACCGGATTGACTCATCAAGATTCATAAAGGTATCCTTTTTTCCTCACATATGATTGGTACACCCAATCTATGTATTATAATTTGGCGTTTTAGCAATGACACTAACCATCATAAAGACTTGATTTTCATCATTAGCATTTCCCTCTTGTGCATAATTAACTATCTAATTATTCTTCTTAGACTTGCACTTACTAATATAATAGTCATACTTGTGACATGAGTAACACTCAACATTAGATTTGTCATACTTTCCTTTACCATGACCTTTTCCTTGGCCTTGACCTCAACCTTTGTATGTCTGGTCTAATCTCATTTGGTCATTGTATTGATTATCTTCCTCTCTATAACTATTATAGTGAGCTCTTCAACCTCGATTATTATAGTAGTTACTATCACGTCCCCGTCTTCTATTATGAATAACCTTGTTTTTTTTTTTGATTGATAACTCTCATCACTTTAGGTGGAGGCCTAACTTTAAAGTACTTGTTCTATTAGCTTCTTAATATGTTTTTCGTCCATGGGTTGTTCATAAGCTTGTAATGTTTCTACCAATACATCAACTGACATTTATGACAAATCATGTGCTTCTTCTATGGCAACCATAATATGCTTATACCACAATGTAAGTGTTCGTAAGATATTTTCAACCATCACCTAATCATTCAACTACTCTCCATAGATTCTCATTTGATTCATCAAGGGAAAAATCTTACTTATATAAATTGAAATAGTTCTTGAAACTTCCATCTACAACAACTCAAACTAACATCATAAGATTTTGAAGTTTCACTTTTTTAACTTTATATGCACCTTGGAATGATGTCATCAGGATATCTCATGTCTTTTTGACAAAGTTGCACTTGCAATTTTCTCAAACTTTTCATCATTAATCCCTTGATAAATAAAATATAGTGTTTTTTATCGTTTTTTTGTAACTCCTAATAAGCAACTCTTTGTGCTTCTATTGCATATATGACAAGTTCTGCAACTCATGCTTTATAATGTTTAACAATTCATTATAATGAAACAAAATTTTCATCAACACACACCATTAATTATAGTTTTTTCCATCGAAAATAGGAACTGAAACTGAGATCATGCTATTCAAATTAAAATAATTGATTTTTAAGTTAACTCTTGAGTTTTTTTTAACCTAGTCCCAAACCTTTTAGTATTTTCAATTTGACCTTTATATATTTTGACTTTTCAATCTCAACTTTAAACTATTTTTATTTGTAATCTGACTCTTGTATATTTTGATGTTTTTAATCTAAGCCCTAAATTGTTGTTATTTGCAATCTGGCTCTTCTATAATCTATTCTTACAATTGGACCCCCAAAACTTTGTTTCTCTTTTTGCTTCTCTAGATGGCTGCTGACAAAGGAGAGTATGGACTCCGATGAGATAATGGTGCATTGGTTAGCTAAGGATGTAGAACAAAAACTGGTGATAACAAGGTTAGTGTTTTGGTGTTGTGACGATGAGCAATTGACAATGGAAGGCAATAAAGGAATCAACAAATTTTCATAAATCCATTACTTTTATAATTGTTTTGGGGCACGTGGTGACCGAATTTAGGATAGGCAATGTCCGACAATACAATAGATGGCTTTCGATAGTGAAAATGGTGAACTCTAACAGCATGCATGGCAACATGTAGTGATCAGCAATGAATCTCTAACGACACTTATGGCGGTCTATAATATGGAAAACAGTAACTCTAACATCTTCCATAACTCCAATGACTTTTGTGGCTACTCTGATAAGTCCAACAAGACTTATACACTTCCTCTTATACTAGATTAAAATATTCACTCTTAAATAAAAAAAAATCACTTTGATACCCTTGTTAGATGATTGTATAAATACTTATTTTAATAAAATACTACATAATAATTCAAAAATACATACCAATAATATAAATCATATAACTTTATATAATAACAAATATCTGAATCTACTTAAATAATAAAATTTAAATTGGACTCAACTAATCTGACTTTTACTATAATACTAATTATATCCTAATTGGGATTAACTTCAACACATATGTCTTTAATTGGAGAGAGGGAGGCATATAACTATTGAGTCTACCAATAACAATGTTGTGTGGCAATTGTAGCTAAAAGTGGCATGTGAGGAATGTGAAGTGAGTGGTGGTGCCAAACTTCAAGGCAACAACTACTGCCTATTTGTACTACATTTGGTGTGTGAATAGTACTGTTCGATTGATCAACACCTCTAGGTCAAATGGTGCTAGTTTCAGGTCATGACGACATCAAGCTATGTTACGTGCGATAGTAATGAAGTGGGTAACTTAGGGTTATTCCCTTTGTTCATGTCCTTTTTAGCCTCCTTTCAGTGGGTGTTCTTCAGTTATGTGTATATCAATGTCAGGAGACTTCATGAGTGATATCTATAGTATTTTCTAACAATGATGTTGACAAGACTTTGACAAAACTTATGAGGGAAAAATACCCGTCTCAAGACAATTTCTAACCATTTTTGTGCCTTTTATGCAAGAAAAAGAAAAGATTAAACCACAATATGCCAAATTTATACCTTTTCCTGGTGCCAAAGGACTTTAATTGGTTCCATTTTGGATGAATAAGGGTCATTACCGCTCAAGATAAGTATTCTTTTTGTCAATTTTTCATTCCTAAGCACGTGTTTGTGTCCTTAATGTATTGAGGTTCTTTCATTTATGAATGATTTTGTCTCATATTTGTTTATTATGGTATTTTCTTATGTGAAATTAATTAAGGTAACTTAATGATACTTAATTAAGAAAACATACGCACATTCCAATACACCCTGATTGTTTTATTTTTTTTGCATCCAAATAAACAAATTGTGGTTTAATTACATTATATATAATACATAAAATTAGTCTTGCATGAAAGTAAGCAATATAAGGTCATTAGGATGGACAAAATATAGGTTTAACATATTTCATATTTATTTTTATGAGTTCCAAGTAAGTGTAAATATTTTTTTTATAGTTATAAGATTAAAATTACACATATTTATTTCACATTTTATGATAGATTTATTATCTTTTAATATAAAATATAAATATATATTGTTAGATACTATAAATAAAATACCTTTTAGTTGAATTAAAAATTGAATTTGATTTTAAATGGTTTAATTTTACCTTTAATTTTTATTTGTAATAAAAAAATTGTAAAAATTTTTAAAAATTTAAAAATAAATTAAAAAAAACTTGGATTTGAGTCACCTAATTGACTAAATCAATTAATTCAATCACTAGGTTAACTATGTCAATTTGGCTCAATAATCAAACTAAAATATTTAATGAATTAAAACAATATAAAATTTAAATCATGAATTTGGTGATCTAACTCATCAAGTTGAACTCATTTAATGACTATGATGTTAAGGCTAGAAGGGACGATTGCTCCCCTACTACACATAAATGCCCTTTAACCCAACATTTAATATATATATATATATATATATATAACTAGATTTAGTTTTTGTAAAATTACTCCTTTAAACTTTTTATTGTCCTTATAAATTATTTTATTGTGTTTATTTTCTATTAAAATTATCCCATTAATCTTTTTTGTATGCACTTTCTTTTAAATTTTTTTTAATAAATTATTTTTTCACTAAATCACATCAATTAGTAGGCTTAAAAATAATTTGTAACCTAAAAAACAATAACAACAACAATAAAAATTTAATCTTAAACAATTCATGAGACTTTGATGTACATATATAATTTTTCAAAAAATATTCTTTTAAATTTTATTTTGTATAAATAGATAATAAAAATATAAATAAGTGAAGGTTACAAACCTAAAAAAAAAATAAAGAAATGTTTTTGTCAAGTCGTCAAGAAAAATTTGCTTTTTAACTATAACATGAGGTCACATTGAATAAATTAATGATTTCAACTTGAATTAAGTTTATATCATCTCACATAGTCATGCATAGAAGTCTCCAATGGGTCAAGCAAATTTAGGTTAAGTTTAGGTTCAAATTAGTTTAGGTTCAAATTAGTTTGAGTAACATTGCTTGTGGGTCACGTCACATTTTAGTTGAGTTTGGGTTAAGTTGCTTAAGTTCAAGTCACTCGCAAATCAACATTTTAATTTTGGAGAAAATAAATTTTTTCTTTTTCATAATTTTTTTATTTTATCATATATTTAATTTAAGTGAAATATATGATTATTTATGTATATATATAACTTATAGGTAAAATTATATATTATTTTTTATACAAAAATACATATTATTATTATTATTATATAATCTTACATTATTATAAAATAATTAAATATATCAAAATTTATATGAATTAAATGTAATATATATCTTTCTATAACATATAAAAATAAAGTAGTATGCATGTTTGATATATATATATATCTCATTTATATATAAATAATAAAGTAATAAGTAAAAAATATAAGAAAATATTAAATTATAAAATTTCTTTTAAAATTTTTTTTTAATTTCATAAATTTGTGCTTTTTTTTAGTCAATTTAGCTTTGGGTCACTTCAAATTCAAATCATTTTGAGTTAATTTATTTCAGGTCAATCAATTTCAAATTGAGTTACTAGCAACTCACTCATGTTTGAGTTGGAATTCTAGTTAAGTTTTTCCAAACTCGTTTGTGTTGGATTATCAAGTCAAGTCAAGTGTTGGCACCTCTAGTCATTGTATCATTTTTCCTTAAATTGAATTCACAAGCACGTAAAAGGATAAACACTATAACATAATATTTAAAAAGTTCATTAAATTATGAGTTACACATAATTTTTCTTGTTTTTATAAATTTCACACTCGTCCTTCTCAAGTTTAGAACTTAAGATCTCTAAATAAAAGTTTGAGTTTTTAACCACTTGATGTCCTTAAAGTGGTATTATTACCTTTAAAAAGTAACAATTTGACATTTGTAAAAATTATTTAGTAACAAATATATCTTAAACTTTGTTCATGGTAATAGATTTTTTCGCATTAACAATTATAGCACATTAAATTATACAAATAAATGATGTAGACAAAAAACAAAATGTCACTTAGATGCCACATAAGATAGAATATATTGAGTTAAAGAGAGTTTTTTTTACCAATAAACCTAAACCCATTTTACTAATGTATTTTTTAAAAAATATAATAAAATTATAATTTTGTATTAACATATTAAAAATCAGTTTTTAAAAGGCAACTAAAAGCACCCATGCCCATAAAAATATTCACTTTCCTAAAAAATTAAAATCCAAATCTAATAATTGTTATTCCAATGTTAAATCCTTACATTGAAAATAACTCTACTGAATCCACCTTCACCTCTGCTTCTTTTTACACATATAACATGGATGACCACCAAAAGGTTTTCAATCATTTCAACTCCATTGGCTACAACAAGATCTTTATCAATGAGCTTAGTAGCATCCTCAAGTCTATGGGCTCTACCTACATCCTCAAAGAGCTTTGATGTGTCATTGAGGATGTTAACACCAACAATGATAGTTTTATCAACCCCAATGAATTTATTGACCTTTATCACTTCTCTTCCAACACATTTTCCATTACCCAGCTCCAAGACATTTTCAATTTGTACGACTAAAACAAATCATTAAATTAAAATTATATTAACAAAAAAGAATTACTTAAGTTAATTGTATTTAAAAAATTATATACGTAAAATGGGTTTAGGTTTAATGGACCAACCCAATATATGTTTATCCTGCATGACATCTAAATGACCTTTTTTTTCCATCTTGTTGGTTTATACACCTCATCATATCATGTTGACTAGCCTAATGGAATTTTTTACTATGAACTAATGCTAGGATATGTTTTGTTATTAAATCACTCTATGTTTGTCAAACTGTTACATTTTAAAGATGAGATATATTTAATATGAGCTCCATTATGTAGCATAACCTTAAAAGGATGCACAGTGGGAACATGAAGGTTTCAACTAATTGGAAAGGCAATTATATGAGGGTACAATAGTCATTTGGAGGAGGATGATTGGAAAGGTAATATCCAAGCAAAGGATAGAAAGAAAATTTGTTAATTATCAAAAAAAAAGTTTATCTTTTAAAAAAAAAATGAAAGAGAGTATCCTCCTTTTCTCCTTTTATGTTCCCTAAACTATATATATATATATATATATTTCTCTCTACCATAACAAAGGTTTCGATTTTAGAGTTATAGATTTTCCATTTTTGGTCATTATATCAAGTCTCCCTCCTTCATAAACTCTTGATTAACCTATTATTTGCTTGATTTTGCTCCTTTGATTCTCAATTTTAGGCTTTTCTTTATGCATGTCATTTTTATGTTATTATTTTACTAGAATTTGTTTATGTATTTTATTTTAATGCATTTTAGTTATATTTATGATTGCAACCAATATGAAAAAGTCTTTGTGTTGTTCTTTTACAAAAACAAATCCTTTACCTTTTGTTGTAGATTTTAGGATTTTTAGTATTTTCTTCAATTTTTAAATATGTTCTATGTGTGCCCCAGTCTTTTTCTCTCTCTATCTCTACCTATGCTCCATTATTTTGTGCATTGTAGATAGTCAGCCATGGTCACTTCCAACTAAATAATGTTGTAGATAAACTTACCCATGCAAAGACTGATACTAACATCATTGAGTTCTTTCTTTGTTTTTCAATTAGGTTTCAATTTTAAACTCTTTTGTAATTTTTTTTGTAAAATTTTAAATTTGACAGTTTAAATAGGAGTTTTCCAAGGATTTATTGACACATTTAAAACTTGGTCATTTTTGGGTTTAGATCATTAAAATCACAATCATTACAAAGTTAACTCACATCTTTTATCATTTTCAATTTTAAAGGTTAATATATAAAAATAATACCAAATTTTTGCTTTGTAACCAATCTAGCACTACCTTTAAAATGTAAAAACTTATGTCTCGTAAATTAATTTTGTAACAAAAATAACATCTTTTCAATTAAGATTAATGAAATTTGTTATGTGTATTGGTGTGACCTCATAACATGGATCAAATGGTGATATGGAAAAAAAAAAAAGATAAGATAATTGGGTTGTATAGGTGTTATATCATCCATATGGGTTTCTTGGGCTTTAGATGATTACTGAGTCTAAATCTAAAATTATTTATAAATTAATTTTAATTTATTAATTAAAAAGAAAATAAAATCATATTAACTTGAAAATAAAAAGAAACCTTAAAAAGACCAAAAAAAAAAAGAACAGGCCTTACAATAACACGAGACATTCCTTAGAAGTTAATAAACCTCGTGAATTTCATACATTTTAATACTTTTTATCTCAATTTGATGTTTAGTTGTATTTTACTTAGCAACAATCAGTCATCTTCCAAGATAAAGAAAACTAAAATTCTTCATCTTTAAGAATTCAACAAACTTATAATAAAGAAAACTCTTATTAATTTTAAATATTATTCATGAACGAGTACCCTTTATTTTTCAAGTAAATAATCCTTAAAGTAAGATGAATAATTGGTTATCAAATTTCAATTATCATCAAAATCAAAGAACCCAACTTCATTTGTATGACAAATCATAGCAAAACATGCTAAAAGAGGTATCTTGAAACTATCGTAAATCAATCCTCTCATATTTTAACAGGTTCAATAAACCTTCTTATTCCAAGCTTTTTTTTTTTCTCCATAAGATTCTTCATGATTTTTATTTTTTTTCACTAATCTCCTCAATGACTTTTTGTTAGGTTCCACTAACTCTTCTGCTATCTACCAATAGATAAGCAACCTTTTATTCGCTTATGCTCCTTTTGAGAATAAAGAAAAACATAATAGGAAAATCTTAGACCTATCATTAAGACTCCCACTTAATTTTGAAAACTCTTATTAAACACCATAGTTTATATTAGGCCACTCATTAATATCTCTAATATTTAATTGTTTATTCACTTATGAATCTCTAAACCTAATTGAAGCCATAATGTACAACACAAGATTCTTAAGTTTTAAGTTGACATTATTCTTACTAAGCGTTGATAGCTTCTTTTCATGCTTAAACGAGAAAAAAGGAACAATTATGAAGATGTCTTCAATGTACTAAACTATATCCTTGATTGATTTTCTAATTCCACCTTCAAAGGCGATTTTGAAAGGTTATAGTTCTCTCTCTATTGCTCTTTCTAATATTGTGGAGCAATTGTTAATTTGATTTAGGGTTTCTCTTTCTTTTTTTTCTTTATTTTACCCTCTCTCTTTTTTTGGAACAAAACAATGTTAATTTTGATTTTAATTTCTTTTTAATCAATAAATTAAAATTAATTTGTAAATGATTTTGAATTTAGGCTTACCAATTATCTTAAGCCTAAATATATGACATGACACTCATATAACCTAACCATTATTGTGTTTTTTTTTACATCACCATTTGATCCATGTCTAAAGACCACATAAGCAAATTTGATAAAATATGTCAATCCTAATTAACAATGTGTTATTTTTGTTACAAAATTAATTTACGTGACATAATTCATTACATTTTAAATGTAGTGTAAGATTTATTACAAATCAAAAAGTTTGTATTATTTTTGTATATTAACCCTTACTGGAAGAAAAAAGTTGAAAGATTAAAACTTTTTCTATTTTTACTTGTATTTTCCACTAATATGTATGAACCACTTATTTTTATAATTGGAAGGTGAGATCTTGGAGTTAGTTCTTGATTTTATTTATGTTATTGGTAAGCAATCTCCTTTTTAGTCATCATCATTTATGACTTTTATAACCTTTTTTTATCGTCTTTATTTGTTTTGAGTTGGTTTAGTGACTATTAGATTAAATTTAATTATTTTGGTTTTAGTTTAATTGTTTGAGATATAATTTTGATCATATGTTAGCTTTGAAAGAGTTGTTTAAAGATCACTTTGTCCCTTTTTTCTTGAAACATAATAAGGTTTTCTTTTCTTCTAATATTCTGATGGGTTGATGAGAAAACAAAAGGTGAGAGGAGAAGTAAGTGAACCAATCATTCAAGTAATATCGATGGGAATGTTTAAATTTATTGGATCCCAACCAACTAATAGTTATAGCTTGAATTTTCATTTGTGTTGGTTATATAAGGATGTGTACCATAAAAAAGAAAAAGGAAAAAAAACTTTAGCTACAAATTTGTAATCTATTTGAATTTCATAAAGTTTCACTAATTTTCCTTTCATATTGAACTATTTACTTGATATTTGTTTTCATTTGATTTTTTGTGGTATTATTATGAGTATATTATCACATTTGATGGTGAACTCACATGGTGATAATTATTAGGTGAAAATGGTACTAAAAACTAATTTAGCTAATGGTAGAACTAAAATTTCTATACAAATATTTGTCCTAGTTAGGTTATGCGCTATTTCTTTTACATATTAGGATTTTCAAGTGTTGAAAAGACCAACAAGATGTGAAAAAAAAAAAAAAGACAAAGGCAAGATATAAGAAATATAATAATTATAAATAATTAAAAAGTCAATATTTACTAATTATATATATGAGCTCCTAGACTTGGACCTACTTATGTAAATAATGAAATAGTTTAAATAATTATTTTGTTAATGTTAAAGGGAGAGATTGCATGATTCTAGGAGTTTTCAAATAAGGCCCCAAGCCTTAAAGCTATCTTAAGTTTATTATCTTTTAATTACATTATAAACACATTTAATTTTAAATTATTTCTCTTTATTCGTATTATGATGTCTACCTCCAAATGTGCAAAGATTCATTTAATATGAAAGGTGATGTGATAGCAACAATGCTTATTGCTCAAAGAACTTTTTAACATATGAAACAAAGGACTGAAGCAAATAAATAAGGTCAATAATATATAATGTTAAATTGTAAAATAAACCATAATGGGAATATACTGGTGTAAGGTATCATTGGTAAGTAATAATCTCTTCAGTTTTTTTAGCAGTTGCAAAAGATGACCTAATAGGAAGAATTGCATGGCAAATCATTGTTGATTACTTCATAAAAGTACTTTCATTTAATTAAATATGCAAACCAAAAATGGAGCTTAAAAATGAAAATGGTGCATTTACTATTAGTTGATTACTTACTAAAATTTAATATCTAATAAAGATAAGATAGTTTGAAATGTTAATTTAATCAACTTGAATGTAAATGATTCTATTTTTATTCTTGACCTACCAAATCACCAAATTAGTTGCTACATAGGTATAAATTTATAATTCTTTAAAAACTTTAAAGGTTCATAAAGTGAGGGGCCCCGTTTCATGTGCCCAAAAGCTTACACTTGATAATCTTAGAAAGTCTTCAAGTTGCATCATTTGCTTAATGTCTAGCAAATTACTTACTATTTTATTTTACTATAACTTATGAAGGTTTAATCACATATGTGCAATGGAAGTTTTTTTTTTTTTTCATAAATATGTGCACTTTACTATGTATGTCTTGATGCATGAATATAAAGTTATATATTTGTTAAGACTAAGAGAGAGATTATTGATGTTTCAATCAATGGGGAGATTACTGAACCTAGTGGATTATCTGTTATACTTTTTACTTTATGTTTTGATATGTCCCTCATGCTTGATTAATATCATTACTTGTTAGACAAGCATTATCACTATTTGAATAGTTTTTATTTAATTTATGTTTACTCTGTCTCTTATACACATCTAGATGTGTATAAGAGACAGGAACCTAGTGGATTATCTGTTATACTTTTTACTTTATGTTTTGATATGTCCCTCATGCTTGATTAATTTCATTACTTGTTAGACAAGCATTATCACTATTTGCATAGTTTTTATTTAATTTATGTTTACTATGCAAAGATCTTTGACTTTAACTTTAAATTAAGCGATGTTTTGATATGTCCCTCATACTTGATGAATATCATTACTTGTTAGACAAGCATTATCACTATTTGCATAGTTTTTATTTAATTTATGTTTACTATGCAAAGATCTTTGACTTTAACTTTAAATTAAGCTATGTTTTGATATGTCCCTCATACTTGATTAATATCATTACTTGTTAGACAAGCATTATCACTATTTGAATAGTTTTTATTTAATTTATGTTTACTATGCAAAGATCTTTGACTTTAACTTTAAATTAAGCTAACAATTATACAAAGATCTTGTTTTTGTTGTCAAATTTCTATTTAAAAAAATATTAAATGATATTGGTCAAATTTAGCTAAAATTTGGAATTGGTCAACTTATGTCATTAATCGAACAAATAAAAGAAATAAAGAATTTAAATCAATTGACCTATGATATTGATTAGTTAGCCAGCAAACAAAAGTAGAGAAGTCAAAAAGAAACAAAGAATTTGGGTATGTTAATTAGACTGATGTCTATGGTCAACTGAACATCAAATAAGATTTCATGCTATGAAGAGAAAATTTTAAAAGATTCCAAACCCCTTGACCTTACTAGTAGTTGTGGTCAACCAGAGATAGTTTAAAAGCTAAAAGATTTAATGTTACAAAAGTTATAAAGAATTCAAGTTGATTTACCTAACTAGTCACTGCGATTATCTAATAAGACTGAACAACTAAAAGTGCAAAAGTAGAAAAGTGTGCAAAAGTAGACTGAACAACTACGGTTAACTAATGTTTCAAAGACAGAGTTTATTGTTTTGGAAATTTATGGAAAAAAAAAAATCAATCTTCAATAACTAGTTAGTTACTTTTATAGAGTACAAGGAAAAATACTAAAGATTTTAAATTGAGTTTAGTGATAAATCAAAAAAGACAAGAAAAAGAAAGTGAGAAAACAAGAGCAAAAGCTCTAAGAATGAAAAATTAAGATTATAAAAGTGCAAAAGTGGTATAGTGACCAAAAATAAAGAGTGAGTTTCTAAGTTGTAAAAAGTTTTGTTGTGATTAAGGTCCAAGTGACATAATGTAAAAGATTGTCTTCACCATGTAAAATAAAAGGAGTTAATGAAGTTGAACTTTCAAGGGATAAACCTTAAGAAGTGGTTCTTAGTGACATATATTGCTTACATCTCAAGAGTTAGTGTAAAGGGTTCTCATTTACTTCTTATTACTTACATTGCTTACTTTGTTATTTATTATTCATTATCTTGTTATTACTTTTTAGAGTTGGGATTGAATATGGGTTGAGCGATCAAACTAAATAAACCCAATTTACCCCTCACAAATTACCCTGAGGGCAATAGTATTTTTTTGCTTGTGAATACTCATGAATGTATTAAGAATTTTAGTTTGGCATGTTTATCAAGTAATCCATCATTTATCTATTAAAACTTTCAAATATCTAATGCTACATTAAGAAGGAATTATCTATTATTGACTATTTAATTGAAAAGCAAAGATAATGGGTTGCAACATTAGTTTTTGCAATCTATTTGGTATGAATAATATATGAATTAATGGGCATTTATTTTCATGGTTGTTGGCTACGTTTGACCCAAAGACAAGAATGTTATAAGTCCAACCACACTTGAGGAAAAATATAGGTGTATAAATTGTTTGATGGATATTTATTGTTCCAACTAGCAACGAAACTACTCCTTCACTATTTGTGAAAGACTTACTTCCTAAATTAAAGGTATTATTTAAGACCAAGAATCACATGGATGATCATGTTCTTCTTATTGAAATAACTGATCACATGACAAAGGAATAATTCAAAACGATTTTTTTATCAATTATACTCAAAGCATTTTTTTTGCCTAACCTTAAATTAAAATATTATAAGAAGCCATTTAGCTACTATGGTTAAAATGCATAAGAGTAAACACTATCATTGGCAATCATATGCCTTTGAGTGGTTAAGATATGTGGTTCAATGATTTCACACTACTAAAAAAAGGACTACAAAGCTTTAGGTGTTGGAAACTATAATTTCATACTTCTGGTAAGTTGTTAAAGACTTCTTACTAAAATAATTATAAATTATTTTATTTAATGTTGTCATTTTTTCTATGTGAATTAATTTATTATTTAACTTATGTATGAATTATATTGATTTTGGTAATTCAATCTACTAGAATGTTAGTAACCCAATATGAGTTTAGGACAGTGAGTTAATAGCTTTGATCATTCAGGAGGACAAGTTAGAGTTTAAAAATTTCAGTCATGTTAACGTAACGTCTTTAATTCTTTTTCAATTTAGTTAATAGAATAATGAAGCATATATGCCCATTGATTTTGAAGTAATTATTAACTTAATTATTAGGTTTTTAAAATTTTTATAGGAAATTGCACCCATAGGATAGTGGTATTAAATGGGAGGAAATACAGTAGCAACAAAAGCAAAATCGTCTCCTTATTAAGGTAAGGACATTATGACATTCTCTATAACCTTTGATAACGTCATTTTAAATGCGAGCAATTGATTAGTATTTTTTATTCAATTTAAAACAAAGAGTTTGATCTAGGAAACGTAAGATAAAGGATAAGACTACTTGAATTGAGGTAGTAATGGGCCAAAACTTAGGTCTTATTGTGATCACCAAGCATAAATTCCAATGAAAAATGAAGGCATTAGTGAAAGCTCCTACTGATATTGATGGCATCTCCTCTACTAGGGATTATGTGGGTGATGGCAACCAACCTACAACTTATTTGGCAAGTTTCTTTATCAATATGGTGCTAGCCACTTATTATTCTTAGTAATCTTCTAATATGCTTAAGGTTTAATGTTAATATACCTTATATCCTTACACAATGTTATATGCTTCTCTCACAATTCTTCGATTGTTTTTCAATGTTCCTTCTTCATCTTCTTAGAACCAAAGTGGGTTTTAGTAAGACAATATCGACCAATCATTATCATATGACATAGTGCCACTAAAATTCCCTCATGCCTTCAAAGCACATAATGGAAATACATATGGTTTAGAGGAGAACCAAGACATATAATTGACTCAATAAGGCTTGATAGTCAAACCATTATGCTCATACATGCCTAGTTAAAGATACAAGAGTGTTGATTTGGATGAAATAGATTAAAGCTTCAAAAGAGTAAGAAAAAGACTCACTCGAGATTTAGCCCTTTCGAAAGAGTCAACTCTCATGTACAACTAATCTAAACATGTGCCCAAATTGGGGAAACATGCAAAATCTCCCTTCAGGGATGCACTAACCTTAAATAAGCATAAGGGATATTAGGTTGACAACAAAACTTAAAAGGTTACTCATAAAGGAAATGGTTTTACAATATGCTCAAATTCTTGATAAATCCATATTTCAACATGTCAACTAATGCATTTTATGTTTATTGTTTCCTCTTTGATGTAGGTTTCAATCAGAATACTGATAAATATGTAATTGTTGGTCAAATGTCTTTGACAAGGAACAAATTTGTGATGTTTTTATTTCTAATAACAATATGGATATAGGGGTTTGTATCTAATAAACTAGGTCAAATTACTTGCAATTGTTTTACTTAGATTGTTCAATTATATTAAAAATGAATCATTAATTATGTGTGTAGTATGTCACTATAATGATATGGCTTCTATTGAATGATTAGCTTCTACAACCTAAGAATTAGGCAATGTTATTCCCTTGCTCTTTTTGGTAAAAGCTTGAGTAATTGCTTATTTGTTTATAGGTTTAAGTTGAAGTTAACATACTAATGAACACTACTAGTTTATTTCCTAGACTACTTACTAGTATCCTTTTTTTTTTCTCCAATTATAGGTTAATCATGTTATAACACCTATTTAGGCTATATCAAAATCAAAAAGGAAAGGCAAGTCCAAAGCATTAAAAATATAAGCAACCTTGTAAGAGTTCTCTACTTTCCAATGGACTATTAGATTTCAAAAGTGGCTTAGCAAAGATGCTTACTTAGATAGGTGTACTTATATAAGTAAAACAAAAGAAATTTTTAATTTAGTTTGCCACATATAGTTGGTAATATGCACTTTTGTTGGCTTGCAATTTTTCTTCTTAATTTAATATAAAGATCACTAGTCAACATTATGTATTAAAATTAAAGATATAAATTTTGTTCTTTTTTTTTATTATATGCATAATCTCAACTCAAATTATGTAGAAAGTATCACAAAAATGATAGTAAAAATTTATTGAATGTTGTGAACTCTTTTTTTTAATCATAACATTTTAAATTTATATCTTATAGTACCAAAGGATTTCTCTGTATAGTGCAATATGTAAGTTAGCTAAAATCGCCCTATATAACTAAAATATAGTCATTGTTATGTTAAGAACTATCTCGGTAATAATTTGTCTCTCAATACCACGTATGATTATTTCAATTATACCTGCCTATGAAACAAAATTTGTGTTATTTTTCCTCACTTATATAGTAGTCAAGATTGTGACGTGTGTGTGTGTGTGTCTATATATATATATATATATATATATGTTTGTTGTAATTGAGATTTAGAATAGTCATTTTACTTCAAAAGCCTTTTCTAGATAAATTTATTTTCATCCTCTCACTTGAATTTTTTTAAAAGTATGTGAAAAAATGACAACTAAGTGATATTTTAGGCACAAACAAAGTTTTTCCTGAAAACACGACGTGTAACCTTTTGAATTTTTAAGTATAACTTAAATAAAAAATAAATTAATAAAATTTAGAGAACTCGATAGAAATCTACATTTTTTTCTTAAAACTAAAAAATAGTACTAATTAATACGTGGTTCAATTTTTATATATATATATATAATAAAATATTTAATATCATTTTAGTATTCACAAAATTTTATACTAGATATTATAATACTTTTTGTAATTTTAATTAATTACCAATGGTCCTCTAAATTATCATTATACTTATAATATCATTATTAAATTATTTATTTTATATAATTATTTTTTTATTTTACATTTATAATAATTTAAAAAGTTTATTTATATATACATATATATTTTGAAGGCAAATTAATATTATAGATAAAAATAAAAATAATATAAATTTACCTATTCTAATATATAAAAAATTATTTCTTAAAAACTAGCATGTTGATTCAAAATTAAACAATCCAAACTCATACTAAACATAATTAACTTAATTTAAAATAACTTAAATTTAGAGTATCTACGTTTCAAATCATCTAATTGAATCCACTTGAAAATTTTGCTTATCACAAATAATAATTATTTTTAAAAATAACTTATATTATTATTATTATTATATAGTTAACAAAAGAGATAAATTTGCAAGAAAAATCCACCAAGCCTTGGAACGCTAGATTCAAGGTAAGTCAAGACATTCCTCCGTTTGAAGCCACGTTACTCCTAACCCCGAGGCCTTGGAACAATATTTTAAGAAAAATTTATTGACTTATATTATTTAATAGTTTTTTTATTATTGTTAAAAATATAAAATAGAATATGTTACATGTCTAATTACCTTCTTTTAAACATGATGCGAAGGAATGTATCGTATCATATATCACACAAAATAAAAGTATCATCAGGAAGGCACATGACAAATTCCAAAACCTTGACAATACACAATGTTTATATTCCCTTTGAAGGCGGTTTTAGCTGAAAATTTTGAATTGCTGACGAGATATGATGTCGTACTGGATGAATAAAACCAAGACCAGGCTTCTGCATGCTAGAAATCAACCAATCATAATCTAATAGTGTAGCATCAGGCAATGGCTCCAAGAACTCACACCTAGCCAAAATTTCACGTGGAGGGACTCCAGCAATCAGATTTGTACCCAGTTTTGGGTTACTGCTGCTGACTTCCTCTTTCACGATCCCGACTAGAGTATTTTCGAGGGCGGAGGGAGTTGCACCTGGGACAGCCTCCTGCTGGAAAGGTACAGCTCTCATGCCTTGCAAGCAAAACTCGAACCATTGATGGATAACTGGCGATGGACCTCTGACTCGTCCTCCAATAAGATTTGATTGAAGTTTAGAGGCAGCAGGTATAGCCTATAAAGAGGGCACAACTTATTTTCTGAATAAATCTATCCAATGAACAACGATGCAGAACTAACCTGATTGACCAGGCATTTAATATTTGCATTGAACTAGTAACCACTTCTTTTGTAACAAGTCTATGGCTTATAACACAGTGCAGAGTAAATAACAAACTGGATGTCATAGACACAATGACATGAACAAAGTCATACCCACAGATCAGCCCACAAGCTAGTTCCAGACTTTGGGACGATCACTGCAACATCTGACATGCGTTTCACAACAGGAAGAACATCAGAACTCCACCCAACAGCCACCCATACATCTCCCACCGCAAATGCTTTCAGATAATGTGTGCTGTCAAAAAGTCGAACCTGCAAGTGATCAAACAATTCAATATTGCAATTGTCATCTGTAACTCCAGGAACTTCAGTTTGGTGTCTGAGTATTTTAAGATAAGCAATGCTCCTCATCATCAGCATTGTCCTGGGTTCAAGTTGGTTTGGTTACAATAGAGAAACACATCAAAAGGTAGAGACATAAGCATATGAGCACACCAAGAGAAGAGAGAGCTAAACAAGAAGTAATCTTGAGGATAATTAGTATCTTGCCAAGATTTTATGTCTTGCTTAGAATCAATCTGGAATATCTAGATTATTCTATTATAGTCTTATTAGCTAAGAATATTATATATAGAATAACAATCTTGTAACATTTTAAGATCTTTTAGTTTTATTTCCCTTCAAGTGCTAGTTGGTTATTGCCTATAAATGGGCTCTCCTAAGTTATTTTCATAGAGGCTGTTACCATAATGACTATTAACTATTGAATTTTAGTGTAATTCTCGTTGTGGTTTACATGTGGATTCCTACCATGGTTGCTTTTATTTTCTGTTTTGCTCTTGTTTGTTCACTTCCCTGCCCTAAATTAGAGAGTAAGTAAATGTGCTTTACATAAAAATTGCTCAAACACAAATTTTATTTGTCAAAATGTGATAGATTAATGAGGTTGTATGGATTATCAAAAGACTCATCAGCTAATATAGGTTTGCAATTTGAGTCTGGCCTCCTTTGAGGTAAAATGTGGCATACAGTATTTAATTTAGAGGGATTGAGTGTTCCCAAGCTCCAATTTGAAAATTTATGTTCTTTGAGCCATTCCAGGAAAATGCTATTGAAATGGTTACTGAACTTTATTTAATGTGTATCTGCTGAGAGATATCTTCACTTTCAAAGTAAGAAAAGGTCTAAGAATCGATATGCTCTTGGGATGAGAGTCATGTGGCATTGCACAGAATTCAAGATTTTTACAGTTGAAGGATGCAAGATTTTGTTTACTGGTTGAGGAAGATTTAAATAATATACAATGACGAGTTTGCATCCTCATTATTGTGCACAATTTTAAGTTACTCTGATCACAGAGAATAGAGTATAATCTTTGCATATGTACTTTGTGCATGTTCATTGCCTTCAGAGAGAATAGTGGCCATTTGTTCTCACCCAGTTCAAACAATCTCTTGTCATGACATAGTAAGGCTAACACTTTCCTAAAGTTCCATTCTGGTCAGTTGTCCAGCCAAATAAAAATCTGATCTGAGAAAAATGAGAAGAAGCAGTAACTTGAATACCTGTCTCCCAAGTAGTGCTAGATTCTGCTGGACAGCGTTTCTCCCACCAGTAACTTGTAAGTCAATGTCCTTTGTGTTGTATGATGCCCCCATATACTTCAAAACAGCTCCAACAACCTCTCTAGGAGAACCTACCATTGAAATCCTCCCCTCGAGTTCAGGCCGCCACAGATCTGCCCAATCCTGTAATATGATTGCTTTTAATACTGCATTACTTTGGTATCATTTCTTGTGTGTATTCTTTGGAGTGTCTTGATGCTCTCTAATCAACAATATCATATATTTCAAGTGTGATGAGAAAATCATATTCATTAAAAATCTAAAGCAACATGTTTCCAAATAATCTATTGTCATTTTTCCAATTCTATGCACAATGTTACACAGGCCATTGTTTCACGACCAATGGAAGTCTTACAGCTCAAGTTTGAGTTTCTCCTAAGACAATGGAGTATTTTCTTGATCAAAAACAGAGTAGTTTGATCAAATAGTTTCAAATTTATGTGTCTAATATCTACATTATAGAACGACCGAAATGTAGATCATTTTAGTTTTTCATTGACAGTGGGCAGAAAGGCTTTGGATCTTGGTCTGTGCTACTCTTGGGATTAATTGGGTTCTATAGAGAACTAAAAACTAGAGTAATGTATGGAGAGGTTCCAGTTGCCAAGTAAGGGCCCATTTCTAATTCATGGTTTATTTGGGGAGAGTGCATTTTGAGAGCATTTGAAACCAAGTAAAGTACTCAACAGAATGGCAGAAAGCAAAGTGGTCTCATATGCTTCAATTTTGTAAGATGGAAAGTTAACACCAATTTTCTTAAAAGCTAAAAAGTCTAATGCATACTTCAATTTTGTAAAACCATGTGAATAATCTTTCTCATGGAAAACATAAAGTGCATACTTTACATGTGTTTGGTACTCTTTTCGTACACAAAAATGGATATAGTTTTCTTAATTAATAATCATCTGAGTAGAAAATATTGAGGAACAAAGTTAAGATTGACTAAGCACGGGTAATACCAGCTCCAAGTATGTCAATGCTGCAAAGAAAAATTGCCACAAGCAAGAAGTTTGTGGTTCATACAAGAAAACTTCAGTTTCATTTTGTCACCTCTATATATATGCATATCTAAATATTTGAATATGTTGCAGGTTGGAACCAAAGATACAAATAATTTCAGTAAGATCTCTAAAAACATAGTTTTAAGTAAGATTTCTTTCAAGATGTAAAACAAGGACAAAAAGGAGTAATTACCTTTATAGGAGCCAACTTATGCTTCTGAAATTTCCTTTTCTTGTAGGCTATCACCATGCTGCCCCACCGGTATGGAGCAGCCCATACTTCACCTTCAGAATCAATCTCCCCCTCATGATTCCTGCGTAGGTATACCTGAGGTATTTTCAGTGGAAGATCAAAACAATCCTGAAGAGAATGCTATCATGTAACAAGAGAAATTGTATTCTAATACTAGGCCAAATACAGTATGACTGATAAAATAGCTGTTCTTAATGTAACAAGAAGAACATAATACTGTTGAATAACAGTGCCCTGCTGACCAAGCATGTAACATATCTACAAAGTCAAAAATTTCTGTGATGAGATATTCAAGAACTGAAGTCTAAGCCTTTGAAAATGCAAGTCCTTTATGGAAACCCATTTCTACTGATGATTTCATAAATACTCGTGAGGAAAGATTATCAACTGGTTCATTGCAGACTTCCAAAAATACAAACAGTAACAAAAAGAAAAAAGAAAGATTTGCAGTAGGAACACTTGGCTAATTCTTGAAAAGTTAAGAAGCCATGTTGCTAAAAGCAACTCTTCCTTGCATTCCACATACGTGAAGCTACTGAAAAACCTGAATTTATAAATCCTACAATTGGGTTACAATTGTGAAGCTATTGAATAACAGACTCGTGCTTAATTTCTGGAGTTATAAATCTAAACTTCAAATGAGATGGCATAAGATATATACAGAGCATCAGAAATCAGTTAAAATGGAGGTAAAATGCAAGAAGAAACTGAGAAAGAGAGAAAAGCATAAGACTTTATACAAATAATTTTGTACAGTTTTATTTTGTTACCACAGAGTGAAAAAAAGGGACGCTGTCATTACATTGACTGAAATTCGAAAGAGAAAAAATAGTTGACACATGACCATAACACACAAGGAACTGGAAAGAACAAAGACATAACATGCAAGAGCTCAGGCAGGTCGCTGGACATGCATGCCAATAGATATTGATAGCACTAGTAGTAGCAACTAGATATCCAAGCATCTCAGATACTATGAAGAGTACTAACACATAGTTGAAGCTTGCTTATACTAATAGGAATAAGAATACAGAACCAATGAGCACATATATAAATGTGATCGTTCCAATAGAATCAGGTAACTTACCAAATTATTCACAATGAGAAAAACAAATTGCAGCAAAAACAATGGAAAACAAAGAAAATAGTAATGTAGATTTTTCCAAGCTAAGAATATATTCTTAACTGTGGTACTTACTTGGTATTCAACAAAGACAATTCAATGGACCAATAGGGATATATATGAAACAACAAGGAAGACCTAGTGTATGGGGAAAGAGATCTACATTGGCAGGTCAGAGAAGCTGCACATATGAAGCCTAATAGGGTCTCTACAATATTCTGGCAACAAAGAGAGAGTGGAGCTCATTTAGACACACAATAATAATGGTTATCAATTTAGCTTGTATTCACATTTTTGGTATTGGACCAGCTTTTATATCGTCTCCTTGGTCATAACTCATATCAAATGCTTTCTCTCTTGCTTCCATAAGCAAACTGTTAATTGTCAATTAGACCATATCAATCAACAATTCATCTTGTTCTCTTTTGTCATTATGCCAGAATGTTTGACAACCATATGGATCAACCAAATATATTTCAAAGGGTAAAATAACTTCCATCAAGCAAAAGCTCATAACCCTTTAAAGGCTTGTTATTTTGTTACCTTCCATTTGTCACCTAACCCTTTGAACCAATCCTGGTCTTCTATCTCTCTTGCAGGCTCAATTATACCCTTCTTAATGGCAAGACTGAGCCAGGAGTCACCCACTGTAACAATATCTGCAGCCATGGCAGATGCAGGACCAACATTGCGTTTGCTAACAGACTTGCATAGATCATCAAAGATGTTCTCGAGGCTTCCAAGGAATTTTGTGCGAAGCTGTAATCTCTTCCCTTGGGATTGCATGAAATCCTATAAACATATGAAAAAAAATAAGAAACTAGGTGTTTCCAAAAAGTTTACACAACATAGCAATAGAAAATTAGGACCTACAAGTCACTATGACCAAGACCATCAATCTTTTTATGAAATACGTATGGTTTATCCGTCGGATAAATGCATCAGGTTCTCCATATTAGTTTAGCAGATATATTATCACCTGACACATTCTGTCATATATCAAATCATGTAGTTCCCACAAAGTACAATCAAGAGAAGGCAATACTTGTAGTCTATTATTCTATTTGGGGACAAAAGAATAGTGCCGTAAAATATGTATTCACATAAGACAAGCAGAGAATAAGGTGAAGAGAAAAGCAGAATATTTACATGGTTTACCATCTGTAGCCTGCAATAAAAGGTGAAGAAACGTGACAGAAATCAGTTGAAACAAAAAGAAAATGGTAGAGAAGCCTCAAAGCCCAAGTCCCTGCTACAACCCATGTCTCTTTCTCCCAAGAACATCTATTTCATCTCGAGAATGGATATATGTCAAAAAGCCCCAAGAAATCTCATTCGCAATGAATTTATCTCAGCGTTCAGAAATTGGATGGATGAAGTCAATTTCACCACTACAAATAGAAAAACTTTTTCTCATAAGTGGTCAATCCCTGTGGCTGCAATCCAGCCCTGAGCCCTCAACCAATATATCAGGACAGGTTTCCTCAGGTAGTACAAAGCATAACTCAAAAGATAGAAACTGGAAGTGGAGATCTTGAATTAAAAAAGACCAAAAAAAAAAAGGAAAATAAACAACTACTACTAAGATCATAAAACTATGCTGAGAACAAATTTATGTGATTGCATAAAATGCCTAACCTTGACCCAGGAAGGAGGCAAGGAGCCACGTAAAGCAACAACATTAAGGGGAACAGACAACGCGTATGTTTTACATTTCCAAGTCTCAAATGCAGCATTCAACTTCTCCTGACTCTCAAATCTTTCCAGACTGTCAGGATCATCATCTGTATTAAAAAAAAAAACAAAGAAAACATCAATACGCCAAGCCAGCCCTAACAAACGGCACACTTACAACTATACGCAATCGTGGGCACACCAAAATTGGATCCTACAAAGAGACAATTTGAATAAGCCTCGCCTTGTAACCTTCACCAATTCCACGAAGCAAGTGTTTAATAGTTCATTGGCAACACAAAGAATCATTCTAAATTACAAAACATCTTACAATAAACGTAAAAGTAAGATGGAAAACGAAGCGGGTAAGATGGCCGTTGCCTCGAACGCGTTTGATCGTTTCTCCTTCCTGCGTAAGCTGTGCGCCAGTAGAGAGCAACGGAGTGGGAACCGCCCTGCAAAGACGGACGCTTAGGCTGAAAAAGAGGAGTATGGAAGAAGCGGCGGCAACTCGCAGCCAGGACGACGAGAGAAAATCTTCGCCGGAGGTTGCTCCGGGCGACGAACGAAAAATAAGATTACGGCGGAGGTCGGAAAATTTAAGAGGATTGTAAAAAAGTGCGGGTTTCTTGGTGGAGCGGATGAGACAGGGAAACGTAGGGTTAGGATTTGTGAGAAAGGGAAGGGAATAATAGGAGTGAAATGCTGGATTCGTCTGCTGGTACAACATAGTAGACATAGCCCCTCTTTTAATGCTATTAGCTCCGCCGACGGAGAAGCCGCCAGGAGAAGAGATCCGCCGGAGCTTTTGTTTCGTCCACCGGAATTTCAAAGAAGATGACCGTCACAATGGCATGGACCATTCCGCAGAAGCTGTAATCATCTTGTTTGGAACAAGTAAAATAAAATTTTAAAAAATATATATTTAATAAACATTTACCTGAACAACTATACACCATTAAAAAAATAACTTTAAATTTTATATTGTTAAAATTATTATAAATTAATGTCTTTTAAATGAAAAAGAAAAAAAATTGTTAAAAATAGTATACTAATTAAATAAAAATTATTAATAATTTTAAAAAATATTAATTTAAATATAAAAATTAATTTTAAAATTTTAAAATTAATTTTTAACATATACCATAAGTATATAGATTATTTTTGTATAACTCATTTATAATTTATAATTGGTCAATAAAATGTACTACTGAAGAAAATGAAATTATGGCCATTGGCACCAACAAAATTCCCTTGAATTAATGAGAAACTAAGAGTATTTTTCTTTTAAAAAGAAACTAAAAGAATTGCCTGAATACTCCCACCAAAATTCTTGCTGAATGAAAAAAAAAAAAAAACTAAAGCATAAAGAAAAACTTTTAACTACTATTTTATTATGTGCTTATTCGATAAATATAACATAATTTATAAGATCAGCGATGTAATCTTCGTGGTAGAGAGAGAGAGAGAGAGAGAGATGATGATGTGTAAAATGTAATCCAAAACAAATGTAATTAAAGATTTCATGACATTTTACATAACTTCTAAAGGTCATATTCAAAGGACAATACAAGTATATGAGGGGGCAACCATAAGAAGGGCATCTACAATTGACCATCAGACATATGTAACATGACGCAAGATCATTGCCGGAAAAACATTTACCATGCTTATATTAACAAAGGTAAAATCTTTAAAACCAGACTCATTTCCCACTATCGTCTTTACTTAAATCGTCTTCGACTCCATGGGAACTCATTCTCGCTGATGCTTGTTTTGCCCATTTCACAATCTTCTCTGCTTCCCTACTGATCTTCTCTTCCTCCTTCATTGCCTTCCTTAGTATCTTTTGTTGCTCTTTGACCGAAAATGCGCCCAAATCGGATAAGAACTCGTCCCTCTTGTCCCCCCAATCAACTTCGAGATTGAAGTTTTCCTTGCTCTTCTTATTTGAGAACCTCTTCGGAGAACACCAAAAGCAGCCAGTTTTTCTGGGAGGAGAATACGAATCAGTGGACAACTGTGACAAACCAAAAGGAGAACCAAGTGTTTCACCTTCTGACCTCGATTTTGAGCCTTTTTTCTCTTTGGATATCTCATTTTCAGCCAACGAATCGGAGGAATCGGAGGGGGAGGAAATCCGCCCATCCTCAAATTTACTCTTCAAACCCTTTTTCCCCTCTGGGTATTCTTCCTTAGCCGATAATATATCCTCCGCAATCGAAGACTTGGATGATTTTAAAGGAGGAGAAGCATACCCACTCGGTGATTCTTTATCTACTTCCAATCTTTTTACCTCGTATTGTTTGGAATCCAAGAAAATCTGCTTTCCACCCTTAAAAGAGCCAACTTTGTTGGAGAAAATTTCGTTTTCCTCGTCGGACACAGAACGCTCCGAGTTGCGAGGGGCAGACATTGTGGGCTTGGAAACAGGGAAGGATTTGAGTTTGCGAAAGCGGGTTTCCAGATCACTGGGGAGGACAGAATCAGTGAAACCAGAGCAGTTGATTTTAGATACCTGTTCTAGAATTGTGAGGTCCTGTGCCTGAGATATGAGCTCTTCCACTGCCGACGACTCGTCCGTGTCTGAAAAGTAACCAAAATCAGCCATTTTTGTGACAGCTTCACGGAGGTGACCAGGAAGCTAGAGTGTGTGTGTGCGCGTGTTTTCGAGGTGTATTTATGCGTGCTTTAAGCTGAATTTCTAGGCGAACGGGACGAGGATGTAAAGGCATCGTGTTGTGTTGAAAACTTCAGCCTTTCTGCCTAACGGCTAACTCATGCATTTTGACATTTTGCATCTGTTTTCATCTTGTAGGACCCACTAATGGATTGCCCATCAGATTTTTGGGACCACCGACGTTCCATGTGGGACCAAGCGCAGATGCCCAAAGAAAATCAGTCGTAGCATCAGCTTTTCTTATTTTTAATCGTAATTGGGAGTTTGTGTGATTGGTTCATCCAACTCATAATCGTTGCAGTGGGAATTCAAGCGGTGAGCTGGACTGCTTCCAGAGCAAATTTATTAGTGAGTAAAAAATTTAAAAAATAAAAATAAAAGTACGAGACATTCCTTTCCCTAAGCAAATGACAAATAGCACTATGCCTAACATGCGTATAAGTAGTATATGTTAAGCTAATATGATTTTTGAATGCAATGAAGATTTGTTTTTGACAAGCTATTTATGAACTTTTTTAATTTTTTTTATCTTTTGCATTTGTTTTCAGTGATATGATTATGTGATATTGCAAATTACCGCTCATACCCTCTATAAAGCATGCTCAAAAAAATAAAAAGAAATAAAAATAAAACTTTTCTTTTATTTTATAATTTGAAAATAAAGCCAAATCAGAAGAAGATTTCGAGTGGATTCTTATCTTTTAAAGGGTCTTAGACAACAGGACCTTATAATCTTATAAATTTAAAAAAATAGAAAATAATTTTATATTATATATATAATATTTTATATTACTAATAATCTTTCATACAATATAAAAAATTGCATTAATATATACTATTTTACTATAATAAATTTTATATTGTATAAAATATTATTTATATAATATGAAATCAATTTGAGTCTATTTAATTCTATAAAATTTGAGTTTGGATAAACTTTTCCCTCTGTTGTTACCATTTTATTTTGACAATAAATTCTTTTTTAATATATATTTTATTTTGATAAGCAGTGAATCCTCGATGAAGTCCAAACTTAATTTTACTTTAATTCAACCACTAATGCTCAAGTCTCTACGTATCAAATTTAGGGAGTAGGGGCAGACGGATATTATTATTATTAGAATCAATAATGTATATAGTATCGAGCTATCTTATTATATATTCTCTTATCGTATTTAATGTACTAAATATAAGAATATTTTTAATTGATAATATCAAAATATTTGTACACAGTATTTTTTTATCAAAATATTTTTATTGAAGATTCTATCATAATATTATTGTGCTAATTAATACTATACATTATTGTGCAAATTAAATATGGAATCTCTTCTATGGTGGGTATATCTTATTTCTCTTTATTTGGCATAACATTCGATAGTTTCCAAGAATTCACAGACGTACACCAGATAAAAATTCACAATGAGGGAAAAGGTTAGGGAATTGTGCTATATATAACATTTGTATTTGTGATGTACATTTTTTCACCTTCTTTTTCCGAATCAACTTTATGTTTTTGTAGCGTGTAACACGCAACCTGGCTCATCCTTTGTAACTTTATTGTGTTCAGCTTTTCGAAAGAAATACGAGACCTGATTTACATTATGTTTATTAACTTTGCAAGTGTGTCAATGGTACGGCAGGCTTATACTTACCTCTGCTTTCGTTTGTACGAGCATGCCTAATAAAAATTTTAGCAACAGACTAACTTGCTTAGATATACGCGCATCTTGAGATCGTCTTGTACGCGCAACCATGACATGAATAATAACATAACGGATGAAGGATTTGCCATCTCCGAGAGATGTTGATGAAAGGTGAGGATAACGGTGTTGTTAAAGTCGTTCGCACTTTCCACTTTTGACATGCGTGGCAAGCTCTTGAATTTATATTTTTTTTTCTTTATATTTTTATCCTCGTTAAGAGCCTGTTAGATAAAATTAGAGCTTTTTGATTTTTAAATTAAAAATTATAAAATACGTTTGAGTAATATTATTTTTTTTATTTTTTATTTAAAAATTAAAAAAATCTGAAAAAAAATTAAAATAAAATTTTAATTTTTTTAAATTCAAATTTAATCACAGTACTTTTTTTTTTTGCTCTCTATTCTTTGGCACTCTATTTTTTTCTCTTCCTCTCTCTTCCCGCTCCCGGCTTACTCCTCTCACTCTTCTATCAAATTCTTATTATTTTATTTTATTTTTAAATTGAATTATAGTACATATACTTATTCCCTGTCTTTCTCCTCGCACCATTCTTTTCTCTTTTCTTGCTTGCTCCTCTTACCATTCTCTCTCTTCATAGATTCTTTATAATTTTGTTTAATATTTAAATTTAATTATAATACATATATTTTTCATTTCTCCCTGATACTTCTTTATGTCTCTCTCATCTTGCACCACTTTCTTCCTGCTCTCTTTATTTGTTCTTTTATTCTTTATTTTTCTTTTTCTAAGATTGAATTTCTTTTTCGTTTCTTTTCATTGAACAATAAATTTTAAACCTTTTATTATTGTGAAATTAAATTTTACATTATATTACTTTGTCAAATTATTGAACAATTTTTTTAATAATAATAATAATAATCTGCAACGAAATCCTAAAATTTGTCAGTTAGTCTAATAAAACCACACATGGACAAATTTTGCAGCGAGAATTCTAGACATGTCAAGCTGAGAATGACCAAGTTACTTAATGTGATTTGGCTATTAAAACTGTTGATATTTTAAATTAATATATAATTTTTATTCATGAAAATTAATCTTAATACAAATCTTAAAAAGAACTTACCTATGTTATAAATTTTATATCATCCAATATTGAAATAATATAAATAAATAAGTACCTTAAGATAAAAAAAAATAAAAGGGAACAAAAAATTATATTCGGTATTGCTTAGAGATCAATAATTTTGATTTATGATATATTATAAAATAGTAGAATAATTTGAGAATAATAAGTATAAAATAATTATTGAATTTTCATACTAGTTCTTTTCACATGCTGTATTGATTTTTTTATTATATTCTTTGCAAATCAAAGTATAATGATTTTCTTGCATAAAAAATAAATATGTATTGCAATTTTAATTTTATTAATTAAATAAATTACTATCAAAAGTAAATAAATAATTAAAATAATAATAATTTGCAATTTCAAATTTTTTACTATTTATATTTGTATTTTATTATGCAAAGTGTTTTATAATAATTAAATACCTAAATAGAATTCTACTTGATTGACTTCTTTTTTTTCAATTCTAGTAATTGGATAAGATAGAAATTGACTAATAGATGTTTTTTATTATAAAATTTTGTAAATTTATTATAAAAATATTAAAATTAAGTAAATATTAGTGCATATATTTTTTTTCCCTTAAAGAATTACTTAGAATTATCGATTATATATATATATATATATATATATATATATAACTTCTTATAATATTTATCTTATACAATCTTATAAATTCAAATTATCTCATGTCAAATGTATAGTTCTTGGAGAACAAAATGGGCATCTGATCTAAGTTTGGATATTATAAGTATCTTGCTCCAAAAAAAAAAAAAGTGTAATTGTTTATCACAATGTAAAATATAAATTGGTGAAGGTTTGGGGCTGGTTATCTGAGCACCATTACGATTTCAGCTTAGCATGAAAAAAATATCTCTTTAATTTTAGTTGACCAATGTAGTAAATGACCTATTTTTTCTATAATGACAAAATTTATGAGTATGAAGCCAGGACCCTTCAAAGTAAGTTTGAATTGAGCAGGATGATATTTTAGTCTAGTATAAATTTATCGATACTATATATTGAAATATGCTATTATAATGTTTGGAATCAATGTTGAAATATGATATTACAATCTTTATTAAGGAATAAAGGAAATTGGAATTTTAAATTTGTTGTTATGATGGATGAGAATTCCCCTATATTACCATTATTTGAATATTAACATTTCTATTTTTAAATTTTGCTAACAGAAAAACCTTTGAAATATTATAATATCAATATAGCAAATTAAATTGTATTCATAAATATTTTATGAGTAATGCTATACATTTCGATTTAGTTGCTCGTATTGAGTTGCATGCATAAATTAAAAACATAAATGAGGGCAGGTAGTATAGTTGGAATAGGAAACTTTTTCTTTTAGTGTTTTCAAATCAAATAAAAACTTACTTGGCAAACTATTATGAAGAATATTATTATTCGTGGTCTATTGCATCCCTACTTAATAAGTAAATAATACAATTTTATCAGGTATAAAAATTTTCACAACCCAAAACATATACACATATAATTATGTATTGTTGACCAATATGATATATAATAATAATAATAATAATAATAATAATAATAATAATAATAATAATAATAATAATAATAATAATAATAATAATAATAAGGTATCTGTTTCTATTGTGGTCCAAATATAAGATATATAGCAGTAAAATTATCCCACAATTTTATACTAATAAACGACATGGTCGTAATCATGGTTTATTGCATCATCCACCGTGAGATTACAACATTTGACATAATATGAGATTACAAGATGTTTGACATTATAATGTTTTTATACTTTTAAATGTCATAATGTGAAATTACAATTAAAACCAGGATATTAGAACCACACCAAATGCCCCATAAATGTTTTGCGTGATACGATTTAATTCATCTAAAATTTACTGCTCAAAGAATGATATTAAACATAATAATCTTTTTTTTTTTTTACTTTTATTACGAAATGTTATTTTTATTGATATAAATAATATATATATATATATATATATATATATATATATATATATATTTGTGTTATTAGATAATTTTATTGATAAAAATTACACATTTCAACAAGAATAATATTTTTGTATGATAAAATAATTTTGTTTGGCTAATATTTAGAATTTAACCAAATAAAATAAAATTATTTCTCAAATTTTAATTAAAGCAAACAATTTCTATAAAGGACTAAAAAAAAAAAAGTTCTAAAAAGGAGCTTTAAGAATCCGTTTCATGGCCCACAACAACAAATTTATATACTCGAAAAACTGTTTACCCATTTCTCATCAAATTTTGGTTAAAGAACTACAGACACACTAGGGAGGTATTAAGATTTTAAACTTATGCTTTGGAGAATCAAATTTAAATGTAGTTGTGAAAATAAAAAAGAACTAGAAGGCAGAAGAGAACTACCATCACAAATGAAAATTGGACCAACAACTTCTCATAATCCATTTACTAGATCCATACTCCATTACTAAATCAATTTATTTTAAGAATAAAAAATTTAAGTTACTATTTCAAAAAATATTTATTTGATAAATATCATCGTATTTCATAACTTTACTAAATAGTGGCAAGAGACATTGGATCTCCCGAAAGTATGTCATTCTTTGAGAGAGACAAGAGGGCCCTCTACATTTGTTTACAATTACCCGTGGTTGGTGTAGTGGAGCAGAAGTAATATGTGACACATCAAAGCATACCTCAATATATCAACTGCTCCAATTGAGAGGCACAAAAATGCTGGCATCACCTTCTTATCACTCAAAACTACTCGCAAGGTCATGCCCTGTTAATTTATGGACCCGACTACATGGCTATACAATTTTTGTGGTTATTGAAATTTGTGTACACAAAAACTTTTCTCCCATGAGATTTGAAATCTTGGGAAGTGGGCATAATTTTGCACAAGGAAACATCGTCTTTGGGGGACAAGTGTCAAAGAAATATAGCATCCAAGGCATGTTTTTACTGTCAACCTCAAATAATTATTAATTAAAGGAGATCTTGTCTTCTTGATTATTCAATTAAAAGTGTGGACAAGCTGAAGGCCTCTTGGACAATTTCTTTTGAGAGTTTGATATTATGTTAGAGAATTATTATAGAGTATAAACAGTTAAACAGGCGCATAACATAATAGTGTATCTGCCAAATAACATTGTGGAAAGCACTTTTAGACATATGAACCTCTTTATCACAAGGATTTATGGTCAACATATTATATTTTAAATCTGGTAATAATTCACACTTCGAAGTTTCAAATATAACAAAAAATTTTATTTTGAGTCTAATAAAAATTAACATACTCAATTAAATATCCATTAAAAAATTGAGATAATTACAAAAATACTATTATAAATATCTTAAAGACACTCAACACTTATTGAGAGGGAAAGAAACCCTTTTTGGGATTAGATTATCTGTTGCAATGACTTTTTAACAATGATGATACTAGTAGGTAGAAATGTTACTACTAGAAATTTTAACTGAGCAATTTGTTCATATATATTATTTATTTATTTAACAATTTGTTAGTTGTTAGAGCTATCTTTTTTGAAACATTAGAGCCTTCGTTAAAAAGATGTAGATATCTATTTTTATCATTTTCTTTATATTTCACTAACGGTTATTAGTCATAATATGCTTTTTGTAATGTTACAGCAAAACTAAAATATGTTAAATGTAAATTTTCCTTTATCAAAATGATATTTCAGTACACGTATAACTCTCTGACCTATACCCATCCAATCGATGGAAGTGTTTTCTCTCTCGACTAAAAATAAATCTCTGTTGCCGTAAGAGAAATAATAGGAAAATATATGCATACGCCCATTAAACCAGCTTCAATGTCCAACCTAAAGGATTTAAGTGACGTCGAAGCTAAAACTGCTTATAACTTTCAGGCCATTAGAATTGCTGCTAGAATAAAAAAAAAAATGATTTTAAGTGAACAGGCGGAATATTTAATTTTTTTTAGGGAAAAATTATCCGATTAGGTGTCCATTAACACATGGGCTGTTTCGCACTAAAATTCGGACCCGAAAACAAAACAATACGATTGCAATCAGGCATCATGAATTGGCAGCCGGCATTTATTTGCATCTTAACTCGCTTTAATTGCAACAATTACAGCGCCAGTAATAAGGACAGCACAAGGTAGCCAAGCCTAGGCTCCATGGCAATGTCGTGGCCCAAGACAATAGAACATTGGCAATTGTTGAATGGAGACACCAAATAGGCGACAACCAAAGATAACGTGAAAGAAACACACATAAACATGTGTATAGCCAGTTTAGTAGAGTGGTTAGAGCAGTTGAAGAAAGATCGCCACTCTTTTGCTCATTTAGACAAAGGATCGCATTAAGAAACACAGCTTACCCCACTCTCTGCATCCCTTCTTTATATTACAACAGAGAATATCCCTCTCCCCTTGAATTCCCACGCCACACAGCACAGCACAGCAGTTGATAATGAGAGAGCCAAAGTCGGAGACGAAGAAGCCATGGATGCCATTGACAGCCAACTGCTGCTCCATGGACGAGGAGACGATGCTTGGCAAACTAAGCAGGTGCAGGCCATCGTCAAGATCAGACTTCTCCAAGAACGTTGTCCCCTCACCGTCTTTCCGGCGGCTTTCCTTCTCTGATCTCAGCCGTTCTTCTTCCTCTTCGATGCGTCTGAATCATCATGATGGGGAACATCTCGCGCAGTCTTTCGGGCAGGACTTGTACGACTTTCAGTTGTCTGAGTTGAGGGCCATAACCCAGAATTTCTCAGCCAACTACTTGCTTGGGGAGGGTGGATTCGGAACGGTGCACAAGGGTTATGTTGATGAGAATCTCAGGAATGGCCTCAAGCCTCAGGCTGTTGCTGTCAAGCTTCTTGACATTGAGGGCCTCCAAGGACACCGTGAATGGCTGGTATGACGCCCTTTTTTTTTTTTTTTTTTGAACTTCTATTATGACTCTCTCTCTCTCTCTCTCTCTCTCTCTCTCTTTTTTTTTTTTTTTATTTTTTTTTTTTTTTTGTACTTCTTTTATGACCTTCCTTCTTTCTCTCTCTTTCTTTTTTTTAAAAAAATCCATTGCTAACATTTTTTCTTTTCTTTTTTTATTTTTATTTAACAAATTATGTCGCACTTTTTCTTTTGCTCTTTTTCTTTCTTTTTTTTTAAAAAATTTCTTTTCAAATTTTTTTTTTTTTTTCTTCTTTTTTTTTTTTAAATATTTTTTTTTTTTCTTCTTTTTTTTTCTTTTCTTTTTTTTATTTTTTTTTTTTGAACTTCTTTTTTGTCTCCCTCTTTCTTTCTCTCTCTCTTTTTTTTTTTTAAACATAATGTGTCGCTTTTTTTTTTTTTTTGTGAACTTCTATTATGCCTCTCTCTCTCTCTCTCTCTCTCTCTCTCTCTTTTTTAAAAAAATCCATTGCTAACAATTTTTCTTTTCTTTTTTTTATTTTTATTTAACAAATTAGGTGGCACTTTTTCTTCTGCTGTTGTTCTTTCAAATTTTGTAAGGCTTTCAAGTTTCAACTCAAGCTATAGAGTATAGATACGGAATGAACAACAACATTTCTTATTTACTTTTGTGACGAAGATACCTCTTACGTGGGACCTTGTCGGTAGAAATTTACAAACCAACTTCAAGTTGTATGTTTGACTATTAGTTTCTGTCTTTTATACAAGAAAAACATACTCATGGAATAAAAAATTACATAGAATTCAATTGATACTTGATTTAATACATAAACACTACAATTCAATTTTGTTTTAATATATCTAATTTAAAGGTGAAATCTTAAGTTTTAAAACTATCGGTAGATAATCTTATAAGAATCGTAAATCTTTTTCTTTGATTTTTAATAAATACTCAAATGTTTATGGAAAAAATTTTACATAAAAAAGCTATGGTACATGGATACTAAAAATCAGCGCTTCCAAAGTAAACATTAATTGGATATGCTCACTTTCAGCCAATTAAAAATTTCAATAATTCCATTAACTACTAAAATCTCCTTCTCAAATTCTCAGTTCCAATTTTTTTTTTCTGAGATTCAGAAATCCTAATGGGTCAGAAGTCATACAACAGGAATAATTTTCTTATCTCATAATCTTGGAGGTCTAAAAACTTTACTAATCTTCTCTGCTAGTTGTATTTTTTTTTTAATAATTCATTTGAAAGTATAGTTGGTATATTTCACTACACTTGTTTTTACCTTAAAAACATGTTATTACCAACTCCCTATGGTCTTCTTTCAATTGAAGATTCTAGATGAACGTACAAATAGACTTTTTATTTTATTTTATTTTTTATATCTATTGGTAGAAAAGTTGAACATAATTTACTACTGACCATTAAGAGCACATTCAAACTTTTTATGAGTAGTTGTGTAAAAAACAAACTGTGCATTTTTTCCTACCCCCACTATAGTCAAATTAGCACCATGTAAGAAGAGCAGTGGAGTGTTTCTTCATATTTCTTTTAATTATCCAACAAGGTCATTAGGTGCTTTGTTATAGTGAATTGTGGTTCGAAAAAGAAAAGATTATAAAGATTAATAACTATAAATCAATGATGCAAAAACCCAAAAAAAATAAAATCATTTGTGCTTTGCAGGCAGAAGTGATATTTCTAGGCCAGCTTAGGCACCCGAATCTGGTTAAATTGATTGGCTATTGTTGCGAGGATGAAGAACGACTGCTTGTATACGAGTTCATGCCTCGGGGCAGCTTAGAGAATCACTTATTCAAAAGTGAGTCGCCTTTACTACTTCTCATCTATAAAATCAAGTATGCCTCATAACTTTTGGACCCCCTAGCCTCTTAAGGAGACGGGGAAAAAATTAAAAATAAGATTTATTTTCTGCGCACCAGTAGTACATATGGAAATGCATCTATGAGGTCATCCAATTCAGCTACTGAGAAGCACGTCCTTATCATGTGTTTGTGCATGCCAAATTGGATCCCTGATAATTGGGTTCATGTGAAAGTGGCCGAATGTGTGCATTGCTTCTTATTATTGGCCATTTTTATCCACAAGAGTAACCAACTGAAAAGTCTGAAAATGTTGAAAAAGTGTCACATTGGTTGCTCTGTGCTCACTCTCAGGAATATCAGCGTCATTGCCATGGGGCACGAGGCTGAAGATAGCAATAGGAGCTGCGAAGGGGCTAGCTTTCTTGCACGATGCTGAGAAGCCTGTCATCTATCGTGACTTCAAGACTTCCAATGTCTTGCTAGATTCTGTGTGTTAACTTCTCCATGTACTTCAATGATATGCATATTATAATCAAACAACTGAATTGTCTTTCCCTATATATTAACTCCTCTTTCTTATTTTACAGGACTTCACGGCTAAATTATCAGATTTTGGACTGGCGAAAATGGGTCCCGAAGGGTCAGACACACATGTTACAACTAGAGTGATGGGCACTTACGGCTATGCAGCCCCGGAATATGTCTCGACAGGTCTCAGCAGTACTATAAGTTTATGTTGCTAATAACAAGAACAACAACATTAATCTGATGTTAAATTTGCCGATTTTTCTCGCAATTGCGTATGTGGCAATGCTTTTGCAGGACACTTGACAACCAAAAGTGATGTTTATAGCTTTGGAGTAGTCCTGCTGGAGCTGCTTACAGGGAGGAGAGCAATGGATAAATCAAGAGCAAAGAATGAACAGAGCCTCATTGACTGGGCAAGACCTTACCTGACTAGCAGCCGGCGGATGCGGTGTGTTATAGATCCACGGCTTGCAGGCCAGTATTCTGTCAAAGGAGCCAAGCAACAGGCCATTTTGGCATTACAATGCACAAGTTTGAACCCCAAAGACAGACCGAAGATGCCAGCCGTCGTTGAAACTCTTGAATCTCTGCAACACTACAAGGACATGGCTATCACTTGTGGGCAATGGCCAGCTTCACAGAAATCTGCAAGAAATGGGGTATATAAGGGAAGATCGGAAACCAGGGCTGCTACATTTAGGAAGTCTGCTCCGGTTAGGCCATGCAAGCAAGCATAATTATCCACATTGATGCATAATGAAATTGGGACTATGGAGGGTATATCTGTATATTTGTGTAACTAATTGGACAGCCTGAGGCTAAAGCATGCCTGTATATGTAAATATGCGAATGATATATAATTAAGGCATGATTATAATTATTCGAGCGTAGAATTATTTTTCATAAAAAATTTAAAACTTTAATCCATTTATATTTATATTTAAATGTAGTTGATTTTCATCAATAATCTATTTAAAATAAAATTATATTTATATTATTTATGTAATTTTTTTACTATTTAAATTTTTAATATTTTATTTTATTTCATTAATATAGTTCAAACCTATAATTATTTATAGTAATTTAAATAATTTTTATTTTTATATTAATTTAGTTACAATTTAATTTTTTAAAATTACTATTAAAATTTAATTTAAATTGATCTGAATATACCATTTGAAAAAAGATATTTATTATATAATTTATAGTTAAATGAATCTTTTAATTAATAAAACAATAAAAATAAAATAGCAAATTTAAAACAAGCGCATCAGCGCGCCACCTTCGAAATTCAAATATAATAACAAAGACAATTATCACTCCAGTCAGTCAATTTCCCAAACTCCAAACCGAACGAAAACAGAAGCAGAAAAGCTCATCGCCAATGGCTTCACGAGAAGAGCAGAGGCAGTCTCCAAAATCATGCATTATCAACAAGAACAAGAAGAAGACGACGGAAACTAGTAGGAAGGCCACCACGAACAGCAGCAGCAGCGGCAGCAGCAGCAGGAGCAAGAGCAGGAAACGCAAGACAGCTTCTCTTTTCCTATCTCCTTCTTCTCCTCTTCCGTCTTCTTGTTCTCCAAATACTACGAAGCCGCCGTCTCCTCCTCCCCCTCCTCCTCCTCTTCCGAGAAACCTATCCTCCGTCTCTGATCTCAAAGATCTAGCCTCCTCTCGCTTCCGGGATCTCAAGTACAACCTCATCGATCGATCTCACTCCGCCATCCTCCAAGATCTCGAGGCTTCCCACTCTCGCCTCCAAAAACGCTTCAAGGTTTCCCTCTCTCTGTTCTTTCTCTTTCCTTTTCTATGTTTCTCCCAATTCCACGCTTCTTTTCAGAATCACAACTTGTTTAGCTTCACCTTCGTCTATTACATTCAAAACTTCACGGCTTCATTCTAACTGATTATTAATTTAATTGTTGTTCTGACTTGGTCCACAACTTCTTAGTTATTCCGCGGAGATTTTAAATCCTTCCTTTTTTTTTTTCCTTAATATTAAATAGATCCTAGAGAGAGTAGTTCTTTTCTTTGTCACTTAGTTCTCTATCAGATCTCCCTTCCAAAGAAGAGAAAGAGAGAGAGAGAGAAGATGAAGAAGAAGAATGGTGAATTTCGGATACTAATTTGTTGTAAATTATATCATAGAAAAAACTAAAATCAGCTTCTCTGCGACGACTGACTAGTTAATCGCGATTGATTGGCTACTTTTTGGCTCTAATTAATCGTCCAGATCCAGACACAGTCATGTCAGCAGCTGATGGATGAAGCAGAAAAGGATTTCAAGAAGATATCTGGCCGGATGAACGAAACTTATGAAGCAATAAAGGTAAGAGAGCCGAGCTTTTCACTGCTCAAATTTGGAATATATATATATATATATATATATATATATATAGATAAAATAAGCTAAGTTCCATTCATTTACTGTTTCGTGTCTATTAATGATACTAGGACTCGTATGCTGAGTTTTTGGCAGATGCACAAGCCACTGCATCTCGTGGTACGTCTGCATTCAATCTTTGTCTCCGAGTCTGTTTGGTACATTTATTTGATTCTGAATGTCAACTTTGTGATTGTTTTGACCCAAAAAAAAATTTTGATTTGCTTGTAATTGACTTCATGAAATCGCATGTGCATCCTGTGTTTGGATTTTCTAGCATCACAAGCAACCTTGGGGCCATTAGGAGACAATACTTTAATGGCTTTTACATCATTAACAGTATTATACATTGGTCTATTATCAGAGCTGACGATGTTTGGGAAATGAGTATCAGGAAGCAGCAGTCCTTTTCCCTGAGAATTGAATCCACTTGCATGCACGGTTACACTTCATTAAATAGTGATTGGCAGTTTATGACAATTATGCAGCAATTGGAACATTTTCTTTAGCAATGTTGAATGGACAGGAAGCAAACCTAATAATACTTCAATGTGTATCATCAGTTGGTACTATAATCTATGTCCAAGAGTATCAAAGTTAGGCCGATCTATTAGACATGTCGAGGACAAAATTTTTATTTTGGCCAGATAACATTACATCTTGTCTGATTTCTTGTATATTATGTTAAACGTTTTACAGTGTGCAAAACCACTATACCTGAGCTCTCAAAGTCCTGTGAAAAAGAAATTGGTTCTCTCCAGGGCCGTTTTGGCCTTACTTCTGCCTGACCACTCACTGAAGGTATTCTAGGTCAGTATGAGACATCCCATTACTTAAAATCAAGTACCATTTAGTCTGGAATTTGTATGCTTTCAACTCTAAACTTTTATGCTATGAAAATCAAGCTGTAATGCTTTAGGTGTTAATTGAGGATGTATTAAGAAAAATTTGTGTCCTCAGGAAGTTGAGTGTTATCTATTATAGATTGGATTTGAAGCTGGTAAAGGCAAAAAAGGACAGCAAAAAATCCCATCATTGTGAATGGAACCAGAAGAACCCTATACAAAATTATTGGAATTTACCCTGCTTTTCTGGGTGAGAAATGCTGAATCTTGCTAAGAACCCAAAGCAAGCATATGACACAATTTTGTAATGGCGTGGCATGGCATCCTGAAATTAATTTTCTATTGCTTAAATTGTGCCAACTCCTACCAGAAGCCACCAAGGAAAGGAGAATGGAAATCAATTTATACTTATCTATGTTGAAATAGATGAAGAATGGTTATTAGTGATGGGACGGTTGTCTTCAGCTGAGCAAACTGATTACTACATTGTGGATTGATGGTTCACTTTATGTAAACTGAATTTTATAAGTTCCTTGCCATGTTTGGTATATTGTGGAATCACGTTGGTCGATACAGTCATTTACAGTTATAAGAGGAATGAATGGTGCACCCTTGAGGGTGAGTATTATGAGCATTTGGGATTTGTATTCCTATATTTCTACTTTCATTTTCAACGGCAAGCGTAGTCTGGACCTGGATCATTTGTGATTGACATTTTAATCAGAGAACAAATTATTGTGCATGGGAAATTACAAGTAGATTTGTGAAAATCTCAAATCGACACTGGCCTTTTCTTAAAAAAAGGAGAAATAAGGGTTCTACAAACATTTGATCTTCCAATATAACCCATAAGGAGCCAAGATGTTATATTTCTGCTTTGTTAGATATTAGCCGTCCGCAACCACCATGATCCTTATAGCGGCACCCAAATAAACTCCAATATATTGATACTGTCAGTATTACAACTTAAATGTACCTGTTATTTTTGTTTTTCCTTTCGGTAGATTTTTTTATAAGATGGGAAAGTTGAAGTCACTAGTATGACTGATGCATGCTGGAATTTGATGTTGAAGAAAATAATGGCAGTCGGCATACGTTGTGCATGTCTGAATATATTGGTTATTTGTCAACCTTCTATTCTATTGGCATTTCTTATATTCCTGACAGAATGTCTAACATGTGAATTTTAAGTTCAAGCTGGATGTCATGTTTCTAACACGTAACAATGTATGCGTTGAACTTGACGGTTGAATTTGTGGTCGTTCAGGATCAGGATTGAATTCAGAGGACAGCCATTGGCAATTTCTACTCCTGGAGGACAGTGCATGCTTTTTGTTCGACAAATGATCTCAGGCAATGCCGTGATATCTAGTAACTGATGGTCTGTAATATGCGCTCATTAAGAGATGAACGGCTTACAATAACAATCTAACACATCTTTTGAAAATGGTTGCTTTAATGACCCAAACATTTCAACATTTCATTGAAAATGATTGCCTTACAATTTCAGGATTACGGCTTCTCAATGACTTGAGAAAATTATTTTGTGCTAGTAACACGCAGCAGCATCAGGAAAGTAATATAATTGTTTGCAAGTTAATTGGTTGTTTTTGGGTATTTTGATCTTAACCACATTGAGTATATAGACACAAATAAAAAAGTTATACAAAAATATAAAATAATAAAATAAAATTAATAATAATATATGTAAAACTAAAAATGATAATAAATATAACTAAATTATAATGATAAAATTTTGTGCTTAATATTCCACATCAATGTTAGTGATGATTCAGCTTCGGTTGGTTGCCAATTTAAATTCTCCAAATTCAAAGTCAGCGACTTTTCCACGTCACTCATCAACCTCCAATCTATGCTTTTTCAAAGTTTAGTGAGTTAAATTTGAATTAATTTAGCTTAGTGGAATTAGCCGATTTCTGAAGACGGATGTTAAATCGACCCGGCTCGCCCAAACAGCTTTTGTCACTTGTTGGCAAAATTGGTTATACCTTATCCAAAACGCAGGGAGCGAAAGGGAGGCGAAGGAGGAATAGCAGCAAAGGGAATGGCTGCAAGTGCAGCGGTAGCGGTGTCCATATCATCGTCAGCATCATCATCGACACCTTCCTTTTCTTGGCCGTACAATAAGCTCTTTACCACGACATCTCTTTCTGTTTCTTCTTCCCAGGTATTATTAAAACAAAATTATAAGCACATTTCTTGGATGATTTTATCGTTTTACAATTTCTGAATCTTCATGATTTCCTTTTTTTTTTTTTTTTCTTTTTTAGTGAACTCTTTATCATTTTTTTATTATGCTGACTTAATTGGTCCCCAAATGACCTCTTATCTTATATGTGATGGTTTTGTTGCTATTTGCGTGCATCTGGTTTTGCAGACTAGACATACCAATGAACATGCTTTCAAGTTACCAATTTCCTCTACAAGGTTTTGCTATAATAATAACCATTCTCACTTGTCACACACTGCACCCTTGTTGTACGCAACCTTGAATAGCCCCAAAGGCTTTGGTCCCACCCAAAAGAAAACCAGGAAGAACAAGAAATCAAAAACAGGCTATAATGATGATGAAGATGATGATGGAGAAGATGACGATGATGAAGAAGGAGATTCGGGCATCATCCCGGAGGTAGTGACCAATAGGATGATGAGCAGGATGGGATTCTCAGTGGGAATTCCTCTGTTCACAGGGCTGTTGTTCTTCCCATTCTTTTACTATCTCAAGGTTGGCTTGAAGATTGATGTTCCCACATGGGTGCCTTTCATAGTGTCCTTCTTCTTCTTTGGATCTGCACTGGTGGGTGTGAGTTATGGTATTGTCTCCTCCAGTTGGGATCCTACGAGGGAAGGCTCCCTTCTGGGTTGGAACGAGGCTCAAAAGAACTGGCCTGTCTTTTGGCTGTCTCTTTGGGGTAGATCTAGCAAGAAGTAGCAGTAGTGGTACCTCTCTCAACATCATTGCCTAATGCTATGCTCTCCTTGTTTTTTTCTTTTTTTGTTTTTTCATGTCAATATCTTTGCGTTCTTCACATCCACGATCAAAGTTGATCCTACAAGAGATTAAATCAATATATAGTAATCTGATTAATTAAATTATATATGCCAAGCATAATAGTACATATAAGTGGTAATCTCTACTTTTCATCTCTCTCTACCGTCGCTCTCTACTCAAATCCTGCGCAAGCCCCTTCTACTCCAATGCCGCCACCCCACGCTGGGCTCGATGCTGCTCTCGCCATCACTGCCAGGTTCTGGTTCTGCCTTTGTTATCTGATAGTTCATGATACACGTCAAGAAAGAAAAAGGAAAAAGGGCCTCATCGACGTGGGGGTATCTTTTTCCTAAAAATAGCCGTTAGAGTGTGGAATAGCACAGTTTTATCAGTTTATATGATCTAAAATCTTCTTTTTCTAAAAAATGTGAGTTAGGAGTTGAGTAACGTGGCAAGTCACAAAAAGCTCTAAATCGCAATACCTTGTGTGTATCAAACACGGAGAGAGCTCTTTCCTTTCCTGTTCTTGTCATGTATAATACTGACTCCTTAGAGGCATGTAAGCTTGGTAAAAGCTAAATAGCAAACTCTTGCCTGATATTATTGACAAATTGAAAAACTTTGGTCATGCTATTTAAATTGTTTGAAGATATTCTTGTGGATGGATCTGTTCACCCTGGATTGTCTGTTTCTTAGATGGCAGAATGATAGGATCCTCATAGTTGGTTTTGTGTATATACGAATTATATCACATATTCCCATATCTACTATAAACCATCCAGGTTCCATTCTAAGTGAGCAATAATCTTGCTTGTAATCATACGTGAAAGATTGGATGTTAAAAGTAGGGAACTACATACAATATTTCTGTGAATTATTTTTGATATGGTTTTTCTAACATTGTCTTTGGACACTTGAAAAGAAAGTGTATTACTTGATTTTCTTGTCTCCATTTCTTCCAAAATTATGCAATCCCACCCAAAGTTTGTCGCATGATTCATCCATGCTTGCGGGGATAGTTTAGAAATATTGAAAAAAATTGAATTTGTTGCTTTGGACTCAAAATGTTACCAAAGGCTGAAGGTGGCACGTAGGTTACGGGCAAAACTTCTACTATTAATTCAGTCACAAGTAAAATGGAACGGATAAGCATATATGCACATGCTCATTTTGGTCATCAGACTACCCCCATAAAAAATAGAGCCTATTCCCCCACATCAAAAATAAAAAAAAGTCAGAAAAAAATATTAGAGTGCTGCTGCTAGCTAAGCTAGGCAAGAAAATCTTCCTACAAAGTCAGCTCATCTATCTAACATATGAGTAGAAAGCAATGCCAAGGCAGATTGGATTTGGTTTTCTAATTTGACTTTCAATCTGGCGACTGTGTGTTTCAGGTCTTCACATGAACCTATTCCCTCGGCAGAAAACTCTTGGTGATTTAATGAGTGGAGATGCCTGTCCAAAAACCTACAAAGACTAGCTTCTGCAACATTAATGAGACTGAGAGATGGATTCGTGCCCATATACTTTGTGACAATGAATCCTGCAAGGATCTGCTGATCAGCTTTCACGAGGTCTGAAATGAAGCAAGGAAATAGAATCCTTCTGAAAATAACTGAAAAGTTGCCATCAATTTTTGTGCATTCATTCGTTTCTCCCTGCTCAAGATTTGGCAACACAGCTTCCTGACACTGGCGAGAGAAACTACCAACCAGATAGCAGATATAAGAAAAAGTACAGCCGTAGAGAGAATTGGTGATTATGGTTGATATGATGCCCGAACATAACACAACTGTCAAAAATTGATAGTCCCTTCCAATTGCATCAGAGATTCCTCCCTGTTTGAGCTTGTCTTCCAATACACTCAGACATTGCAACTGTACTGCTTCGTAAGGCAGAAGAAAAGCCACTTTTAAAGCAGTGACGTAATCAATCTCAAGCATGTTTTGAGCCAAGTTCCTCGCATCCTCTTCATCAAGCAATACTAAATTGGATTTTGATAAAGACTGGTCAATTAGTCTCAGCACATCATTAAAATGGGAGAATGTGGTAAGCTTCTTGAAAATCTCCATCCAACACCCGTGTAAAGGATGTACACATACGGACTTCTCTGTCTGTTCTTTTTCTAGAGATTCTCCTTCCTGAAAGCTTTCCCATCCTTCATCCCAATCATCGCTACTCCAATTGTTTGGTGCTTCAAAGGCTTCTGCATCTACCTCATCTTTTCCAACCATATAAAACCCTTCCCACTCTCCCAAAATGGCAACCAATGCATCAAAATGAAGATCTGTACTGGAAGATTCACACAGCTTTAGGAAGCATGAAGCTGCTGTCTCAAGATTGACAAGATCAGCAGGGGAAATATCTATGGTGGGAGAAATGGTTGCTGCAATCTGAGATGATTTCAGGGCTACTAAGGCACTTGTAAGCCGGTTAGATGCATCTGTATGATCCGGTAACCTGTGGTTGGTAGTTGTGTGACTATTTTTTGGGCCAGAAGAAAGCAACACATCCCATCCATCCCACGGTAAAACACAGGACTGTAGCTCTGCAGAGAAGCCCTTCATATTTCTACCTGAGATGAACTGCAGAAGCTCTAGAGCATAAACCCGAACATGATTTGGTAGCTGCATGTTGTCAGAAAATTGGGCCATTCTTTCCCATACTACCTGTCTGACTCTCTGTAAATCCTCTATCTGACCTTCCAACTTACTCAAAGATGACAAAAGATGAAATAAATTCTGGGGTTCATGGGACTCATTAACCAAATCTCTTAAAATGGGCTCCAGTATCTCCAAATAAAGAATGGAAAGATCTCGGGGTCCAGTTGGTGTATAATTGACAGTAAACTTTGTCATTGCTTCCAAGAATACTTCTGAAATTGCTCCAAATCCACAGCCAGAAAACAGCATTGCTCTGCAGAAAACAAGAATCTCTGCAGCAAAATCACCAACTAAACCGTAGCTGACATAGCTAATAATGGAGGCCCAACACTGATTTGGTGAAACATTATCCTCTATTACTAACCTTGTGAACACCCTTAGACAACTTGATAGGCACTCTGCATTGAACATGAGTTTCTCTCCTGGATCCCAAAGGGAGGAAACTTCCTGCATTTCTTCGGCCAATTTAGACCAAAAGTTCAAGAGGTCGATAAGACTGTCCTGCCATGAAGAGTTATCTGGTATAGTCCCACAAGAACCTTGTAATGGTATAATCACTGTAAAGTACCGCTTCATAATGTCCAAAGCATCTGAAGGTGCCCAAGCTTTGATGCACTTTCTGCATATATGATAGGTTTTCTCAAGCTGACTAATAAACTCTTGTAACTTTTCAGGGTTTACATTATTGAACTCTTTCACAGCTCTAGTTTCCAAATTTGCCAACAATCTTAGGACATAATGGCCATAAACATCTTTCCATGACATGGGAAATCTGGGGCTTGACTCGGCACAGATGCTAACCAGTATCTCCACCATTTCTGCCAACACTTGCAAGCTAACTTCATCAATATGTCTGTAGACCTCACTGCAGAAGGATTCCAAACTCAGTTTTTCTAATTTAGCAATATTCTTGAAGTTCAGGTCCTTAATAAAAGAAACTCTCTGACATTCTTGTGCAAATATCTTGCACAAATGAGCCAACTGAAGAGCAGATAAGTGTGATGATTCTGTACATGTAATTGGCAATGATTGTTTTGTTTCTTCCAGCCAAAAAAAGCAATCAGAAAGGAGGCCATACAAGTAAGCAAGTCGCCGTTTGTTGCACCCATCAATTGCAGGGTATACCACCATGGAAATTATTTTGATGGTTTCAGCAGCACACCCAAGTATTTCTTCTTTGACTTCTGAGATTTCAGCAGTAATCTCATCCTCAGTCCAGTTCTCAGAAACAAGAATAGAGCTTAGACACCTAAGTAGCACCTGGATAAAAAAAGAGAAATTCATCATCTAACAAGTCAAACAAGAAAGCTATTTTTTGTAAATATACAAGATATATGTATGCACATCACAGAACCTCAGAGTGATTCAACCCATACGTATCTGCCAATTTCAACAGGTCCTTCATGATGCACTTCTTTTCGAGCTTTACTGATTCTATCGCAGAGAATATGGTGCTCTCAATGTAGTTTAGGTCACCATTTAGAAAGCAGGCAGCTTCAACCCCAGGAATGATTCTCTCCAATGCTCTAGAATGTTCGGTAACACGCTTTTTTTCTTCTAATTTGAGTTTCCATTCCCTCCAAAATGTGGATTGTAATTCGTTAATTTTGATCATTTCATCTGCACTCAACATGAGATGGCAACAGAAGAAAACCATTACTAATGTTTTTGACCGAGGCAGGTATGAGTATGATAAACAGAATTACATGGAATTTCCAGAGAGTAGAGTTTTCTAAAGGGAAAAGGAGTTAATGATTAAAGCTTACCAGAAGTTAGTGTGTGCTTCTCTTTAAAAGTCCTTAGGAGTAACTCCCTCCTCTGGGCAGGATCCTTGCACTCAACTCCATAGCTATGCAATAAACTGTACATGAGACCAACATTCATGATGCTACAAATTTCTTGATAGTTCTGTCTTGTCCTCAGCTGCTCTTCTATCACTTCTACTCCACTGAATGCATCCACAAGATTCACCAAGAAAGAGCAACCCACGACATCTTCCTCTTCTGTGACAGGTGGTTCTATAATTGATTTTGTCAGAGTGGCAATAACACTATCATGGGGTGCAAAACCATTTCTCGCCAACCAGGACAGAATAGTTGTCACAGCTTGTGTTTGGATGCTCACATATTGCTTTGGCATGGAGTTAGCAATCAGTATTTTATGACTTGAAGTTTTCTTACTCAATTCAAGCAACCAAGGCAGTTGGCAAGCAGAAAAAGACAAGATTTTTGTGTTTTCTCTCCAAAGAGATCCCAATTCATTTTCCCCCAGGAAACTCTTTGCAACAGTAGATAGCATATTTTTTATGGCATTGAAATAAACTTCTGGCTCATCATGGCTTAAAGCCCCTTTAACCAGTTCAATACGACTTTTGAGGTCAATCATATCTTGGCTACCATGGAACACAGGAGATGTAACTGAGGGACCTTGGACAATGGAGTTGGCAGAATCTATCCCAGTCAACAAATTTTCACACTGGCCTTGCATGTCTATATCTTTCCATGCAAGAAGAAGCTCACCAATAGATTCTTCATCACAATGACTCAAGGCAAAACCTAGTAGGTGCTTTCGAGCGCTTAGATCCATATTTTCAAGGGCAGGCCCTCTTGCTATTGCAGCACATAAATCCCAAATGGGACCATGCCCCTTTTTAGTCAAAGTAAGGCATAAATCAAATGCCAATTGTAGATCACCAGCTACTGCAGCTTCCCTAGCTATAGCTTCCTCAACACCTGATATATCATCTGGAGATCTCAATCCAAGGAGGTTGGCAACCTCAATGAGTTTGTCAACATGTAGGTAGGCTCCAGCTTGATTAGCAATTGCCATATTGACTATCTCCATGGGATCCTTTATTTGCCTGAATTGCAGGGGTAATAGATTTACTCCAAGATTTGGTAGTTTAGCAGTGAGTGCATCAACAATATCAGCCTCAGCTTTAACATTTCTGCTACTTTGAAACAAACTGAGGCATTCCTTAGCCTTCCAGATCTTAGACAAATTACAGAAAGAGAATCAATGAATGGTGTAATGGTAAATAACTGACAAGATAAAATTGATATTGACTGTAACTCTGTTATGCAATCAAACTCGGATGACATAATGGACAACTACAGGTATTATTGCTGGGGTTTTATGAAAGGAGTCCAGATGTCAGACTGCTTCATGATGCAAGGAATCCTTAACACAAATAGAGATACAGCAATAGGAAAAGAGGTGACCAGCCAGGTTACAAGTGTAAAAAGTCCACCTCACAATCAAATAATCAAATATGACAGCCATCACATTTAGAGGTAAAATATGAGATGCAAAACCTTGAAATGCATTCTAAAGCATTCAACACTAATAAAGTTGTTGCCATAGTGCTCACATTTCAATTAATCAAAAAATGATAGTTATCACATTAAGAGGTAAAATAAGAGATGTGAAACCTTGAAATGCATTCTCAAGCATTTAACGCTAATAAAGTTGTTGGCATAGTATCAAATTTTCATTACAAAACCAGAAAATGTTTTTTAAAGAATCAGAAAGTCACACATTCTATGAGGCCTATCATATAAAGGGCACTAGAAAAATGTATTAATTTGTTCCCAGCCAACAATATCGAACTCAGAACAGCATTCTCAACAAAAATATAGGACAAAACACAAGAACCAACACATAATATAAAATTTAAACTTTAGGCATTCAATGGAAAATCACACAGATGGTAAAATAGATTATTATTACACAGATGCAGCCTATGCAAACAACCATGTACATGCTGATATTGAGTCATTGACTCATTATTCCCCTCCCTTGGCAATGCTCAAACACTATCAAGGATATAAGTAGCCTGCGCCCTATCAGTGCATCCATAACCTCTATAGTACTTTGTCTGAGAAATATTTTCCACATATATATTTTGCATGTTGGCCTTGAAAAATTCAGAAAGGAGAGCAACATGCCAAAACAAATATGACAAGCTCGATAATGCATGGTTCGCCAATGTGTGAAAAAAAAAAAAAAGCATCTTGCCAACTATTGATAACAATACTGTTGTAAAAATACTACAAAAAGAACAAGAACAGAACAATCCTCCAAAAAGTTTAGTGAAAAAAATAATTTCAAGAAAATCATGTGGAAGTTCAATCCTGCAACAAATTATTCTTTTACAAAGGTTTGTGGCACCTCCTCCCAAATACTTTTGAAGACACATTCCAGCTTAGAAACATATGTTCTTCAGAATGAATCAAAATGTTTCCCTATAATCCATGAGAAAGTAATGACAGAAATGAGTGGAGGTACTTTTTAGTAATGTTTTGAAATGAAATAATAAATTTTCTTGAAACAAGATAAAGCTTAAGAATGCCGGTAGAGAGGCCTGCATTTAAAGAATCAAAGGGAGCCCCATCACAGCACACTGATTTCAAGTGCATGCTGGATACCATAATGGATGTTTAAAGTGTTAAGACATCAGATCAGCAATGCAAATCCTATGCCATAACATGTTCGTGTACTTACTTCTGAGCAAGAAAGACTTGAAGCTGAGAAGAAGTATTCACGTGCAGCTTGGATAACAAGATTCTCTGCTTTCTCTGGTGCTAGTGCCACTGAACTTGTACCCTTTAGATAGTTTCGTGCAAGAGAAAATTTCCCAGCTTTCAGCAGTCCTCTGCAGAATTCCATTAACATATACTCAGGGTCAAGAAAAGGAAAGGCTTTCTCTTGAATGCATTGCATATCCCGCCACATGTTTGCCCAATCATTATCTGATCGGCCTGGTGATCGACGGACAAATTTTGAAAGTATGAGGCGCAGAATTTGCTTAACACCTTTTTCATCTGTATGTGCCTCAAGGAAAAAAGCTATTGGCTTTGGAACCTGAATGCAACAATTAACATTAATGACACAATAATATACACATATCAACAGGGAATATAAATGTTGATCTCACCCATACTAATATTCAACAATTCCATGCATCATTATAGTTCCAGAAAATCCCGGCAAAAAGAAAGTTATGGCAAGAAGCATTGTAATGCAACTTGTATTACTTATCATGAAAGTAAAGACAACACAAATATCAGTTCAGTTATGATTACACTTTTTTTATTCTGAATTCTGGATTAGTTCAGCGATGACCTCCCTTATTGAGCACTAATTGCTAAGCATCCCTTATCCAAGGCAATACATAGATGCAAGCCTAAAACTAAGCTAATCTGTCAGGCACTGCACAAGGCATGATTATCACTTTGAAGTTTGAACCAATCTGGGATATCACACAAACAGTAAAACCAAAAAGCTCACCGGTGTATTAGTCTCCATAAACAAAATTGACCATGGAATAGAAAATGCAAACCTGATAAAAAGCCAAAAGCCTCCCAGCGTCAATATGCTCTCTTGCAAGTTTAAGCCTTGTTTCAAGGCTTTGAATATGTTCTTCCACATCTGCAAGGACAAATTCTGTTGATCATACCCAATGTGTAATCCATCACAAAGAAAACAAAGGGAAAAAAATATCAAGTTGTGAACACATGCACATAAATGGACAGATTTTTCATGTTCATTCCATTGTTTGCTAGACTCCAAAATAAGTATCTAGTACTGAACATTAAAGGACTCCAAGTTTTGCTTATAATCCAAGTTTTGTATACAAGTGAATTCATCTTTATTCCAATATATCCAACCAAATACCATGGTAGTTCTAGAACTACCACACATCCACGTCAACATCATTCACTTCTTTCAAAAATCTCTCTCCCTCTCCCCATTTGCAAAAGTGTGTGAGTGTCCATTTGTACAAATGCATGGTACACTGCATATTAGTATTTCCTTTTCTCGTCAACCAATTTATCAAAATTCATCCAAAATACAAAAGTAAAATTTCATCATAGAATAGATGACACAAATGTATCAAATAGATATTACCCTGCTTTTGTGGAAGCTTTGACAATATGGCATCCATGGTATTCCATCTATCTGTAACAGCACACAAGTATATGCACTGCAGAGCACAATCTACAGCTTCAAACTCATTCCTGAAGTAACCATTACTTTTCAATTCCTTGCACCCTTCCTCGATGACATTCAAGCATATGCCCAATTTATTCTCTGAAGCAAGCTCCCTCAGCCATCTATCCACAAATGACTCACTCTTGTGATCTGAAGAAGAATGTTCGTCTATAGCTGGATCCAGTGTGACACAAGTTGAGTCATTTAACCTGCTCTGCACATACGGAATTGCAATGTCATGCAACTTTTTAACCACATTTTCTTCTTTGACTTCTTTGAGCATCATTCTGAATTTTTCATAGTCTGATAATTGTTCCCATGAAACAAGACTCATATTTAAACATATTTCAACATCACTCTCATCAGAATAAATAAGATGGTGTAAATATGAAATATCCTGGTGATACTGCTGCAACTCAAAAATGCCTTTTTGACAAGCAAAATCAATGAGACAAAGGCTGTTGTCCAGCTGCCCACTGTAGCAATCAATATCCCTAGCTCTATTTTTATACCATAAACATAGTTCACTAGTTGATGGCCAATGATAACCCAAGCACCTCTTGACAATGGCCTCAGTTCTGCTTTGGATACCAATCTCATGATTCTCAGGTAATCTGTTGATGAAGCTCAACATCTCCTCACATTCAACCCAATCTTTTTCTCTAAGAGCAATACATGAGGGAGGAGATTTTCCGGGGAGAAGCTGCCCATATGTTTGAACAGGAACTGTTTCAGGAACAGCAGTCAATACTTGCAAAATTGAAGGAGACAGTGAATAAGGATGACGCTTGAAGAGAAGGTTTAAGGCACCAATTTTTCCACTTTCAGCAAGTGTCATGGCAGCTTCACTGAGGGATACAAAACGGAATTTACTATATTCCTGCACAGAAAACCTGCAGAAGACTACATTAAGCTGTCAGCCTGTCAGACACCTAAGAGCCCTGGATTTGTAAACAAAATTACAGTTCCCATAGTTGTCCGCAATGATAGAAGGGAGAAGAAGACACCTAGTAACCCAGGGTAAATTTAAAGCTACATTTACTCAGTTATGCAAAAAAGTTATGAACCGACAACTACTGTAGCAAAAAGAGTTATAATCACTGATATTTGCCCCAATTTTCAGCTATTTTCTCCTTTCTTTTTCTTGTTTTTTGTTGGGGGGCACGTTTCTAGAATAATATTGATAACATATCAGCACACAAGGTTCTTTTTGCATGTAACTTAACAGTTTTTCATATGTCAAAAAAGCTGATACTCCCATAATAAGGAACTTCAGAAAATTTTTAAGGAAAAATGCAGCCACATAGTTGAATTTATAAAGTCGCTTATGAAAGACTGCCGTCAATTAAATGCTGTCCCGAATGTTTATAGGAACCATGCAAGGTAATTTATTTTTATTTTGTCCCTAATTTAAGTATGCAAACACATCAAAAAAATTAGACTAAATTACAAAGATATCAAAACATTTGCATAAACCATTGTCTGGCTGTTTCAACCCATATTATGTCTCAATTGAGTTGACTTTGGATAAAGACTTTGGTTAGGAGGAAAAGGAAAAGGGTTAAAAAGAAACTGAAAATTGCATATTTATCATCAATTTCAATTATCTTTATCATAAAATTGCTTTAGCAGCAAGAGGACTTAGTACCTGCCCATATTTATTCCCATATATGTCTCCAGCCTGTCTCTGAATTGCAGCAACTGAAGTCTTGCCATGCGAAATTCCCAAATTTGATCACATTCACAATCTTTGAACTTTGAAAAGTTGAACTGGTCAGTTACTTGCAGCCCATATGAAAGTAAGGCTCTTACTGCCCCTTCTGTTGCCCCAACTTTCTCAACACATTCAGAAATTACAAATCCTTGATCCCTAATATTAGACAAAAACAAATTTATCTCATTTGTTCCTTGGACAGAATTCAACCACTGTGATTTAAAAACTTCATCTCTGTCCAAGCCATGACGATTGGCAAAGTCCAAGGCTGCCTCATATCTTTTGTTGTGTATAAAGATATTATACATTTCAAAAACAGATCTCTGTGAAAATGATACCAGGCTCCAACACAATAGAGAAGCATCATAACAATCACATCCACTTGTGGCCCGCTCTGAATAGCATGGGTCACTTGCTTCCCCATTATAAATAGATGACACTTGTCTCTCTTTAGATGGTCTACTTTCTAAAAGAAATATGTGCCCTTCAAGTTGCTGAACTCTATCCAAAACAGGCATCACACACACATGATTATTCTCTTGGAGTTCTAAGCCAGTAAAAATATTAAACAGGGTGATGATGCCATCCCTTTTCGCAAGAACAATAATTTGATCAGACCACCAAGTGAAGTCCTTTATATCTACAAAAGGTTTTGGCCTGTTTGATAACTTATTTGTTCCTTGTGTTTCCATCCTTCCTCCGCCAACAAAATTAGTAACTGAACCGCTTTCTATATCCAACTTAAAAATGTGCAAGTGCCCTGTTAGATCTAAGGTGGCAACATACTTGCCTTTTGGTGACATTAGCACCTTTTTATTTGCTAGCTGAGCTCCATAATCTTTTGGTTTGCAATAAAATCCTTCAAATTGAATAGAGAACAGTGGCTCCAGATATAGGTTCTGGCTCTTACGCCATAGAGAGAGATGGCAGGATCCTGGAAGAAAGTAATCAGCTAATTAGCATACATCATAATTCCAATACTGGAAGATTTTAAGTCCATATAACAATATTATAATATTTTCCCCCATTTTCCTCAGAGATAATTAATTCACAATATAATCTTCAAGTTATGCTTAAGATCAAGCAGTTAGAATTACAGTAGGACCCAGTGCCAGACTTCAAAATTTGGCATGACATGTCAGCAAAGTTGAATCAATCCACACAAAGGAAAACCATGACTATGGAGATGAATCCTACTAAGACGTACCAGAATGCCCACTGGATGACAGTGATGTCCCAACAGCACCACCAACAAGTAGAAGTAAAGAATGTTGGGGATCGTATTCAATGCAGAAAACGTCTTTAGGAAATTGTCTCTTAGCATTTAAACCATTAACTGATGTTTGTGAGATTGAAATTGATGAACTCGGCTCTTGACTTGCCTCAATTTGCTGCAGACACCCATCAGCTGTGAGAATGATGAAGCTACACCTAAAAAATTCCCATCAGTTTAATCAGCTCCCAAGCTTCTCTAACTTTTTAGAAAGCACAAACAAGAGTGCACATATTGACAGTAAGAGAACTTGATGACCCATTCCAACCTTAAATTCAATATCAAACTAAACAATTCTTTTGTGCAGATTGTTTCAAAGTAGAAGAATGGGGATGCAAGTTGGGGAGAAAACTTACAAACAAGATCCCTGTGAATCACCATGATCTGGCGTAAGTAGGCCAATTACTGTTGAAGACAAATTCAATTCTTGCCTTGTAATTCTTGATATCTCTTCACCATTTTCTTTAACAAAATAAACTGTACCAATGGCATCAACAACTCCAAGAACATGAAAACCTTCTGACCAAACTCCACAAGTAAATGTAACAGGCTGGCCACCTAGTGGATAAAACACAAGTCAGAAACAACTCCTTCAGGAATGAAAGAAAGGCAGCCAAATACAGAAAAATAGAAGAGGTAAGAATCTACATTGTTGGATTATTTATAGATATGAACTCTTCTCAATGTTCATTGATGAGAGTAAATATCCATCAATAAGAAATGCATCCTCTTCAAGATTATTGTTGTCACATAGTGTATTGTTAAACTTGAGATTAAGGCTTTGTTGTGGTTGTATAGTATTTTGGTAAACATGATTTTTCCATGTCAACTGCTCACAACAGAAAAGTTAAGAAAGGGATAATATAGAAATGTGCAAAAAAGGCTGTAGGTCCTTTATGCAATATTCATGTTATTTACTAATCAATAACTTAACACGTCCACTTATAATTATGAAAGCGATTTAGCCCTACAAAGGTAATCAAACATAAAGAAGAAATAGGGCATTTTAATAACTTATTAAAGATTAAAGATAATTTCACAAGATTATGAGAACCCACTCGAAAAAGTCTTAAACAAGAGCCAATATTAATGTTGAGCATTGGATCAAACAATATGAAAGTAACCCTTTTCAATTTTTAACCACCCCATTAGACGTACTAGCAGTATTACATTTCACATGCCCATTAAACTAAAACAAAGAGCATTCCTTTTCTTTACAAAAAAAAAAAAAAAAACTTATACCAAGTAATAGACAAACCTTAACCCAAAATTTTGAAATTGAAGAGCACACTAATCAAAATAATAGAAAGAAAAACTACAATAAATGGGAAAAAAATAATCATAAATAAGGAAAAAGAAAACAAAAACAAGAACCTTGAAAACAAAAGGAAGCTTACTTGTGAAAATCCCATAGGGCTCTTGGTAGTCATCCTCCTTGCGTAAAATAGTTATCTGATTCTCAGTAGCAACAGCCACATGTTCACCTCTCGGAGAGATAAACAAGGATGCATGCTTCTTGATAGTTGTGGAGTTTCTCCAATCCCCCCATTTCTCCTTAATTTGAGTAAAACCTTTGTGGTACCAAGAAAAAGGAAAAGAGGGAAAGAAATGCATATGAAAATCAAGAGATCAAAAGACAGTAACATGTCCACACTACCAACCCAACAAGCCCAAGAATACAAAATCATAAGATAGAAAGAAAGAGAAAGAGATTAACTAAAATTGTACCTGATCATACATATAAAACAATGTATATCAACAACACCATTAATTCTTATGAGAATATATAGCTAATAATCAATAAAAACCTCAACTCATTTATTGAATTAGAACAAAGAAATATAAGAAGATATTGCATCACAAAATCATACGTTTATTTTCATTATAATTAATAAACAAAAAAAAACCCATCATTATCAATCAACTAAACTGAATCTTACCTTAAACCCCTTAAGACTCATCTAAAGTGGACAGGAGAACCAAAAAAAAAGTAAATATAAGAAGAGAAGTGAACAGAATTAGACGGATTCAATTTCTTACCTATAAATGATAAAAGACCCCATTTTTGACCAAATTCATTTGCCTGAATTCATGAGTAAAAACAATTAGTACTCATTAAGAAAAACAAAAATGAAAAAGTGAGAGAGAGGGAGAGGGGAGGAAGAGAGAGACATTGAGTGTAAAAAACAAAACCTTGGTGAAGGGTTGAGGAGGGTAATTTGAAACATAAGGCCTGGACGAGGCATGCCGCCGTGCCTCATATATCACTTCTCCTGTGTTCCCTTCCTCCATTGCTTTGTGTGGGTGCGTTTTGGAAAAATCTAAATATAAGAAACAATCTCCACAGCCTCCCCTTCAACAAGAACACTGAACGATGAAAAATAAAATGATAAATTAAAATCCATTGAAAAAAAATAAATAATAATATATTATGCCAAATCACATAGATTTTTAGCCTTTATCTCTATCTAAAAGAACCTAAAAAAGAACAAAAGGGTAGCAACCCCCATATCCAAATACCCCAAAACTCGGCTCTAAGGGTTTGTTTGTTTGATTGCTAGAAAAAAAAATTGTTTGTGTAAAATATTTTTCTAAGAACTAAAATTTTTTATGAAAGTTATTTATTTTTGGGTGTTTGATATAACATTGAAATCTACCGAAAATATTTCTTTTGCTTTTGAGGTTGATATAAAGAAAACTTAGATTTCTCACCTTCTTTGCAATCCCAACAACAATGCAGCTGAAATTTTATTTATATCCTTCGTTAAATCCAAGCATTTATCAGGATCCCTTAAACAAAACTGCCCATTTGTCCAAGCAAGAAATCTTGAAAAGCAAGAGTAGTGTCACTCTCTCTTTGATTCCAAATATCCAATCTTGCCTTCTTGCTAGATAATCCAAAATATGCTCTTCACAAAATCATCAATGTCTTGCCTACCCTATTCCATCTTTGGATCTGTACGTTGACTTAGATTTTTGATTTGATGGTTCTGCTTTGAAATTATTGGAAGTAAATGCATTTTGAGTTTATGTTAGGATCAAAATTGCGACTTAGGTTTGGCTTTGATTAAGGATCTTAAACGATTTGTACATAATAAAATCGATTGTTGTCGTAAAAGGTACACATATCAAACCGCAAAAAGGAAAAAGATAACCTCAATGCCAAATTGCACAAGCTAATATTCTCGAATGGAACAGTTTTAACTGCTTTCGCCACCAATCCAATAATCAACAACCACAAACCCTTATTTGAAATAAAACCATAGCAAATCCCACAAATGATTAAAAATTAAATAATAAAAAAAAAAAACCTAACCCCAAATCGAAAAAAGAGCACCTCCAGGCAAGTCAATAATCAAGAGGGATTCACATCAAAATTAGATGGGATATCATATCCGCTTCAAATCAAACCACAGAAGCCGACCCGTATACAAAAGACACACAAAGCGAGGGATAGAGAGACAGAGAGACCTGAAAACCAATCGGCATAAGAACCGTCGCGCGGGACGGGAAGAGGAGAAAGCCAGAGCTGCTGCTTCTTTTGTCTTTCTCTCTCTTGATTTTCATTCTTTTGTTTTTCTCTATCCTACAGTACTTTCTTTTTTCCCTTAGTATAAGGATGGCTGGCTCTGTTGGGTTATGCTATGTTTGTCTCCACTTGGTTTTCATTTTTCCCTGGGCTTTGCTTTGCTGGCAATAGATCGCCCATCTCATTGTACCTTTATATACGTAGGCACGTATGTATGTATGTATACATCGGTTTTCGCTACATAGTATATACATACTCTTGTCTGTCCGTCATGATTCTCGGGAAAATATGGTAGACAGAGAACAAGAAGAATAAAGACAAAAAATTTTAATTTTATTTATTATATAAAAAATATTTATAATAATTTTTTATTTTATTTAGCATTGTTAATTAAATTTAATTTATATAAAATATTTTTTTATTAAATACAATTACTTGTTACTTACTGTCATATGATACGTAGTTTATTATATTATTAAATTTATTAATATGATATAAATTTTATTATTTTAAAAAAATTAATAAAATAAAATATTTTTAAAAATTTATTAAAAAAATTAAAATTTATGTCACAACAATAAATTTCTTTTTTTTATTATTATGTGATTATTGTCTTATTTTTTTTAGTTTAAATAAATTGTTATTACCGTATAATTACCTTGTCTAAAATTAAGAGGAAAATTTTCTTTTTAAAAAAAATAATAATGTGTTCAATAAAACTCTAAGGAAATGATGGTGTGAGATTAAGAGTGGATGATGTTTTATATTTAAGAAAGTGGTTTTTAAGGCCTAAATGTTGATATTGTTTTATGCATGGTACATGAAAATCCTCATTTTAAGTTAATTATTAGGATTTTAGCAAAATTTACGAATGTTAGCGGTGATCTAAATTATGGACTTGAAAGAACAAAGTAACATTTCACTTTTTTTATGATAACTAGATTAAATCTTATCATAAGGTTCTTGGTAGTCATTCTCCTTACATAAACTAGTAATTTAATTTTTAGTATTGATAGTTATATGTTAAATGACACCAATAATTTTTATAAGAAGAAATAACTAATAACCAATAGAAACCTTAACTCATTTATTAGATTAGAATAAAGAAAACTCCCAAAACAATACATTTAGTTTTATTATTATTGATAAACAAAGAAAACTCCCAGAATTATGAATTGACTAAATTAAATCTTGCCTTAAACTCCTAAAAACTCATCTAAGGTGGACAAAAGAACCCTAAAAAAATTGTAGAAAAAAAAAACAAAGTGAATAGAATTGGATGAATTTAATTTAGAAAGACCTCATTTTTCAAACCAGCTTCATTAGCCTAAATTCATTATTTAGAGAATAAAAAAAAAAGAGTAAGAAAGAGGAAAAGGGGAGGGAGAGAAAGAGATATTGAGTCCAAAAGAAAGAACCTTAATGGAAGATGGAGAAGAGTAATTTGAAATATAAGGTCTAATGACTTGTGCCACCACACATCATATGCCACTTCTCTTAACATTTCCTTCCTTTATTGCTCTATATGTTTGTGTTTTACAAACATTTAAATATAAAAAATAAGCTTAATAGCTTCTTTTTTAGTGAGAACATTAATGACCTCCTAAAAAAAATCCCAACAACAACATTATTGCTCCTCAATATCTATATCGAACCTTTACCAATTTCAATTATACTTCCTCTTTAAAATCCTTTTCCAATCATTTTATTCACAAATTATTAAAAAGCAAAATAAATTAATTAAAAGACTTTTAAAAAATAAAATTATGAGGCCTATTTTTTTAAGGCAAGTATAGTTTTAGTTCAATGAGTTTGTAGGTTTTACATTTAAATCCTTTTAAGACAAAGAGAACATGTTTCCATTATTCAAACAACTAAAAACTTATCTAAGTGACACTATTTATGTGTGTGTGTGTGTGTGTGTGTGTGTGTGTGTGTGTGTGTGTGTGTGTGTGTGTGTGTGTGTGTGTGTGTGTGTGTGTGTGTGTGTGTGTGTGTGTGTGTGTGTGTGTGAAACTCTAGAATATTCCATACTATTCCAACATCTACTTAATTGTGTAAAATTGTAGAGATCTTTGTAGAATTTTCTAAAGTCTTAAATGTAGTTGTTAGATTAGATTAATTCCAACCATCCATTTAAAAGGTAAAGTTGTATATAAAGGGGATTTAGCCCTAAGGGTGAAAGACATCCAATTTGCTTGTACTTTCTCACAAATATAATATAATGTTTTCTTTCTCCAAAAGGGATGCCCAAGAGGTGAAGAATTTTCTTTAATAGATAAAGAGATACTTTGAATGTCTCAAGATGGTAGATAAGTGAGACAAAGTAAACATGACGACCCTTTACCTTGTTGATACGACAACGCTGTGATGGTGTAGGAAGCATGCAAATATGTAAAAAGACCTTTGCACCATAGTGATACGAAGGACTTCACAAAGGAACTTAAAAGGCAGTTCTTCCCTAATAACGTGGTATATGAGACATGTAAGTAACTGAGGGAGTTAAGACATAAGTCATCTATCTACAAATATGTTAGGGATTTCACAACATTGTTATTAAAAATCCTTAACCTAGGAGCAAAAGATGCATTATTCTAAATCATGGATGGACTTTAAAATTGGGTCAAGCAAGAGGTGTAACAGTGTGGAGTGAAAGACGTCGATAAGGTCATTGCAATTACAAAGTCCCTCATCGAATACCAAAGGGGAAAGCTTTCTAAGCATAGGAGTTCCAAAGGTAACACCACTAAAGGTAAAAGAGAAAGAGATTGAGGTAAGGGTAGCCACAACTTGTCCATTTGAAAGGACTATGAGGAGAAGAAATAATCCTTCATACCTAAAGAAGGGTGCTTCTTATGCAAGGGGCTACACCTTATGAAAGATTACCTAAAACTAGGTTTATTGGCAACCATGGTCGAGCAATAAGAGGCGTAACCAGCAGATGTTCTAATGGAGCAGATTAGTTATCTATAATTGCTCGATACTTTTAAGGTTAAGCAATGAGAGGTGAGAAACTAATGTTTGTGGATGTGCAATTTAATGGATAACACGCCCAAGTCATGATTAACATAGGTGCTACTTACAACTTCATCATCGAAGAAGAAGCCAAACAACTTAGTCTAAATATGACCAATGGTAGGGGTTGGTTTAAAACTGTCAATGTAGGTGTCAAGCCCTTAAATGGTGTGACTTGAGGGGTACAAATGAGCCTTGGTCCTTGGCAAGGCATGGTCAACTTCTCGGTGGCACCTATGGACGATATCCATATTATACTTGGCATGGACTTTCTTCACAAGATACAAGTTGTTCCTATGTCATACTTAAACTCTATGTGTGTGTGCTTGAGAAAGAGGCCCCGTGTATAGTTTCTGCCACCTTGAAGGTAAGTGATAGAAAAATCTTATTTGTGATGTAAGCAATGAAAGGTTTAAGTGAGGGAAAATCACATACTTGACAACAATGGTGATAGATAACCCCTCTAGCCCTCAAAAGGCGAATTTATCCCAGAAGATTAAAAACATTCTTGAACAAAATAGGGATGTGATGCCTCTCGAGCTACCTAAATGACTTCCACCAAAAAGAGAGGTTGACCATAAGATAGAGTTAGAACCAGGGTCTAAGCCACCCACTATGACCCCTCATCGCATGACACTAGTCGAGTTCGAAGAGGCAATTGGTTAGTTTCCTTGATGCAGGTCAAATTTGACCTTTAAAGGCTCCCTACAATGCCTCAATCCTATTCCAAAGGAAGTATGATAGTTCATCACATATGTGCATCGACTATAGGAAGCTTAACAAGATTACAGTAAATAATTGGTACCCTATTTCTCTTATTTATGATTTGTTTGATAAATTAAGATAATTCAAGTGAATTACCAATGTGAAATTATGTTTTAGATACTATCAAGTTCGTATTGTACAAGGAGACAAATCAGAAACCACTTTGTGTTACACGTTATAGTTCCTTTGAGTGATTGGTGATGCCTTTTGGGCTAACAAATGCCCTTACAACTTTTTCCACACATATGAATCATATCTTTCAACCATTTTCGGACTAGCTTGTAATGGTCTACTTAAATGACATTATTATCTATAATGAAACGTTCAAAGACCATACATACCACTTACAAACCATGTTTAGACTTTTGCAAGAGAATGACCTTTACATCAAGAAAAAGAAGTGCACTTTTGCAACATAGGAGGTACACTTCCTTGGTTATATAGTAGGAAACAGAAAAATTCAAATAGATAAGGAGAAGGTACATGTCATCCAAGATTGGGAATCACTAAAGAATGTGTTTAAGCTGCGATCATTCCTTGGCATAACCAACTACTATAAGCGGTTCATCAAAGGGTACTTAGTATGTACGATTGCCCTAACTGACTTATTGAATAAGAACCAATCATGCAATTAGACAACCTAATAGCTAATGACTTTTGAAGGGTTAACAACTGCGGTGAGAAGAGAGTATGTCCTTGTTCTCCCTAACTTCACAAAAATGTTTGAAGTCCACACTGATACTTATGACTTTGCTATTAGAGGGGTACTAATGCAAGAGGGGCACCCTATAACTTATGAGAATAAAAAGCTAAATGACACTGAATAGAGTTACACAGTGCAAAAGAAGAAGATAATTGTCATTATGTATTGTTTTTGCACTTGGTGTCACTATCTATGGGTTCGCAGTTTGTGATCAAGATGGATAATACGGTCACTAGTTACTTTCAAACCTAAAAAAAACTAACTTTAAAGTAAGTTAGGTGACAAGATTATTTGACTGAGTTTGACTATACATTAGAATATAAATCAAATAAGGCTACTGTAGTCATCAATACTTTAATTTGCAAAGCAAAATTAGTGACCATCACTCAAACAAAAGGAGACATTAAAGACCTAATATGAGAAGGGCTAAAGCATGACCTTGTTGCCAAAAGGGAGACTAAAAGATTTTGGGTTAAGGGTGACCTAATTTACACTAATGGTAAGTGACTTTATATGCCTAAGTGGAGGAATATGAGACACTCCCTCATTAAGGAGTGTCATGATACCAAATGGGTTAGTCACATAAGCATGAAAAGGACATAGGCATTGTTGGAAGCAACATACTATTGGCCTCAACTGAGAGATGAGAACCTGTATTGTGTGCCAACAAGATAAGGTTGACCATAAACTACTTGGTGGCTTACTGGAGCCCTTACCAACATTTCAAAGACCTTGGGAGACCATCACTATGGATTTCATCTTTGTATTACCTAAGTCAAAAGGGTCAAGGTTGATGATAGTGGCCATTGATCAGTTTTCAAAGTACGAGACTTTCATCCTTGCCCTGATTGATTATACGATCAAAGAGACAATGCAATTATTCTTAAAAAATGTGGTTAAGTATTGAGAGTTGTCACGCTACATCATAAATGATTATGATCCTCGTTTTATTGGTTGACTATGGAATGAGTTGTTCAAGTTTTTAGGGATCAAATTGCATTTCTCTATGAGTTTTCATCCTCAAACCGGCGATCAAACTGAAAAGGTGAATGATCTTTTAAAATGTTATCTTAGGCACCTTATAAGTGCCAACTAGCAAGATTGGATGAAGCTCCTAGACGTGGCTCAATTTTCTTACAACTTTCAAAGGAGTGAGACGACGGGGAAAAGTCCCTTTGAGTTGGTGATTAGGTAGCAACCTTTAATGTCACACACTATGGATGTGGACTTATCAACGAGAAGCCCAGGAACCTTAAAGATGACCAAGTTGTGGAAAGAGCAAGCAAACATAGTTTGTTCCTACCTTGACAAAGTAGCTAACAATATAAAAAAATGAGCATATAAGATAAAATGACAATTCAAGTTTGCTATTAGAGACAAGGTAATGATCAAGATCTTACCCCAATAGTTTAATGTTTCACTCTATCCATAAAGGTCTAATAAGGAAGTATGAGGGGCTTTACTCAGTCGTAAGGAAGGTTGGTGAGGTCTTTTACAAGTTTGACCTGCCTAACAATATGAAAATTTACAGTCTTTCATGTGAATATGCTTAAACTATTCAAGGAAGACTTAAGCTATAGAGTCTCGACTAGAGTTCCACCAATTGTTGTAAAGTTCTATGACAAAAAGATCAGAGAAGTGTTTGACAAATGGATTATTTGAAAACGTGGTACACCACCAAGCACTCAATCCTTAATCTAATAGAAGGGATTACCCAAAAGCAAAGCGATGTGGAAGACTAAGGAAGACTTATGACAATTTCGACAATAGCTCCAAGAGTATGAGGACGTCGAAAAGGTAAGTGGGGGAGAGTGAAACACCTTAGAAGGTTCTAGAGGATCCTAGTAAAATTTTGAAGGATGAAGAAACTTATAAAACTCTAGAATATTTCATATTATTCAAACATCTATTTGATTGTGTAAAATTGTAGAGATTTTTTTAAAATTTTCTAGAATTTTGAATATAGTCATTAGATTAGATTAATATCAATCATCTATTTAGAAAGTAGAGTTGTATATAAAAAAAATTAGTTTTAAGAGTGAAAGATATCTATTTTGTTTATATTTTTTTTAATATAATATAATATTTTTTTTGTCTAATAATTTTATCTTATATTTTTTTATTGTGCCTCGTTCTCTCTTCCGTTAAGTTCAGAAGAAGATTGACTTAACTTTTACAAAAAGTATAAAAAAAATTAAATATTACATAATTATAAATAAAAACTTATACTTCCGTGACATGCAGGTACAAATGGTCCCGTTGGATGCATAAAAGGAGATGAAATCAAAGCAAAAGAAACGGAGTTTTTATGGAAAAGTGGAACGGACGTGAGGTTTGTTTTACCTTAATTGTTAAATACTTTGCTTTGCTTTCAAAAGAGTTAAAGTTTTCATGGAAAGTTTTTATGTGAAGTGGCGTTGATCGTATGGTTGCAACTACCCATCCCTGGAGATGGAGACGAGAGATTTATTTTAAAGGGCCTAACGGGTGCGAATTGGGATCTTTATTAATCTAACCTTTGATTGTCGTGGAAAGGCTCAGAAAAAAAAAAAATAAAGCAAAATTGACTCTTAAGACCAGTTTATGTCTTAGGCGAGATGATAATTTACTTTCTAAAATTTTCGAGTATTTTAATATGCTTTTTTTTTTTTGTCCTATCATCAATAATTTTAATTTTTTTTTATTTTACACCTATTTCTAGCAATATTTTCAAAGAAAAAAAAAAGGCATGGGTGAGGCATGCAACAGCATCTCACATGTCACTTCTCCAACATTCTCTTCCTTTATTGTTTTGTATGAGTGTGTTTTAGAAAGATCTAAATATAAGAAACAATCTTCACAGCCTCCTCTTCAGCGAAAACACTAATGAATGAACAGTAGAAGGATAAATTAAAATCGATTGAAAACAAATAAATAAGAATTTATTATGCCAAACCACACAGATTTTTATTCTATTATCTCTATCTTAAAGTATAGCAGAACTCACAACCAAATACTACAAACTCAACTCCAAGGGTCCATTTATTTGTAGGAAAATAAATTATTTGTGTAAAATATTTTTCTTTGAAAAATATTTTCTATGAAAATTATTTATTTTTCAATGTTTGGCTATAACATTGAAATCTACTGAAAACTTTTTTTTTTTTTTTTTTTTTTTTGCATTTAGGTTAAATATAAAGTAAAAGAAGGGAAGAAAGGTATATAAAAATTAAGAGATCAAAAGATATTTAACATGTTAACATTACCAATCCCACAAACCCCAGAGTACAAAATCATGAGAAAGAGAGAGAAACCAAAATTATACATCATTATACACACACACACACACACACACACACACACCTGTCTCTTATACACATCTAGATGTGTATAAGAGACAGGAAAGAGAGAGAAACCAAAATTATACATCATTATACTCACACACACACACACACACACACACACACACAAAATAGAGATCAACGACACCATTAATTCTTATTAGATAAAATAACTAATAACCAATTGGAACCTCAACTCATCTATTGGATTAGAGTAAGGAAATATAAGAAGATATTACATCACAAAATAGTACATTTATTTTTCTTATTGTTAATAAATAAAGAAAAGCCCCAAGATCATGAATTTGACTAAACTAAATCTTACCTTAAACCTCTAAAGACCCATTTGAGGTGGACAGAAGAAAAAAAAAAAAAAAAAAAGGAAAAAGTGCGAAAGAGGGAGGAAGGGGAGAAGAGAGAGAGACATTGACTCGAAGAGAAAGAACCTTGGCAGAAGGTTGATGAAACGTAAGATCTAAGATAAAGTGTGCCGTTACACCTCCTATACGACTATCATCCTCCATTGCTTTATATGTGCATGTGTTTTAAAAAAGATCTAATATAAGAAATAATTTTCGTAGCCTCTCCTTTCAGCAAGAACACTGACGAATGAATAGTAAAACGATAAAGTAAAATTGATTGAAAACAAATAAATACAAATTTATTATACCAAATCACACGGAGTTTTAGCGTTTACCTTTGTTAAAAAGCATGTGAAAAAGAACAAAGAGTAGCAGACCCACATCCAAATACCCAAAACTCAACTTGATCTCTCTAGACTACCAAATCTAATTTTCATGATTTTAAAATTTGATTATTTATAATAATGACAAAATATTTTATGCTCCTTTTAGTGTAACCTAGCCCCACATATTTCTGTGAGAGGCTAATATTCTTGATTGAACAATATAAAATTTATTCTTCTATGAATTCAGTCTAAAAAAATCTAATTCACTGTATAGTGTGACCCATGCAATGAGGTATTGCACTTAATTTTTCCAACAAAGAGTATTGTTTCATTCAACAGTCCAAACTGGGGTGGCCACCATTTTCCTTTTTTTCTTTTTCTGTGATGACCCACCCCCCCCCCCCCCGCCCAACTCCGCGGCAGATATGTGTAAAATGTGCCCATTTTGGTACCCATTTTAATTACACGACTGAGGATATGTTCGGCCTAAATATGCTATAAAGGAATGTAATTTAAGTCATTTGTGGCATAGTAAAAGGCATGCATCGTTTCTTTTTTTTTTTTTTTTTTTTCTCTGGATTCTGTTACAGATACCAGGTCTACAGCAGAACACAGCTTAACAAAGAAGATAATAGCAATAAAATCAGATCAGCGGTTGATAACATCTCAGTAATGCTTTTACGACAACTTATGACGGTAGGAAATAAATCTGATACTTTTGTTATTATTATTTTTTAATTACATAGCGCAATTTTAATTATTAGGCACGTAAAGTAGACGAGCAAATGTTGGGCATGGCATGGCATGCCACCTGGATATAAATATTGATACTGATACCTTGCCGTCGCTAATTGTTAGTTCTGAGTTTAGTTATTAGACTCATCCCCGACCTTGACTTGGCTTAAGCTTTGGGTACCGAGTAACTCGTTCCGCCAACATCTTTTGTTTTCTATCATAATTAAATGATAAACTCTATTCAGTACATGTGTTTTGTGCATGATTTATGCCAAAACTAATTAATAGTGATGCGTTAAATAAAGAAATGGTTTACTTATTGCTAATTTTTATAATTCCTTACATAAACCAATCTATTTGCCAAACCAATTCAAGGGTTTTTCGAATTTAAACAATGATTGAAAAGAAGAAGAAAAAAGAAGCAATAAATTAACCATATTCACACCAATGTTTGTTCTGATCCTAGCAACTACGATCAAACAAGAAAACTCTTATTGTAATTGCTATAAATTAACTCTAAATTGTGTGTGTGTGTGTGTGTGTGTGTGTGTGTGTGTGTGTATGTTTTTTTTTTTTCCTTTATTATCTAAAGATTCAATGAAATTATTTTTTATATTTGTATAGATTTCATTTTTTCTTAATTTTAAGGATTAAAACCTTACTTCACTAAAAGTAATGCCAAACATCATGAAAATTTCTTTTTCTCGTGAAATACTATTTTTAGTATAATATATAATTTTTTTTGATGTTTTATCAAATAATTTTATTGATAAAAAATTATTTACTTAATAAAAATAATAGATATATCCAACAAGAAAGTGTGCCGCAAGAGATTGAATGCGTCGAATCAACTATAACTATTCTATGGTTTTTGTGTACTTAATTTTGTTATAGTTATTGGCATTTGGCAGAAGCTCATTCAGCACCGGGCCAAAATAGCCCAAACTAATGAAGCAAATGCTAATCTACAGAACTGATGTTGTCATTCCATGCCTCCTCTTCACTTTCAAAGAGCATGGATAAATCGCTACAGAAATTCCATAGAAAAAGACACATTTTATTTTTGTTTTGGACCAAAAAGACCACATCAAGAGGAGAAAAACAAGGGATTAGAAAGGAGCAGCCTGCATATGTAAACAGAAGAACGTCTGTAAAGACTTGCGTTCAATTGCTCAGGTAAAAGAGGAAAACATTGAGGACAATGCTAATATCTCTAAATATCAATTGGGTTGGACTATTCACTGAAACAAGTTTATGTCTAGCAACATGTTCCAGATCCTGGCCTTCTGACATTCATCGTTTATGGTTATGATGCATGATTCAAAGTCTCCATGATACAAAAAGTTCAACTGTCCATAATTAAGAAACAAAATGAGATGGTTGTAAGTAAACATAGGATAGCAAGCATTAGCTAAACATTGTCTTTTATTAGCAGTGACAACTTTCATATCTAATAATACCACACGATAGCAATCAAAAAAATAAAATTGTCCCCTGGAAAGCAACTTTACAGAGTCACCTCCTTCAATTAGCACACATAACTTTATTATAGTCTCCCAAACGTGCCCATATTTTTATCCCACAACCTTCCTCGTACAAGTTCTGCCAGGTTGGAAGTGCTGGGATGGCCTGAGAAGCACATCCTTAGATTCTCCTGTCCACCGCACACCAGCCCTCATAGGAGGTGGCCGAGGCTGCACCAGAGACTGCCTGCGAGAACTGATTGCTAGGCTTGAAAATTTATCGGCAGTGTCAGAAACCCCATGCACAGCTTTATCCTTGGTATTGGATGCTGCCAATGAATTGAATTTCAGCTTAATTACATTCATAATAATTATATTGTTAATAGCATCCAGCATTTATCCATAGGCAGTCATTATTCTTGATTTAGTAAACTGTCAACGTAGCTCGCAACCTCTGGGGAATATGATCTCACCCTAGTCAAGTAACGTAGAATTTAAAAGTACAAACAATCATAGCCAAAAAACTTACTAGGGCTTTTCCTTCCTGGTGGACGATATTTTGGTTGCTTAGTAGAGATCTTCACTGGTTTATGATTTTTATTTCCATCCTTCATCTACAAACACAGACAAACCATTATTAGGAATGCTGATGGCGTAAGGAAAAAAAAAGATTACCATTTCCTAACATAAGACCTCGTAGTTTGGTCTGACATACATGATGCTATATCCAAACAAGGGATAACTCAATACATCCCTAAGCTTAACAGTCATTGAATAAAAGTCTAATAGATTCACTCTAAAATTAGTGAGTACTGGATAGGGGCATGTGAAATTTTTTTTTTTTTAAACCCAAAGGCCCAAACTTCCGTCAACCAAAACAAAACCCAAGAAACATGAAAATTTCAATCGTACGTTCACAGAACATAGGATTAGAAGGAAAACCGAGGTAAGTTTCGTGGACCAAAAGCAACAGAAGTAGACAACAATCAATGAGTGAGCCTATTGCAGACCCTTTTTGGTTATAATTGTTACTTGTCAAACTGAAGGTGGGGAATGATCCAAAATCCCAATATCACTACCCCAAGACAAGTTGTGCTTGTTTTCCTACATTTTTCTGAAGACCTTATAGACAATGTCACCCTTGCAGGAACTTAAAGGAGCCTTACAGCTACCTAGCTCTATTTGGCAGATTACATCCAATTTTCATGTCCAAAGTCCAAATAAATTCATAAGATAAGGGTAAAATAAAGAAACCATTATGTCCAGAATAACCACAGAGCAATCTTTTACCTGGTTGACCATATCCAGCTTCCGTTGAGCCCCTGCAACATGGTATACTATGTGAGAGCAGCAAAATAAATTTACATAAAATATTCAAATATATTTGACAAATCAGTTAATAAATAAACTTGTCCCTTCAGGTTTCCATCAATCTCATATTTGAAATAAGCATAGCACATAAAATACTCTATAGACACCATGTTTAATCACAACTTCAATTTTCTTTTGAAAAAGAAGCCTAGAATCATGGTGAAATGCACAAGTTGCCAATCAAAATGTGATGTTACATAAAAAAAGGCAGCTCAATAATCCCAAAATCATTCAAATTTACACAAACCTGTGCTCAAAGAAGGATGTGACTTTGGCGAAGGAAATTTATTAACAAGCTTTGAATTAGTCAATGCCCCGGAATATCTTCTCGATTGCTCTTCCAGTGTTCCCTTAGTCCTAGCTACAGTGCAGCAATTAATCATTTTTTTAAATGTATCAATAAAAAACAAGAATAAAATAAATCTACAAATAGTTCCTGTGAGAAACCAAGAAAGCAGATAAAAATAACAAACCAGATGGAGGAGTCCTAGTAGCAGCTGCTCTGGAACGCAGAGATGGAGGAACATAAAAGCAACTCTGCAATAAGAAAGAGATATGACTGATTAAATGACTGCAAATAATGACTTGCATACCACTCCAGCAAAAACTTAAAAGAAAAATATAGATATATTTATGCACATGAAACTGAAAGACAAGACCAAAAAAATTGTACCTGGAAGAATGGATGTTGTAAGGCCTCTGCAGCTGTGGGCCGTTTGCAGGGGTCCCAAGCACAAAGCGACTGCAAGTTCAAAGGGAAAGGTCAACTAGCTTAAAATATCAAGAAGAATGGATAAATAATGTCCACTATTTATGGCCCAGTGCATGTAAGCAACAAAAATATTCGAGAACAGTACTAACCGTAATAAGGTTGATTGCATCATCACTTGCTGATGGTATCAGTGTGGAAAGGTGGACAGAAGCAAACTGCTATAACAAAGTAGAAAATGGTACACTTTGATCATTCAACCATTGTTAAGATGCCTACTATTAGCTCTAATGCCCACATATTACAGTTCACATGCTGGCCAACAGTAATAAAGACAAGGGCTCCAGGTTTACAAATCATCAATAAAACAAAGAGATTTAAATGTGTCTTTCTAGGCATAGAAAACAAAACAAGCAGATGACCTGTGGAAACTGGTAGTTAATGGCCCCTGCAAGATTAAGTCCATCTGCCCAAGAATTCCGTGTTGGACTGCCTATAACACTGCATATCTTGTAGATCTCATCTGCTTCACTGCTCAAGCAAAAATGGCCAGTGAGTCAGTGCTAACTGAAACTATGACCAAATCTGAGACAATGACCCAGAAGTGTACCTGGCACCAGGGAATAGAGGACGAAGAGTGAATAACTCAGCCATAATAGCACCCATCGCCCACATATCTGCAGGCAAAAAAGAAAAAGGGATGAATTGTAAAAATAGGGCAGCTCAATCATTGTTATATGTCAGACATAATCATAATCACATTCTCTTGTGCTACTAACCAACTTTAGAACCATATAGGAAAGACTGAAGCAGAACTTCAGGGGCACGATACCTAAAATGTACAGAAAGTATGGCTTAGCATGACAAAACAACTTTGACGGTTCCACCAGCAGCAACAACTAGAAGGAAGAAGAAAACAATAACATACCACCGCGTTGAGACATACTCAGTGTATGGCGGTTGCGAATTGATTTCTCGCACAAGGCCAAAATCAGCAATTTTAATTACATCTTTTGTAACCAACAAGTTCTCTGCACAAAATGCCAAGCTATTATCAGTCTCATTGGAGAATAGCAAAAATTGGAAGATTTAAGAGCAGTTGCTATTTAGATGACCAAATCTTTCTTGGTCACTGATGATGGCCTAAAAGTGTATCATCTAACAAAAGCAGATGACAAAGTAACTGCTAGTCAAACAACAGTATTGGAAACAAAGGAAAATAAAGTGAAGCTCATGACTGGTTAAAAAAAAAGAACAAAAAAACAGTAAACACTAAACCCTATGATTTTCGAACTTGAGACTGCCACTATACCATTGATACAAGAATCTCTTTCAAAACTCACATTTAACCAAGGTTATTATAAGCTAGTTGTGGCTAAAATCAAATGAAAATTAGTGTGTCCCATAAATATTCTTTGGAAACCATTGAATTGCCAGTAGGACTGCAATTGCAGAACAAAAGATGACAAGCTACCTGGCTTAAGATCACGATGAAAATATCCCCGATGATGCATGTAAGCAAGTCCATGAAATACTTGGAAACACCAATTTCTGACTTCAGCTTCCGAGAATAGCTTTTCTCTGTCTTTAATAAGCTGATAAAGGTTGCATTCCTGGAACATAAAGAGTGTTCAATCCATATGACCCCTTTACAATGAGGAAAGGGAACAACATCAAAATATAAGAAAGAGTTACCATGTACTCGAAGACAAAATACAAAATATCATTTTCTCGTATGACTTCCTTGAGCTTCACAATATTAGGATGATTCATTTTCCGCAGTGACTTCAAAATGGAGGAGAGCATTCATGAGTAAGGAATATTTAGCAAAGTAAATGGTACAAAAATAACATAAAGGATACTACCTTGACTTCCCTTAAATTTATGCACTCTTCCCACGAATAATATTTTTTCTTCATCTTTTTTATTGCAACCTGTTTAATAGTAACATAGAAGCATATCCAATTAAAAGCAGTATAACCAAAAAATATTTTACAAAACCATCATCCTAGCAAATATAAAAATGAAAATACACTTACAACTTCACCAGACTGCTTATTAATAGCCCGCCAAACACTCCCAAATGTTCCATCACCAACTTCCTTGATCAACTTATACCTGCTTTAGGTAGCCTCAATTACATAATTGATACAAAAGACTAAAATTATGATATAATTTATAAGTAAAGGAAGTTCACCTCTCCATCTTCTTGTGGAACACGAAGAGAGCTGTTTCTTTATTCAGAAAAAAGGGAAAAAAAAGCTATATGACATTTATGGTAGATGATCCTCAGTGAAACTGTCAAGTAGACAAACCACTTTGCTGGTCCAGGTAAACTCCAATTAATTTTCTCAGACAGCAGTCAAGACCACAAAACCCAAATATTTCTGGTGGACAAGCTTCACAGCCTTATTCATAGCCAGATCCACGGCTTTACAATAATAAAAAGAATACTGCAGAAAGTAGGTAGTGAAGAACATACTGCCACCAAACAATGATGATTGTTGGAGAAAACAGGACATACACCCTAAGCTTGAGACAGCAACCCAGGGGCTTAAAAACGAAATATAAAAAGCTACCACATCTATACAATGCAGTACTTGTTCAGGTAACTGATGTCTAACACCTCCTAGCTGGACCCATCAGAAGCAAGACAAAGATAGATGACGTCTGCAGAGACGTGAACTAATGTCTTATCTAATTTTAACTACTACATAAATTTCAATTGCTTTGTTGCAGACTTCAGCCCTGCAATAGCAACACAAAGTTAGAGAAAAATAAAATGAAATTGATTAAGAAGATAGAGCATGACAAAATTGTACCCCAGAAGGCATGTTCACTTTGACTGGAAGTTTAATCACCAATGCACTGTCACCAAAAAAATCTAATATATATATATATATATATAGAGAGAGAGAGAGAGAGGAATGAAACAATCTCGAGTGAGACTTGGTTCAAAAGGAACTATGGAAGTCAATTATGTGAAGAAGTGCAACAAAGATCCAACACCTGTCTCAGAAAAATTTTGCATCACGTCTCCTACGGTGTTCATCAAAAGGAAATAGACCACTAAGTGCAATTAACAAAGGAAACCAGAAGAAAATCTCCAGTGATGAGAAACCGCCAGTCGAGCACTTCTTGCAATGAAAAAACCCGATACTGGTAGCAGTTTGACCAGAAGAGCACTCCCTCCATATCTCACGAAAAGAAATGAAGTTGTTTAGATCCAAGTCCAGCACAACCTAAGACCAGTTTAAAAAACTGCGCTTAAATAAAATATGACCAATGAGAAACAGATTAACAATGTAGAAGCTCATGCATCCAACTAGCCAAACTGAATATATATGTAAGCGTAGTGTCCTAAGAAGGGTGTCCAACTGCATAAGGATCCCACATTGTGGTGTCAAAAAAAGGGTCATGTGCCTGAAACCTTAACTCCATATTTACAGAGAGGCTATTTCAACAACCCCAAGCTATGAACTCCATGTCACAATAGAATAATCTTAATGTTGCACGCAAGCTATGACCTCAAGTACAATGACATAACTACTTGGAAAAAAATGTAGGTACATCCAATTCACCATTACAAGTGGACCAGGAAATGAAAAAAAAATTACATACAACAATATTTCTCTGTACTTATAATCATTTGATACCCAACAAATCCTAGAATATCACACTGCTGGTTTAGCCCAACCCAAAAAAAACAGAAGAAGAAAAGAAAAGAAAAATCCCTCCTAGCAAGCATCTTGACCAAATAAAAATCATTCAACACATACACAAAGCCAACCTAACTGGAAAAAAAAAAGAAGAAAGAAACAATACACATGCCTAGCTCACAGCCAATACCATAACTTCTAAAAATAGAACGCCAATGACAGAGAGAAATAATCAGAATTAATTTAATTTAAAGACAACGAGAGAATAAATTATTCACTTAGTTATTCCATTGTTCAACTGGTAATCTAGTCAAACGGTACTATGGTAAAATGAAGTAGTAGGATAGGACAGGAGAAGAGAGAGAGAAAGATTGTGCGTGCATCTGCGAGAGAGAATTGATGAATGCCTCAAGGATCAGATCAGGATGCGTCCATATCAATAAACCCAAGCTGCAAGGACTCTATAACAATTAAGGATCTTAAACGATTTGCACAAAATATCATCGATGTTGTCGTAAAAGGTGCAAGTATCAAACCGCAAAAAGCATTAGAATAACCTTAATACCAAATTGCACAAACCAATATCCTCAGGTGAAACAGGTTTAACCGTTTTCGCGGCCAATCCAATAACCAACAACCACAAACCCTAATTTGAAATAAAACCATAACAAATCCAACAAAACCATTAAAAATTTAAAAAATAATTAATTAATTGAAAAAAACCAAAACCCTAACCCCAAATCGAACAAAGAACACCTCCAGGCAAGGCAATAATAAAGAGGTATACGCATCAAAATATGATAGGATCTCAGATCCGATTCAAATCAAAACACAGAAGCCAACACGTAAATAAAGACACACAGAGAGAGAGAGAGAGAGAGAGAGAGAGAGAGAGGAGAGAAAGAGAGAGGAGACCTGAAAACCAATTGGCATAAGAACCGTCGCGCGGGACGGGAAGAGGAGGAATCCAGAGCTGCTGCTTCTCTCCTTTCTCTCTCTTGATTTTCTTTCTTTTCTTCTCTCTCTCTCTCTCTCTCCCCTATTTCTCCTATTTAATTTCTACCACTTTCTTCCGTTTTTTCTCTCTTTTTCCTCCTATACATGGATGGATGGATGGCTGTGTTGGGTTTGTCTGTCTTCTCCTTTCGGTTTTGATATTTCCGTGGGTTTTGTTTGCTGACAAATAGACCGCTCATCTCATTCCATCTTTATTATTATTATTATTTCCCTTTATTATATATATATATATATATATATATATGCATATCGTACCTTTACGCTAGTGCGAACCTAGAAAATACCTAATTTTTGTCTCATCCGAGGCCCCACCTCGCTTCTTTATTCATTCTTCCTTTCCATCATCCCTGTTTTTCTGAATCTTCGCCTCTTCTAAATAAAATTTTCCAACAGATAAAAGATGGTAGAAAGAAAATGAAAATAATAAAAAATATATATACATTTTTTTTGTTGTTTGAAAAAGTGTAAATAATAATAATAATAATAATACAATACATTTAATAATGCTGATTTAACTTTTTACGATTGAAATCTTAAATATAAATTTATACTTTAGTTACCTTTTAAGTAACATAAAATTCTTTTTTTAAGTAAAATAAAAAATATTAATATAATTGTAATTCTATTTTTGGGTGATTTACAAGGCGCTAAACCAACAATTTCGACGACCTAAGCAAGCAGGCGCACAGCACAAGGTTTCTTTTGTCTGGGCATAATTGTAGTTATGTGAATTAATTAGGGATAGTAGCTTCTTCCCATAAATTTTTAAAAGGAACTAATCCTTTTCTCTTCCTTTAGGGATCAACTTTAAGCATCTTTTCTTTTCTATGGTTGACACCTCTCACGCCTTTCAAATACAAACATTCTAATTTTTTATTCACTTTTCTTCTTTTTTTTTTCTTTTCTATTTTTTTCCTTTTTTCAAACATAAAATTAAACAATTGTTGGATTTTTTAATTTTTAATTTATTTTCACGTTAACAATAAAAATCACATTTGGTGAGTGATATTTGATTTTTTTTTTGTTTGAAAATCCAAAATCATTTCTTACAGAAAATTTCCATTAACAACTCTTGTTGGATTTTAATACTATTCCTTTCTCTCTCTTTGTACTCCCTTGCTCCCTTTCTTTTAGCTCATTCTCCCTTTGCCTTTCCTCGCACCTCTTTCGTCCTCTCTCTAGTCGGACACTCTGTACATGTCATAACTGTTCTTTTTCTATCTTAAATTTTCAATTAAATGTGTTTGCATGTACGTGGAACAATAATAATTGTTGTGTGATTAATTCGTGTTTTGTGGTAAAAAAATGTTATTTTTTGAATTTATATAAATTATGATTTTTTAACCTTTTTTTTATATCTTCCTTTTTTATATTTAAGATTAAGATAGTTTTACTATTATTATTATTATGATTGTTATCTAATTTTTATCAATTTTGATAAATTATCAACATCATCGTATAATGATCTTATTCAAAATTGAATGGGAAATCTTTTTTTTTTTTTTTTGCAACTAATGAGATTAATCGAGAAAACTTTAAAAGAATAATTACATGTAATTAAAAGTAAATGATGTGTTATATTCTATAAAATGGTTTTTAAGGCCTGAATGTTGATAATTTTTTATCCATGGTTCATGAAAAAACTAATCTCAAGTTAAGCATCGTGATTTTAGCAAGCTTTAAGAATGTTTATAGTGATGTTAATTATGGATCAGGAAGAAAAGTAACATTTTACTTCTTTTAATGATAGCCAAAATCAAATAATTTGATTTATTATAGTAAATGTTGGGAGAAGAAATTTGTATTACAAGGTTTAAGTCATCTAATCATGCATATGTTAAGTTAGTTCCAAGTTATATCATATCATTAAAGTTTGGAGATACTTGTGATGTGATAAATTATGAAGATGTTCAAATTCCACTTACATATTTAGCTTATAAAATATTGATTGATTCTTTATCTAACATTCATGAATTTAATCTCATGTTTACTCTCCTTCATCAAATTTTAGAACTTAGTTATGAAGTGTTATATGCATTTATTTGCAACCTTCATTTGTGTATTAACTAGGACGAGGTGTGTTAATATTGTTTTTTCCTTAGATGAGATGAACAACTCCTTTAATGTAAACATTATTCTTAACTTTGTTTGTAGAAACTCTTTCGATAAGGTGGGGTAAGATGGTTATGATTTAGAAATATTTTTTTATAAAATGAAAACACCTAAATTTAATGTTTAGTAATATGACTTGTACTTTCATTATGGATGTTTTTTTAGCAAAGCTAATAAATTAGATGAAGCCTTAGAAATATATTAAACAAATAGAGCAAAATAATTTTTTTTGTTATAAAAAATTGCAATAATATTAATTAAATAAATATATAAGAAAATGAAGTTTTAAAATTTTAATTTGTAAAAACAAATTAATTACTTAGTAAATATAATTATAAGGTAAAAGTATTACAGAGTAATCTCCCATTTATTTCTTCCCTTTTAAACTTATCAATGAGTTGTCGTAAGTTATCATTAATTAAGTGTTCCGACTTTTAATAGTAATGCATGTAAATAATTTTTAAAATTTAAAATCATTTTAGAAATAAAGAGAAAAGAGACACGAGTATGACTAATTATATAACCACATATTTATAAAGATTCTTAGTTTAGAACCTTAATAAGGTGACTTTAGACAATTTTCAGTAAATTATGCTTTAATGTTTATAATTTTCAAATATCATATATATGATTTCATAAATTTTTTAAACTTTTTTATTGAATTTAATTGATCTTTATCTTATATTTTTTTTTATTATCCTAATGCCTATGACTTATTGTTATCATAATATGTTGACAATTAATATAAATTATAATATAAAGGATCAAATAAATTAAAATTTTTTAATTTATTATTAATTTTTAATTAATTAATAATCATGAATTAAAATTAAAGTCTAACTGCATATCATAACTATATAAATATAAGAATTATTAAAATAATTTGACTAATTCGTTCAATATATGATTTCGTATTACAATTTAATTCTTTCATCATATTAATATTTTAATTAGGCATAAAGTATAAAATTAGTATTTGTTTCATATTATTTAATTATATTAATTTTTAAATATTTATATAGTTATTAATTTTATAAATAAGATCATGACTCTTTATGAATCATCATTTAATTATATTAAAAAATAAATAATTTTTATTAATCTCAATATATCATATATAAGTAATCGAGAAACGTTAATATTCATCTATAAACAATTTCATCTACCATATAATAAAAATTTACACTCGTCAATAATATAATAAATTAATATATTTAAATCTTAATATAATAAATAATATTCATTCCTAATTTAATATTAAAATTATATAAATATATAATTAAATTATTTAATTTATATTTAATTACAAACTACAAGAATTAGGAGCAATAGGTATACAAAAGTTGGTGTTATAAATTTCAATCAAAAGTAAAATGTAACGGTGACTTTAGTCCTTCAAATATATTAAGTTTAGTGATAATTATGTTTCACATATGGTATTTTTAAAAATTATAAGAAAAATACTATAACTAAAAGTTATTATAGGAATAAAATGATAAATTATTCAATGTTGCTTTGACAGTTGTCTCCAATTACCTCTCGAACTTCTAAACTACCAACTACATTTTCATTTTAGAAAGTCAAAATCTTTGCTTTTTCTTAGATTTATTTTGGTCTGTGGTATCTCTGTTGATTGAAGATGATATGATCTGATATTGATTGAATTAATTTAGATTAATCACATCATCTGAGATTGGAATCTCCGTTAACTTTTCTATTTCCCTCCTCCATGCAAGGTGAGATTTCCTTAAAATTAGTGTTCGTGCAAGCTGGCATTAATGTTGAATTGAAAATCTGGAATTTAGTGAGTTTCTTGAATTAATAGAACTGAGGATTAGGATCTTTTCGAAATAGGCTGTATTTAGGAAATAATTAGATGCTGTATTTTGGGTTTATTAAGGACTGGTGGTCTTATTGCATTTGGAAGAAAAAACATGTTATTGATTTTGGAAACAGAGGTTCAACAGGATCACTGAAGACTGTAATTGTTGATTTGTAAAAAATGGTTGCTGCCTTTTAAATTAGAACCGTATTGATGGCATGCGAAGTGTCATACTTAATACTTTTAGCGTTGAGCTAAATGGCTAGGGCTCTGTGCAACCTAGGCACAAGGCACACACGTCTAGACAAGCGAGGCACACAAATAAAAATAATGCTGATAAATTGCCAACAAAAGACACGTAGGCAAGATCTGAATGTAACATAAAAGTATTTGGTTAAATAAAATAAGAAAAAAAAAAAAAAAAAAAGATCAAAAAAGGGGAAACAGAATAGAGAGACAAAGAGCTGTGAGTGATACTCCAGAGAGAGCGCCAAAAAGAAGCAAAAGGCGAGGACAGACCGAGAAACGTTCTACATTTAGGGAGTAAAGATACGCACAAAAAATAAAACAAGATTTATATAATTAATTTTTTATTTTATTCAAATTATATATCTTTTAAATTTTTTATTTTTTATTTTTTATATAGATGATGCCGAGACTGTTATTTTATTTTTATTTAGTTAATGTATCATCTCCAGCCGTTTTGATTTTTGTTCTAAAAAATATATAATTTAAATGGAAAGTAAATAAGTTAAAAATATAATTATTAAAATCTAAGATTAGTATTACTGTATATCTCCTTGGAACAGTGATACATAGATGAGAGAAAATATAACTCCGTGACATTGAGCTGTATAAACCTTAGTGGTTGAGCTGTACTAAATCTCTATATGATTCTACAACATGCGCCTCTTTAAGGGCCTTCTACATGCATAAACTTTACGTCTCCTGTGCCTTAACGTGCACTTCATAGAAGTCCCGTCGCCTGTCAACCAAAAAGCAATGGACTCTTGGGCGCCCCCGTGCCCTGTGCCTTAGACGCGCTTTTTAAGTGCCTCGTACATGCATTAACTGTGCATCTCCCACACTCTGCGCTTTATACATAGAAGTTGCCTCGCCTAGCAACCAAAAAGCACTGGACTCTCAGCGCCACTAAGGTGCGCTTTAAACAACACCGCACCCAAGTTTTGCACCCCTGCTTGCAAATTTAACATTGCCTTCCAATTTTTGTCACTTTTGATCATTTTAAGTTACACCCTTGTGATAAAAACTAACATTCAATTAATCAACGATGTTTGTTCATAATTGCACTTGTATTTTGGTATAATTTAGAGAAATGCAGTACAAAGAATGCAATTAGCCCTTAAATTTATGCATGTAAATGTGACGTAATTTTCACGTGATATAGCAGCCAACACAACAGAAAGTGAAAAAGGAGAGAGAAAAGCAGACCCCTAACCAACCAAGAAAGTGCTTCGATTTCAAATCCAAATCCAAATAAAAGCTCAAAAGTGCAAGAATGTATCATCACTCCATGGATTCTGTCTGGGTCTACGTTCGCGCGGCAATAATTTTTTAAAAACTTTTATTTTATTGAAAAAGAATAGAATACCTTCGGATCATAGGGATCCATTACAAAGAATACGAATCATAGACACTCATAAATTAATTTAAAGGCATTATGGTATTGAGCAGCTACTTCTTTAGTCTACTAATCGACTCGTCTTTTGAGTGACAATATGAATTTAAAAGTTCTTAGTTTCTATAAAACGAACTATAGATGTGTGTTTGAGGCATTCCGGCTTACTTGTCTTTGATTCTATCCCACGTTACAATTTGCATTAAGCATGCAAGGGGACTTTGTCACTGCCTTTGTCATCTTGAACTCTGGTTTGAGGAGTACCAGAGTTTCTTCTGGCAAATCAGTATCTTTTCTTTCTCCATGGCATACTCAGTCTCTTCTTTGCGGCAACCCCACCTCATCCCCTTGGCAATAGTCGCAATGACATCCACAAAGTAGCTGGATTCTCTAATGATTGCATAACCTGTGGGTCGCAGGATCCTATCCATCTCCAGGAGCACAGATTTCATATCACATCTGCCCACGTGCCAAAAAGAAAGAAAAAAAAAAAAAAACCAAAAAAGATCAGAGCTATAACAAGATGTTACTTTCCGTATTGATGTTCATCACATGATGTTTTGGTCAAAAGAAATAGCTTTAATTCTCCAAGTCAAACAAATTTCCACAATGAACTTCAAGGGATAGAATTTGGTCCAAAGAAATATAGCTATAGTGCCCAATCAACCAAATTTTACACTAACCGATAATTTTATGCAGAACACGTCAAAACCATCAGTGAATTCCAGGCTCTCTAGTCACTGACAGTTCAAGCTAACTTTTCCCATTCATGGTCAACTTAGGTAACCTGCTATTTTCTTACTAGTGTTCAGGTTTCCTTAGTAAGCATAAATCATAAAACAAATATCTATGAATTTAGTATATTGTAACCAAATTCAAAGCAACATGCTAAAATCTAAATTAGCTAACTCATTTTACCAAGCATAAAATGCAGAAAACAATCTCTAAAGTACATATTCTCAGTGTCAGATCCTAAAGCAACAGTGGTACTAAGATCATTACTCACCGGTGGCTTTCTGAAGTGAAAAGGCCATCAACATGAAGGAGATCATAAGTTCTAGGATATGTTGAGAATGCTTCACACCTGGAAAATATAAACAAGGAGATGAATAAAGTATAACCTTTTTATATGGCAGGGAAAGACCATCACAGTTACGCTATCTGCACATTTGTTGAAAACAGAAAACACATTATACATATTCATATTTAATTAATACCAATCATGGTTAGTTCCAATGAGGCCTCGATCATAGACCACAGGAAGTGTATTGGCAGCATAGGAGGAGACCACATTCATGACCCACAGAGGATCATCAATGACAGCTCCAGCAAAACCTCCATAAATTGTATTCATGTCCATCACATTTCTTATCTTGTCTGTCCCAATTGCTGGGAGTAATTTTTTGTAGTGCTTCATTCTTGCCTTCCACTTGCTGTTGTCGTGCTTGAAAGCATTAGCACTGCCACCGTGAACATCTCCAATACGTTCGGGTGCAACATGCAACCTTTGCGGCCATTTAGGGAGTGATTCCAGAACCAATTTCTTATTTTTTGGGCTTGGAACTACAACACAAGGCCGAAGTGGAGTATACCATGCAGAATCCGGTTCAAGGCTATCATCACACTTGGGTGGATAAGCGTCAGGGAGAGCAAGCTTATTATAGCAACTGTTATCTGAAGTTTTCCTCCATACGGCAATGTCATCCTTTTTTCTGTACAATTTGAAGCACATTGAAGTAAGCATTTCTTGCAGCTTTTCATAATCTGTTCTCTGCTCCTCTATTGTAGTATTCCACCCTCGCCAACGGTTTTCATAGTTGACGGGAGGACCGGACAGGACCCAAAAACCTCCAGGACGGAGAATACGGTGAATTTCTAACAGATAAATTCCACCTGAAAGCGAGATAGCACTATCACTGAAAACAGCAGGATAAAACAGATTGATTGAATTATATCAAATTTTGAATTTTGAGAAAAGAGGAAGAAAACACCCCACACAGAATGTAATATGAAACTTATTTGGAAGGAACATTAGTAACAATAGCGACAGTGAAGCTGACTAGATAGTGGCATTATTTTTTGTTTGACTGTTTGTTCACATACAGAAAGACCCCAATATTCCTTTAGCTTTCCCATATCAGACTGGAAAAATCAATTACCAAATTCTGTCCATGGTATAAGGCATCTAGAGCAATGAGCCATATCAAATGCACTTGATGGGAATGGAAGACGCTGTGTAGAAATGATGCCAAGAATAGCAGGAATTCCACGTTCCAATGCAAACTGGACTTGAGCCTCATGATTATCTCTTGGGGCAAGAGAAACAGTTAAAATTTCACGATCTAATAGATCACCTCCCCAGCTTGCTACCTAGAAGTAGAAACAATTATGCTGTATAAGTGATTGAATTCGGCAGACATTATGACTCAATTGAACATGAACAGTGTAACAATTCCATGAATATTCTGATAAGAACACCTTATTTGCTTGTGGTATGGTTAATTGAAGTTAGAAGAAGGATTGGAACTTACTCCACACCCTGTGTCAATGGCAGTGCGAATAGTTCCATTTTGCATTTCTGGGATCAGATCTTGCATCAGATCAACATAGGCACTCACGCCTTTTGGAAACATAGTACCTCCACCAGGAAAGAGAAATTTCTCCCCCTCTTTTCGCAGCCAGTTCTGATTAGATTTCTTCTCATTAATCCAATCATATGGTACATTCCTGAAGCCAGATTCACAGGGACAATCAAACTAACTAGAAAAAGCAGAAAGACAAAGCTTACCGTTCAAATTAAAATGCTGAAAAGGTCAAACACTTTGCAGTACCTGTACCAACACTCATCCCGGCTCTTTGGCCATCTGATTGGGGGCTTATAACCATTTGGCGGCGGAACTAAGCACTCCTTCTTTTCAAATATTGGGGGGCAGTGGCGTTCCATGAATGTAAGCCGATGAAGACCATACTTCTTCCATCTCTGTGCAATAGACAGAGTACAGCAATATGAAACTTCATAGCTTTATAACAGATCTAAATAGCTTAACAGCATCGTGCACTGGATAATAAAGTAATACCCTTGGATCCGTGCATGGAGTATAGTCTTGATAGTCAACGCTGCATTCAGAGAAGGCACTGGATTTGATTTGAAGAGGAGCAACCACTGTTTCCTTGGGAGACTGCACTGCCTTTTTGACAACCCCCCTGTCCTCATACTCGAATTTATTTTTCTCAGAACAGAATATTTCACCAAGGTAGAATGAAAATCCGCATAGTACAACAAGCATTACTGCCATGGAAACAACTCTGGGGTTTTTATCATGCTGGGAAACCAGCTTTCCGTCTTTGTACTTCATGATTCCCCGAGTGAAGAATTGTCTGCAGATTTTGCACAAATGCAGATTGTTAGTGCCAAAGGACTAAATGCATACACAGGATGCTAATTTCCTGCCTCTGCCAATTAGATGATAAGATTCCAGATGAGATTAATTAAAGATCTTTGTTTTTTTTTTTTATTAACTAAATAAAATATTGAGAAGCTACAAAGCAGAACAGTTGAAAAATGGCCTAGAGGATTAAAACAATTCATTCAATCAACATTACACATGTGATCCGTTAAAACCCATCAATCTTCAGCATAGAAATAGCAGATTAATGAGTTAAGGTGTTGCAGCTGATGGAATCTTGAATAGAACAGTAACCAGATCCAGCACAAGACTAGAAAGCAACGATCATTAACGCCTATATAAGAAAGCTCAATCACTTCGGCGATACCTCTAAGAGAAGCAAAAGGGAACGAAACAGAGGAAGTGAGTGACTGACAGAGATGCAAGGGCCTATATTGGAAATTTAAGACTTGAAAAATCTGCAAGCAACGATTATCTGATGGTAGCTACCGACATCAAGTTTCACTTTCCATTGTTGCTATCCTTTAATATTTCTCACATGATACTGGGACCCAAATCCTTCTAAACTTTAATATCTCCCTTCTTCGCATTCACACATCCATCACTCATGAGCCCGTGCCAAGTAAAAAAGACAAAAGATGGAACACTGCATCTCGAGTCAATATATATGAAACTTTTAAAAAAAAAAAAAAAAAAAAGACGGGAATCAAAAGCAGCATAATCATTTCCTTGACATCCAAGAAAAATTTTGCAAAGTGGTGTGTTGTCGTTCATTTATTTGTCATGCAAGGAAAAATAAATAATTGCACGAACTCATGAAGAACAGTAGGAAAAATGGCGATGAGGACACTATTGCTTTGCAAAGTCAAGAAAATAACAGTGTCCCAAAGAATGGGAAACAAAAGATATAAACAAAAGCGTATCCGTATCCAGCTAAAAAAAGGCAGATCTACAACGAAGAGAGACATAGGACAGATCTCCCGAAAGAGAAAAAAATAATTAAATAAAGAAATGAGAGAGAGAGAGAGAGCGTGTGTGTGTGTGTACAAAGAATGTTATTAGACAGAAAGAAAGAGTAAGGGAAGACAGTACAATGCAAGTTCATAATGTTAAAAATGTACCTTCCTTCTTTATTTCTTCTTCTTTTCTCTCTGTCACACTATTTGGTGGTTATTAGCCTCTCAATCTAAATTTCTGCTTCAATTCAAGAAGTCCAAAGAGAGAAATAACAGCAGAGCGGACAAGAGAGGTTGTACAGATTGATCTTCTGATTTGTTGATGATATTTGAGGATTGAAACCTCCACCACCACCTCCTCCAAAATCTTAATCCAAGGGAATAACGAAAGAGCAGAGGAGAGGATAGAGAAACAGCCTTCGTAGTTCGAGAGAGAAAAGATGCTCTCAAACTCTGGACTTCTACAAACACATACTGCATGACCCAAAGACGGACAGACAGCGTTTCCTACTTTAAATAACTCTTACCTCTTCGTCTCCTGTTTTGCCCAGCTGTCTCCTCGCCCTTTCCCTCCTCATTAATGGTTTTTTTTTTTTGTTTTTGTTTTTGTTTTTTAATATATATAAATTATTGCCTCTTTTTAAGGCCGCTGCTAATCTTTCATACTAATCCACAGTTTAATTATTCTAGAAGGCTAGAACTAGAATTCGCACGCACAACACCTATTTACTCTGGAAAATTGCGTTGCTTATGGAGAGAGGAGAACCTGTTCAAAAGCTAGTCAGTTATTCTTTATTATTTGGCACAATTATTAATTTTAACTGTTAGTTACTAATTATCCATTACAAGGTACTAATTGTCGCCCCGCAAGTTTAGTTTACCTATTACTCCTCCACCTGTTGATTATCGTTGCTAATTATTTTTAATGATTTTACTTGATTAGACTGAAATTACTTATAGTTATTAAATAATCAAATGAGTTATTTATATATAAAATACTTATTTTTATGACAAGGGCTTGGTAAATGGCATAACTTTTATCTTTTGTTTTTTTTTTTTTTTTTTGCTTCTGGAGCTCATTCTAAAATTCAAGTCCATCATTTTACCAACAATAAAGATAAAAATATAGGAATATGAAAAGATAATGTGAAAGTGATCTTTTATGTGCTATATATGAATTTAAAAATAAATATAGATAGATGAAAGAGTGAGTCAATTTAAAAAGGGTTTATATATTAATATTATTGTGGAGTACAGAGAGTTTTAAACTCCCATAAAATTTTACGAAGTTGAAAAATACAAAAAAGGGTCTCCTTCCAAGTAAAACATTTAAGTCCCTTGAGATTCTTAATGTTCTTAGAATTCATCTAACATTTACGGCCATTACTAGATTGTTTCAATTTTTGACAGTAGTTATAATACATTAAAATCATACATGTAGGCTCTGCTCACCTCGCGCACTTCATCATTGTGGTTCTTTTGCTGTTTCTCTTTACCTTGAATTGCATGTCTATTTGAGGGGTAAATTATACTTTATATCATGTACTTAGAATTTAATTATTATTTATATTGTGTATTTTTGAAAGTTATCAAAAAATTTAAAATTAACAAGTATTTGTTAATGCTGAAAAAAATCATAAAAATGCTATATTGCCCCATATATTATTAGGAGTGAAAACTATAATTACAATTTACAACCTAGAAACTTTTAAAACCTTTGAATTCTTTCTTTCTCTTTTAAAATTTAATTTTTTTACTTACAAATTGAAAAAAAAGTTGTTTATATTTATATTAGTGAGTATTTCATGGTTCTTTTACTTTTATATGCTTAGATTATTTTTTTTTACTTGCTAGGACAATGGTAGAGTAAGTATGGGATTTTTTCAAAATTAGGTCTTATTTATCTCCTTTTTGTGATGATTTTTTTTTCCGTTTTCAAGGAATTTTATGGGTATTAAGAGTTTTTTTTTTTTTTCTCTAACATTAAAATTGGTGTCTTTTGAGTTATTTAAAGCTACTTAGAGAAAGGATACACTCTGTTTATTATTGGGTTTCTTGTTTTTAGTGTCTATTTGCAGTAAATGGAGTATGATAAGATTTTTTTAGTGTTTTATTGCATCAATTAATGAGATTTGCATCCTTTGCTTCTGTTTTCTTCAAATTTTAAAATTTAGGGTTTTTGCATTTCAAAATTGTAAGAATCTTCAAATAATTTTTAAAGGTTTGTTTTAAGTAAGTAAATAGTGATTACCTTATGAATTTTTGAAGTGAGTTTTTGGAATAGATTATTTTAAGATTTTTGTCACTATTTTTAAGAATTATGAAATTTAAAATTATATTTGTTCTTATTATATTTTTATAATTTTTAAAACTTTTTGTGGTTGTGATGTTAATAAAAAGATATAATAGTGATGTTTGTTGTACACTTTAAAGATGATAAAGAGAAAGATGTGTAAAGTATGTTTGATGCAGAGAAAAAAGGCTTTAGATTGTTGACACAAAGTGTTTTATGCATCTAAGGTGATTTGGAATTGTAAAATGTCATTAATGAAGACAAGAAAAATATAATTCATCTATACCTCACACCAAATTCAAGGTCGATGCTTCTACCTTACAAGATCCCTTATGTCTTTCTAGAACTTGGTGAAGATATATAGCATAATAGTGGCAACACTCATGACCCTGTAAACATGTTTAATGCTGTTAATATGAATGTTATTATGGCTTTAGGTAATAATTCTAAAATTGTAGACATTACTATTATGAATAATACTACTGCTATGTATGTTGTCTTTATCTCTAAGACCCCTAAGGGAAGTCTTAGATTTAAAAGGAAACTTAAAAAAGTAAATAAGGAGCATGTAATAAAGAAATTAAATGTTAAAAATGTAAATACAATGATTATCACAAAAGAACCTACATTTAAAATTGCACATATTAATGTAATTTGTTTTGTTTTTACACCTGTTTATGCATCTAGGTCAATAACTATTAAGGGCCAAAAGGTGAAAAGATCCTTTAAAAGCCATATGTTAAGAAACAAAAGTAACACAAACATGAGACAATAAAGAGAAAGAAGAATATAATAGTTAAAGATGCAAATGCAAATGAAGGTGTTTGACTTATATGATGAAGATAATAATAATGAGTGGTTTAACAAAATTTGAGAGAATAATGATAACCTAGATTTTAAGATGATTATGCTGACTTAGATTTTAAGATCTTAGATAAAAAGTATGAATATACTAACTTTGACGATGATGAGTGGTTGAAAACTATCATTGATGAAAAGAAGCTATAAGATCAAGTGCTTAATGGATTGGTAGGTAGGTGCGGTGGTAGTGATATTGTGGAAGATTGCAATAACATTGATTTAGGTGATTATGATGGGAAACTATATGTTGATAAGGACAAAAAAAACTAATTTGAGGAAGGCTCATAAACTTATGGGATAAAAGACATACCTTTGAGGTATAAAGAGGGGGGGCATAGAGAAATTGTGTGAGATTCAATTTTTTAAAGATGTGTATATATTTACAAATATGTTGAGGGAATATGTGGTATAGGAAGGTGGGAATTTAAGTTACAAAAAAAAAAAATGTATGAGTTCTAAGTAAGAAGTTTATAAATGTTAGTTTTAAGGAAAGACTTTTATGATTAAAAAATTATAAAGCACATATAATTATGTAAGGGCTAAAAAAGTGAGAGGAGCCATTACTAAATGAATGGCTAAAGTGTTATTATCATACCTTTGGGCAGATTATGACAAAATTATAAAGTTGATGTATAAAATTTTAAAGGACGTATATGAAGTGGAAAAAAATTTTATGAGGTTGTGGAGAGGGAGAAAAAAGGCAATGGAATAAATTAATGGGTTACATATAAACTTATTCAAAAAAAAAAAACCTAAAAGCATTGTAAAATTTAGATGTCAAAGACAAGATTGATGAAATAGACACATCACTTAATATGTTCTAGAGATTTTTTATTTGTTTGAAAGCTTGCAATGATGGATTTATGGTTGGATGTAAACCGTTCATAGGTTTAGATGAGTGTCATTTAGAGAGACCTTTCATAAAAGGATATTTTTTTGAAATGCTTATATTATTGTTGGAAAGAAATGTAATAAGAATTGAAACTAATGCATGGATAACTTATATCAGTGCATTATAGCTACCATAAAGGAAAAATCACTTGCCTTTATGTCAAATAGACAAAAGTTATATCCTTTTAGCTAATTATTTAACTTTTTTGTCTTTTTAAAATGAACAAATTTACTGTTATGTAATTCTTTTCTATTGAGATATTGTATTGACACCAAGTTTGGTTTCAAATTAAGGAACAATTAATGTTGTTGAACATCATTTTCTTGAAGCCATTAATAGGAAATGTGTTATACATGTTTATATAAACTTTAAAGAAAAGTGACTTGGTATGGACTTAAGAACCTTATTTTGAAAGACATGTAAAGTATACTATTACATTAATCATACCAATGCAATTAAAGAAATTGGTGAAGTTTAGAAAAATGATAAAGTTATCAAGTATTAGAAAACAATTTTAATAAATCAATGTTATAGGTGGAACTTTAACATTAAGGTCAAAAGTGATCATACCACAAATAACATGACCGAGTCTTTAAACCACTGTATAGGAAAATTTAGGAATAAGTTTATTCTTACCTTCTTAAAAAACATTAGAGTAAAATTAATGTGTTTAACTACATAAAAAATTTGCAAAGGCATTAAGTAAATAGGAAAAAGTCATACTCAATGTTAAATAAAAGTTGTAATAAGTTTTTGTAGCTACCAAACATTTGAAGTTAATACGAACCAGCTTGGATGAGTGTTAATTGTTTGATAAAACCCAAAAATTTGATGTCAACCTTAAGGCAAAGACTTGTAGCTCTAAAGAGTGAATGATCCCTAACATCCTTACAAGCACACGACATGCTACATCAGTTATATAAGCAGGAACTTAGAGGATTATTGTGATGAGTGCTTTAATGTTAGGAAGTTCTTGGATGCATATAAAGATATTATTTATCCTTTATATAGGACCAACCTTGATCCATTAAGGGGTGAGGTAGTCTTGTAGTCTTCAAAAAGGAAGATAAATAGTGGTAGGCCAAAGCAAAGTAGAACAAGAGAGAAGGGATAAGTTAAGACAAATAGAAAAAAGTCTTTCATAGTTAAACATAAGAAGTGCAAGAAGCTTGGTCATAATTCAAGGACTGTTAAAAGGTAATTTTATAAACTCTTTTTTCAAAAAGAAAAAGTTTACTTTTAATTTTTTTTTGGTTGAATATGTATATTGACAAGAGTGGCATAATAATAATAAATGTTATAAATCCTAAGACATATATCACTATTGGTAACCAAAGTATAAGTTATATTGTAATCACCATAACCAATACAAAGGTTTTCTTTTATGTTTATCAACATAAATACCTAATTTTTTTATTAAAAAACTAATATAAACTTTAATCATTATGAATGAATGTATATGAAGAAGGGAAAGAAGGCAAATTCCAATGTTAACGCCAATACCAAGAAAAAGGTTATTTTGTTTTCAATAGATTTGATTCTTTCATTATAAATCTATTTACATAACTAATATAATACATTAATTTTTTATTTAGGGACTAAAAGAAACAAATAGGCATATTATGGATCAAAAGAAAAAACATGAATTCTATAATCAGAACCTTCATCTTTACAAATTTCAAAATAATATTTTATATAGCTAATAATACATTTTCTCTTCAACTTGCTTCTAAATCTTATTTGTTCTTCATTTGTTGCAAATAACTATAATTACCAACACATACAATGTTATTGTGTCTATAACATCAACATTTCAACCATCTTTATTAAGTTTGTAGTTATTTTTATGTTATGTAACTTAACAACTAATCTTCAAATTTCAACCCTCATAGATTGTAATTTTTTCATTATAAATGTTATATGTTTGACTCTTATTATATTGGTTTCTCTCATTACTACTACACATTGAATTTTACTAATTGTATGCTCTTCACTCTCAATTATTAATTAGTAGGCACCACCTAAAGAGACTTAAAGGGCAACTTCTTTCCTTACAATAATAATTTATTTTATACTTATTTCTATAAAATTCCAAAACCTTTACATATTCTCTTATATTACATGACATATATTGCATATTTTTGTATTTAGGCCTTTCACAATTAATGGAGTTAATACTTGCTTGAAACATGGTTGATGCAAAGATGGCTACATAGAGAATAAAAGAAGGAAAGTTAAGAAATTTGAAAAAGAAAGTATTAATTTAAGACTTTTGCATTATTAAAATGTTTTGTTAATTTTTTATAGTTGATAGTAGATTTTTAGATATTTGGATTGATTCTACCTTATTTTTATGTATATTTTTTTGTGCTTTTGTTACTTAACAATCATTTTTTGTTTAATCGGCAATAAAGGCATTTTGGTGACTTTTGGACATTTTTAATAAAAATATTGTAATATACACTAACTTTTACTAACAACTGAGGGATAAAGTGTGTTTTTTATTATCACATTTAAATTATAGGATGTTTTGTAATTTTTAGAAATGCATGACATAAATAGAGGATATAAAATGTAATTTGCGACTTTTTGGAAATTGAAACTATTACACAAATTCATGATAAAGAAAAAAAAGGATACAGATAGCCCAAAACCCAAAAAATAAAAATAAAAATAAAAATAATGTCACACTTATTAAGTTAACTTCTTTAATTGATGTTAAAAAATATCTTGACAAGAAATAAAAATACATATGTTTCACTTAGTTATATCTAAAATCCTAATTAATTTTTTGGATTATTAATTCTTATTTAGTAGGTATATTTAATATTATTGCAATTTTTTATAAAAATTCAACTTTTAAAAGTAAATTTAGGATTTCAAAAGTTTACTTATTACAATATCAATTTAAGTGTTCACTTCTAATAAAAGCCAAGAGGTTATTTCAATTTCAATTAGTTTAATTATCATTAAAGGATTTACAATGACATCTCTTTTAATTGGTTATAGTTGTTAAAGTTAGAAATTAGTATATTTTAACATACTTAATTTTCATATTAAATAAGAATCTATTGTTATGTATCATAATAACACTAACTATTTATTACCTTTGTAATTTATACTTTACATTATTTCATTTTATGAGTTATCGAGTAATGACTAATATAAATTAGTCTTAAGACATTATTCTTGACAATCCATAATTTATTACTAAATTAATCAAAATATTGAGTTATTTTTGTTACTTTATTAGGTAAAGTGCACACTAGTAAAAATGTGTGTTATATCTTGAAAAGATAACTATTATAACTTACAGTAATATAATAATTTATCTATAAGAATATAAATTATCTTTAAGGACTCTTTCTAACACACTTTATATATAATATTTTTTTGTTAAATTATTTTTATTACAAAATAATATTATTTTATTCATTATTTTGCTACAATAAGTATCCTACCTTATTTCAAAGATTTTTCTTTTATAAAGAAGCATTGAAATAGGTTGATTTTCTAATGTTGCACATATTGTGAAAATGAAGATTCATTCATAATTAAATTAGGAAGACACTAAGATTCATATTGTTATGCAATTGTAACACTAATTAAGAAAAAAGATATTTATGAAATGTTGAACCATTTTTGGACTCCTTTTGGTTACAAATAATTTTTGGAGTTCAAAACATCGAAACAATTCTTATATATCTATTAGAATTGAAAATGTATATGCTAGCATTATACATGTGGCACTCCTCTCTGTGTTTCTTATTCTACAACTACAATAAACGATCATGACATTTTTTTCCTATCTTGTCTTAGTGTTAATTATTTGTTATTTATGATTTATTTTTATTTTTATTTTTATTTTTAAATAAAAATGTGAATGTAGTGCAGGTGAGTAAGCTAGTCAATAAAAACTATTTATACCAAAATGAGCTTTTAGGCCAAAATAAAAGATAAAATTTTCAATATAAATCAATTAATAAAAGTAAAAGTAATTAAAAAACTATTTTTCTAATCACCGATGCTAGGTTATTAGTGATTAGTAGGCTTCAAAAGATTATCAAATACTCTCTAAACCATTATTGAATAATAATTGACAACTAATTTGTTTCAATTCACAAATGAACACTATCACGTGATAATAAGACTTAAAAGAGGTTTCGTTATCGATTTAAGTTATTATAACCCTAAAGAAATATGATTAATAGCTTAACTATCTAGACAACTTATAAATCATTAATTGAGATACAAAACCATAAGTTGTTTCACTCAGTAGGATTTTAGGGGTGGTCACCATATGTTTAAGATAACACTTTGTCTTTGCAAGTAATAATGTAAATGAATCAATATGTTTGTTAAAAATTTGTTTGAAACTTGATATCAAATCTCATTAAATAAACAAACCAAATTTAAATAAAGATAGTCTCGACTTGTTAAAACTTGTGAATTTTTTTTTTTAAAAATTATTTAAAATTCATTAAGAAATTTATTTACTATGTCATTGGTATATATGTTTAGAGGCTTATTTAAGTTATAAAATAACTTTCTTTTAATAAAATTATGTAAATTTTAATTGTACATTAAAAGTAAAGGCTTATTTTTTTAATTAGTTAATTTTTTGAAAGTAAACATTTTTGTTAATTTAATTTTATACATACAAATATTTTTTATATATAATTTCAATTATTATTATAAAATTAAATAATCCATTTATAAATAACTGAAAATTCGATTGATAAAAAATATAATCAACTTAAATTAACTTATTAACTAAACAAATCAAATTTGAACAAGTCAAAGTTAAACATACTTCAACTTATTTATGATCTTACTTGTAAGTTTAAGGGGTGTATCATTAAATGTTATTGAAAGAGATAGGAAATTCAAACCAACTTAAACTAGCTAAAAAGGAGTTGACGTGGGAGCGGGTGAAACTTGTTATTGATATGATATTAAATTAGAATTATATTTTACCTTATTCAAGTATGGTATTGTTACATTGTTATGCGTATAATATAATTATTATTATGTAATAATTAAGTGACATGTACATCATTAATTAAAATAACATGTAAAGAAACAATATCAATTAATTTTAACATGAAATTATAAAATATGTTTAGTATAATTAATAAAGGTCCTTTTGTGTTATTGTTGAACTTACAAATATTGTATTATGCTTTTCATTTTAAAAGAAGTTGTCAATTTTAATTATTTTTCAATACTAACATAAAATTATTGTTGTATAACTTTTATTAATGCTAGCAATATTAAAAAAAATTCGCTGAAACTTAATCACATATTTTTTTTTTAAAAAAAATTTCAAATCTTATTTCATATTCTCTTAAAATAAATTTCTAAAAATAATCAAACCACATTCTTTTTTTCTTTTTTTTTTTTATGTTATCATGCAAGCATTGATCATTCATATTAAAAAAGAAAAACTGAATAAGAAAAAAATTTACTTAAAAAAATAGTAAATATTAAAATATTTTATTAATGGGATATATAATAATAACCAAATATTTGTGTCAATCATTTCATAGTTTAATAGCAACTAAATTAATAATTTTGTTTGTTATCTTCCTACTCATCACCCCACGGGCAATTGCCATCATTAATAGGCAATTTGCAGTTAATGTCAAAGATCATGATCCAGCCAACCAACATATTTTTAGCGTTGTCGTTTAGTTTTCATTAACACTATTTTGGAAAAATAAATGGATTGTGAACATTTATAATATGGGCCAGCCTACTATGACCTGACTGTTACCTACCTGTAAGTAATGCAATAGCAATGTAATGTAATAACAAACTTCATATGAAAATAACAAGGTAAGAAGAAAAAACACGACAAAAACATAACAAACTTAATATTAATTAGAGCCCACTTACGCACGACAAAAACATGATAAAGACTGGGGTTTTCTACTTTTGCTTGGAATTATTGTCTTTGACTTATATTTGCAACTTTTTATTTATTAAATTTATGTAAAAAGTTAAATATATTTTTATCTCTTTCTTGTTAACTTCCTTTACATCATACTTCCTTAAGGTTTCAATTTATGCTTCAAGATCAAGTGGTTTCTTATTTTAGCAATCGAGAATCCCTATAAAAACTTTGTTAATTTCATTTACAAGATTAAGGCAAAATGATGTTTATTTTTAATTTCTTTTGATTAAAATGATAATGATACCATTTTATTTTGATCAAAAAAAAAAAATAAAAAAAAAATTAAACAGAGCACATCGAATACTATTTTGACTAAAATTTTAAAGTGAAATTAACGAAATTCTAACAAAAAGCTTCAGTTGCACGAATAAAAAACTAATTAAAAGAGTCTTAGAGTATAAATTAAAACCAAATTAACACCAATTTGTACAGAATCAATACCAGAATACCTTGTTAATTCTTTCATCATTTATTTTTCACTTTGTCCATAATTTTTTTATCAATCAATCAATCTTAATATCTTGCACTTAAGACTAAAACTACCACCTTAATAATTTAAATTGAAGTATGAGACCAAATTTTGACCCTTACCTTTTTTTTTTTTTTATAAAAATTTATTTTTTCGGTTCAAATACATAATCATCACTAAAATCACAATAGAATAACTTACATCTAATGATATTTCTATCTTATAGATACAAATTAAGTAGAAACTAAGAATATAGCACGAGGGAGTCATAATTGAATAATCCAAACAGTTAAACTACGACTATAAAAAGAAAAAAAAAAAATTAATATGTCAATCAATAAATTTCAGAAGAAATGTTTAATAGTCGAATTCGAATGACCAATTTCAGTGCGAGTTGGAACCCAATCACTAACAAAGTTGATTTTTCATACATATGCTTGAGGGTTTGAGCCCTAATCTTCATTTTGGACCTATAAAATGATCACAATTTTATACACGTGTCCTTCCTAAAAAAGAAGAGTTCACTTTGGCCCCCAAGAATTTTGAAGCCTACGGCTGTAAGTCTTCAGATTCGCCATCTGTTAAGCCACAAAGAAATGCTTATGTAACAAAGTGAATAAAGGCAGTGTCTCTTTGGTTTCTTTGTTCTTTACAGTTCATACATAACAATTGCATTAAACTAGAACGTTATTAAAAATGGGACTAAAAGGTATTTGTTTAATTGCACCGACGGCACCGACGCTTTGCTGTTCATACACTTTGTTCTTTCCTTTGTCGTTGTCAATGATGACTTTTTGGACCCACAGAGAGAGAGAGAGAGAGAGAGAGAGAGAGAGAGAGAGAGAGAGAGAGAGAGAGAGAGAGAGAGAGCGGCAGTAGCCATGAACGTGAGGTTGTGTAATAACTATTTAACACTTAAATATATTATTTATCATATAATTTCAAGTTGCACAGCTTTCAGGATATCATAAATGAATTGGCCCTCGGTTGGCAGTACATGGATGACACATTTATTGGATGAAACGTGATACTTCATAGCATTAATCATACTAGCGAGATTAATCGACTGAGCTTTCTGAAATGGAAAGAGTACGTAAATATTATGAATTATTGTATATTTCTAAGAATATAATGATAGTAATATATTTGTATCAAATTGTTTTTTTTTTTTAAGAAATATGTGTGTAAAATAGAGTTGAATATGCGTGTGTGTGTGTGTGTATATATATATATATATATATATATATATATATATATATATAAACAAAAAGCTTGACTTGCAAAAAAGGCAAAGAATTGGATACTTCGTGGCAATTTGTTGCCCACAACTTTACGGAACGGACACTATTGGGAGAATTCAATCCCCATTACCAGCTGTGCAACCCAACTTATTTCCAAAATCATGTAGTTTTATTAATGTCCAGGAAAACAACATAAACTTCAACCGAAAAGGTCGTTCTTCTTATAATTCACCATCACACATTAGTTTGTTTAAAAAAAAAAAAGACACAGACAAAATAGATATGATAAAACATTGTTGCCAACCTCTGGCTTTTGTCTTGTCATCACAACCCTAAGATGCAAAGAAGTACGTCAAACATCTCATTGATCATCGAAAAGCTTAAAAACTGGAGAATAATTGAATTAAATAACAAATCAAACAACTATAGAACTACGCGATAAAAATAAAAAATAAGAAATATTAAAAAACCCATAATGATCTTTTTTACCAATAAAAATCAGTTGACTGCAGTATGAGAAAGTAAACTTATAAAAATAAAAAACTGGGAGGAGGGGGGGGGAACCTATAAGGACCTTTCGCCATTAAAATCCAATCAGAGTTCACGACCAAAGCTGAAATACGAGAAAACCACCTCACACAAAACACGTAGTATGACAAAGGTATGATAAGAATTATGAATAATTAAAAAAACAAAAAGGCAAAAACAATAGAAAGGACATATGATATTAAAAGCGAATTTGTTATCTGAGACTCAAAACTTACTTGAAGCTATACAAATACATGTTAGGTAAACTCGAAGTAGAAAAACAACGAAACTAACCTAATGTTATAAGACGAATACATAGAAAGAACATGAAAAAATAACTAAACCCCAGGTGAGAATAGACGGCTAAAACTAATTGATATACAAGAAATATACCCAGCAATATCTCTAAAGGGGGCAAAAATGAAATTCAATACAATCATGGTGGCTTTAATAAATATAGTTTAATCTCCATGGAATTTCGAGATTCTAGTAAACGAACTTTTACCTTTCAACTTTCACAAGCTTTTCGAATTTTGGAGTAGACTCCTCAGATTTTGTTTTCAAATAAATATAATGGCCCATAAAAAATCATATGGCTTTCACATCACCCTTTCATGTCCTCGCAGGCCACATCTTTATCTTTATTGTTAGTGGAGTAAGTAACTTGAGTCCTGGAATGAATTCTAAAAGTAAATTAGTATTGTTTCATGACAAAAACTTTTGTCATGAAAATACATAGTGTATATATATATCTTAAATTTGTATTTAAGATTAAAAGTATTTTATACAAACACACAAAGAAGCAAAAATTGAAAGTAAATCATTTTACACAACCAATTTCATCATTAAATTATGTACAAATACAAATGCATTTGTACATAATTTACAATGTATCTAATATTTTAATTAAAAATTAGCGATCATTATTATTTAATATTATTAAATAGATTTTTACGGTGATATAATCCTAACGTAACTGTAAATCAAGCTTGGTCCAGAAGGTAAAAAATGTCTTCAAATATTAAGCCAACATTCGGGCCTATGGACGTATAATATTATAACAATTTTCTTCGTAATGTGATATTTCCAATGTTATATTACTTGGAACTACCTATTTGTATTCTAGACATCACAATAAAACAATTTTGTATTCTAGACATTACAATAAAACAATTTTGCAGACATACCTTGGCATGTATACTATCTCACACTTTAAACAGCACCTTAGTTTAAGAACCCAAAAATTTTGTTACCAAACTAAAGGCTTATGTGATGACACAAATTTGGGATCGTGATCGACACGTCATTTAAGACAAGGGATTTGCTAAGAACGATGCAAGCCTGTGAAAAGAAAACTTAACCGTTGCTATATTATATGCCCCTCAGCAGAACCCGTAACATAATATCCTAATACATGCATGTGGAGCTTGCCAATAAACATAAAATAACAATTACTGGCCACTAGTTTTCATACTATGATTTATACATAATACAAAAAAACATGAAATACAAATGCTTAACACTAAAGGAGGGCCATGGAAGATAATAAATCAATATACAAACCAATATTCTTGAGTTTAACTAAGAATTCAAGAATTTTCAAAGATAGTCATATAGATCATAAATTATCTTAAAAATAATGGAATAAATATGATAACTTAATGAGTAATTATAATATGCATAATAGGAGAGAAGAATTTAATTAGACAAATAATAAAATGAAATATGAAATATTTTACTGTTACAAAAATATAGATACTTGTTGAAATTACAATTGGATATAACTTGTAAAAATATACTTATTAAGTATCAAAGCTCTCGGCATAAATAAAGAGAAAAGACAAGGACAAAACATTTATATATAGTTATATCCATACATAAATACATTGTAGTTAACTAGCTATTACAACTTATCATCTCTTTTAACACAACTTAAGTGCCTAATGAGCGTATAATAATTAAATAAAATGTGAAGATCAATTATCTCTTAATTTGATAATTAAATATTCAACAGTCACATCTTGATATTAATAAGGACCGTTTTAGGTCTCATACTAAAATAGAGTGAATCAGTGTGAGATATAATTTTTTAACAAATTGATCCGAATTTAACTTTTGTTACTTGTTAAATCCAATAATTCAATTTTTTTGATCTTTTTTTTTTATGTGAGAGAAGTCCTACGAATATTAATCACATGTAAATATCGAAAAATACATGATAAATTTTTCATACTTCACTTATAATGTGTGAGCAACATCTACGGTGTAATAGGTACTATTCTTGTTATTAAGAGATACAGTCTGGTTGTGGAATGATTACTCTTTAATCACTTACAATGATCTCACGATCAAAGAATTGACCTTCTAAGCACTCTAAAGGTACCATACCCTATTTTTCAATAAATTTATCAAGAATTTATGATAAAACCTTTTCTAAAGAATAATCACTCAATGTGTACAAACTGCTAGAACAAAATATGAATCTTCTCTTTCCTTCACTTCTAATATTGTTTCACCTGTTGTCGGTGCTGCCTGCATGTGATGCTAATATTGTCTGTACGCGTCACTGTTGCTATCCACGTATGCTGCTAATACTGTCTGCATGCACTGTTACTTTTGTTCGTGCATGTTGCTAATGTTGTCTGTATGTGTTATTAATACTATTTATACGTGTTGTCATTTGTATGTGTTGTCATGTCTATTTACGTGTGCTGTTAATGCTGTTTGCATGTGTTGTCGCTGCTAACTATTGTCCATAAGCAATGTACTTACTATTTACACATATTGTGCCCGCTATCTGCACCCACTGTGCCTATTGCCTGCACAAACTGTGCCTTCTATTCGTACATACTGCGGTTGGTGTTCACACATGTTGTTCCTACTATTCAAGTGTGTTCCTGCTGTCTGCCTACGCTTTTACTGCTATTTGCATGTATTGTTGTTGTTTGTTTGGGCCATTGCTACTATCCCTACAAACTACCATCGTTTGTTGGTGTACCACCTGCTGTTGCGCGTTGATTGTTGGTGGAGGACCTTTGTGTTGTTGCTACACCTCCTTCTGGTTTGTTTTCCTTAGTTGCTTTGTTGGTTCGCTGGTGCAGTTACTACCTTGTTGGTGTTTGCTGGTGTGAGTATATCATCCTGAATATTTTTTTAGTGCAACGAAGCCTCCTGGACATATTACTGGTGTTGGTATACCTTCATGGACCAGTAAAGACATGTTGATCTACTGGAAAGCATCTTGGATGTGTTGGGATGTGCTGCTGGTCTACTGGAAAACCTTCTAGACATGTTGGTGTGGTGGCCAACTGTTGCCATCACTTTTGTGAGGGCTTGTTGGTGTGGTGACTGTCTTGGTGAGGGTTTATTGGTGTGAGTAGACAACTACCTTGCTTTTTTTTTTCTTTATTTCCTCCTTCGTCGATTGTACCTTATTGTTTTCCCTTGGTGACTGCTGCATTCTCCTTGGCTAGTTGCCTTGTTGCCTCTCCTTGGTGGTTGTTACACTTTCCTTGGTCGGCTGTTTTGCTGGCTGTTGTACTCTCCTTGGCTGACTCCCTTACCCTCTTTCTTTCTTTCTTTGACTAGCTGCCTTGCTTTGTCATTTACTTGATTTTATGCAAGTTACCTTCTTGTAAGATGCATAAAGTATTTATAGAGTCTTGAGATTACGACTACACAATCATTAACAACCATCGTTGATTCTTAAAGGTTGCCCTACAATCAACAACCAAATTTGAGTCTTAAAATTTAAGGTCAATGGTTAATGGTCAATGATTAATCTTTACCCCTAAAATTTAGGATTATGGTCAACATTGACTTCTCAAAGTTAAGGTTTACCTATCATCATCAATTTTTCTCAATGACCTTTTTGCATCTCAATGACATTCATACCCTTAAATCAACACATATAACTGTGTGAGATGACGTTGACAAAAAAATCCAACATTAGTCGTTAAAGAAGGACTCAACAGATACAAATATGTTATAAGGGTTAATATTACCAAATATAACATATTTTAAAAAATGAGTTTTTGTTATTTTATTTGTAAAAGGTTCATTTTAATTATAAAAAATTTTCTTTTAATCACTATTAACTATCCATATAATTAAAAATAAGTCACTGAGATTTTTATCTTATGAACAAACTCATAAATAATTACCATATCCTTAGCCTTAACAAAGTTAAAAGTTAAACTTGTCTTAAAATTCACCAAAAAATATTATAAAGTCTTCAATGATATTAAAAGTCTTAATACCAATAAATCAATCATAATATATGAGACTTATTATATATATACACATAGGTTAATTCTAATAAATCACTTTTCTTTAAATATTGATTTTATTTCTTTTAGAAATAATTTACCAATTTTCTTTATCATTAGTTAATTAGATTTCAAAAATTGTTATTCTTTACTAAATAGTAAATATGCAATAATTTAAATAATATATACAAACAATAAATCTCATACATTATACATATTATAATTATTTATAGATAGTGAAGATTGAATCATGAACTCAACTTCCATCATGATCTAACCTAAATTAAAATGTATAATGCAATGTCAACATCAATAATAAATCATAACAATTAAATGAAATGATAATAAGAATGAAAATTGGTTCTCAAAATCTAACCCAATAAAATTGAATATTACATGAATTAGGAAGTTAAAAGTTGAAACAGACATATGTCTAAAACCCTTGTGCTAACATAAACATTTTGCCTCTTAGAACTCTTGTTGGAGTCTTCCTTGCTCTAGTGATAAAAATTGAACAGAGCTCACTACTAGAATCATTGGATGTAGATATGTTCAGTTCCAACATTCATGCTTGAAAAATGAATACTAAACTATGTAAATTAGTCAAAAGAAAAAGTCATTGCCATTAATTATTATTGATCCTTCTACCTAATGAAAACATAATCATTTAAAAGTCTAAAATCTTATCTCTCTATTCTTGGTAGTCGTGTATTGATTAGAGGGCCAGAAATGCATCATTTACAGGAAAACTACCTATACTTATCCTTGGGCTACCACAACCATCTAACTTTCCATCTATTGATTAATACAATTGTGCCCTTCATGCACCCGTTAGAGGTTAGAATACGACTAAACAATTAATGACACATTTCTTCTCTTTTCTCTTTATTTTCTTTTATCTCCACTTGCCTATTGTTGTCCACTCTTGGTTGTTGTTTACTCCTTTTTGTATCACTCACCATTAACACTGTTCCAACTTCCTTAGTTGATGGAAGGGAAAAGCTTGAGAGAAGAGGATGTAAGGAGTATGGTTAGAGGAAAGGGACAATTGAAAAAAGGGGGGAAAACAAGGAAAAAGGATTTTATTTTTTTTAAAAAATATGAGTTGAATTAAAGAGGCAAAAAAAATAAGGAAATGAGCTTTGACCCATTTTAGGTTGACTTATAACAAGTCCATACGTCAACCCATTATCCAATTTTCTACCTCTTATTAGCTAAACACGCTGTATTGATAGTTAAATCAACTCCCACAATTACTAATTAATGACTTTATCTTACATAGTAAATTTAAAATTTTCATTTTGAGAATAACTAGATAGCAACACTTAAAGAGTTATGATAGCAATAAAGAACGTTTACCAATCACATTTTAATTTTTCCAACAACTTAATAAGATTGAATATATGAAAATTATTGTATTATCCTTTTGTTGCTCTCATATTACTCTCAGATTGCTTATAATTTGTTACTAAGTATGGTGCTTTAAAATTTAATAATGTGGCATAAGAACATGATTTTTCTATTGAAAATGATTATAACTAAAATTTAAAGATGAATTTTTTATAAAAAGGTAGAGGATCCTAAATTAATGTATTACTAAAACAATCCAATTAGCACATAATTTACTTTATAATCACTTACAATTATAACCACCACTTTTTGTTAATCTTCTCAAAAGAAAATAGAGTCTATTGTAATAACTCCTATTAATAAACAATCTTTACTATTTGTTATACCTATAACCTTTAACGCATTATTCTACGCAAAATTATTTTATAACTTTAAACATGATATTCACTTCTTATGGTCTTTCTAACAACTACTAATTACATGAATCTTACTAACAACCAAAATTCACAAACATGGTTATTAATTTACTCGCACTATAGGATTTGATAATGAATTTCACTCTTGGTTCTCCTTCTCTTGAGACATTATGGTTAACTAAAATGCTCGATGAGCTCCTAAAATGATGCTATAATCTTAGTTCCTTAGAGATTGTATACCACATAAATGCATTAATTTATACTCACCTAAGAGTCCAAAGGTTGAATCTCTCTAACAAAAGGTACGTTATCAGTCAATATACTACTTAATTATCAACATTAGTCTTTGATAACTACAATATACCTCAATATTAATTAAAACCATCAACTTTATTCAAGCATACTTAAACTCTTAAATTACATACCTAAATTTATACATATTTTTTTTGTTTTAATAACTTGCAGAATGTTAAGTCAACAACTAAAATTTCAAATTAGTTGACAACTTGATTTTTTTTAAGCTTACAATTCTATAAGGTTTAAGTTGATTTGGTATCTCATTATAATTGTCTTACAACATTATTTTACCTAGAATCTTTCAAATTTCTAATTATAAACTTATTTAACTCATCTTTTTATTAAAGTTATATATTCTCTCTTACCTTAAAAACATTGTAAGATGTTTTATACAAGAGTTTTAAATACTTGTGCACTTTATTCATGTAAATTCTTGTCATAAACACATCACTCACCTTTTTCATTTTAATTTTATTATTCATCTCTTATCTCTATTTATTACCAAAAAAAATAAATAGAAAACTCACTTAATTTATATATATCTTACTTTGGCCCTTTTCTTTCAACTTTTTAGGTGCTTTATATGTCATTAAGTCTACTAATCACTTCAAAACTCACTTATTTACTCATGACAACTTTTAATTGTTCCTACTATCTTGTAAAATCTAACAATTTTCATCACACCATTTTCTTGAAAAGTGTGTCCTTGTGCTTAATTCAATTTAACTATCATTCTTAATTGTTTACATCCAAAGGTAATTCTATAAAACTAAAAAAAGTTGCATACAATTCTAATTCCTCTATCATTTATCTTGTATTTGACTTTTCTTTAAATTACATGGACTCAGTAAATCAAAAAATGTGTCATTGCTCACTTACTTTTATACTTTTATATCTTCCCCCAAGTACCTAAAAATCCTATACTACTACTAGCGTATTTTTTTTTCCTAATTGATTAATGTACCCTTATATGTCCATCATTTACATACTTCTTTCTAACTTAAAAACTTAGGCTTTTAACATGAATAAGAATCTAAATGTCGTAGGCATTTTTACTTTCTTCTATCATTCTTTCCTATCACTAATGTCTTTAGTAACACTATTGCTTAACTATGCATCCACTACTCTGATCATATAATACTTTGTTGACCATACTTTCTTCTATATACATACATTATCAACTTTTATGCTCTAATGTTATCTACACTTATGTTATTTACATAATTAGCATTAACTCTCCCATAATTTATATTAATATTGTATCCTTATAGCGCACATAATAATCCTTTATTTATCAATCTTCTAATTGTTTGTGTTATAGTACACTTGTATATATACGCTCACAAAAATGAGAAGTTATTCATTAAACAAAATTAACACATTGACAAAAAATGCTTTATTTGTAACCACAAAACCCCACTTATATGCATCTTGATACCATTATATATATATATTCTCGCTCATTGTACACTTTATATCTTTACATATTTAACACTTTAAATCTAATTAACATTTGTTAAATTAATATTAGATCAATACTTCACATTTTTAACCTTCATCAATTGAATATTTTAAGTCCATTATGGTGTCCTCATATAAGACTTGATGATCTTATTCTTACAATTCTATTCATATATTGTATTAGCTTTAAAATCTTTTTCTTATCAAGGATATATCTAACTTGCTTAATTACTCTCCTCATTTACTTTCATTGTAATGTAAAGTATGGATGAATAACTTTTTAAATTCTCACACAATCCCTTTGCAATCTAAATCTCTTACCTAACACCATTTTTACGTGTTCACTTTAAATTGACAACCATTGCATGAATGTGTATATGTCACTTTCCTTCCCTCTTTATTACGTACACTAATATAGCTTCCTCCTTTTTATATACTGCACTAATCTTACGATCCCTTTGAAATATACGTTTTTTATTGCCATAATATTCACCCTAATTAAATAAAGATTGCAAAATTCTTCTTTTGACCATATAGCTTCCTCATTTTTTGAAATACTAAATTGTTTTTAGTATATTAATTTCATATCACATCTACTTGTGTTTCTTTAATACCGTTGTTCTTTGACATTAGAAACCTTCTCTGATAACTTTATCTCACACATCACTTAATGCTCACTTTATTACAATTTATGGCATCATATTACTTAGAGCTTTATTTCAAAATATAATACTTAACCACCTAAAAGCTTGATTTTTTTTGTACCACTTTACATATATTTTCCTAAATATTAGTTATTTTTGACTCATACACATTATATACCTTATCATATCAAACCAATCATTTGTCATCCCATGTATTAAGCTCTTTGCTTCCCTAACCTTTATTTTTTCATTTTATTTTATTATCCTCTCTTTCTATTTATTCTAACATGCCTTACTTATAAAGTTTTTACTTGCAAACCATTGGTTATCAATACTAATGCAACTATTTAAACAATCTCTAGTTCTTTTTTTAATGTTAATATACATGTCAATTCATGCATCTAATTAACTAACCTTTCATTATTGGGTCTCTTTACGTCCTTACACCTTTTTAACTCAAATATATTTTAAACAAATTTCCAACATATTTCTTTCAACCATTTTAATTTTAAACAAAGCAACATAGTTTACTTTATAAAAAACAAAGCCATTTCTTAATTCTTTTACCCCTTAAATTCAACCTTAATAAATTAGTTAGCATGTTCTCCAACATTTCATTTCTTGCATTCCATTAATTTCAAACAATCATAAAAAGAGACATAACAATTTTTATTTTTATTCATAAAATGCACTTAATTCTGTTTCTCACACTTGCATCATAACTAGACACTATAACTCTTATTCAATTAACTTAGTTATCAAATTAAATTATCATCAAATTAATTGCTTCTTAGATTCTTAATATCAATATCTCAAACAATTATTAATGTTGTTATCTATTTAATAACCACATGCACAAGTTGCTTAATCTTCTTTTGACATACAAGTTGACATGCAAAACTTTTTTCCTTTATTTCCCAAAAAAGAAAATCTTTATATGAGGAATATATCACAACATAATTAAATGTCAAATAAGAAAGAACAAACAAATAAAGGTTCCAAAATTCTATATTAGGGTATACAACTTAAAACATGACCCTATATTTCATTAGTCAAACCATTACAAGAAAGTGAACATATTCATCCTACAAAAATAGGACATGATGGTTGGCTTTATCGCACCATAAAAAAAAGTATAGGGATTATAATAACCAACCTCATTGTCAATTATCACATGTAGACCATGCTAGTTATATTTCTAGTTTAAACTCATAGTCCTATATAATTTGAATTTGTATTAGTGTGTACATGTGAGTGTGTGTGTGTGTGTGTTTTTTTTTTTTTTTGAGATGATAAAACATATGTTTGCAAGGCTTCTTAATTGGATTCTGAACCACGTAGTCACTAGCAATATTTTTCCTTACTCATAAATTTATTTTTCTTGTGCTTGTATCACAATAATAAGAACATTTATTGTGTTAAAAATTTCATAAATTTATCTTTTTAACAATTAAACTATTTCCTGATTAATATATATTTTGTATATCATTATCAACTATAATTAATGATCATAATAAATTTGTATCAATTTTATCTAGTTTCCTAACTTTTTTTTTAATTTTTATGTTTAATATGCTTCCTAATACACTGAAACAAGTACTTTAGTCTAGCCCAACAAGAAGTTTTTTTTTTCTCTCTCTCTCTTACATGTCTTACTAAGTCTAGGTATTGGGATGTTGATGCTAATGTCCTAACTCTCATCCTTTCTTTTGCAACCATCTTCCATGTCCAACTCTACAACTTGTCAACATTATAAGGTAAATCATTATTTAAGAACAATATGTTTCATGATAGTTCAATTGAAGAGAAAATTCAATGAATTATCTAATGTAAAATAACTACATTATGAGCTAAACTTTGATTATATGAAAGTAAAACAAATTATATTCAAATCAAGAATTATTTTATATATATACAAACAAAGTTTACAAATAATTAATATTACAAATATATAGAGTGATAGTTTTTCTGAGAGTAGTAGATATGATACAATTAATTTTAGTGCATTTGATATGTCATAATTTGATTGATGATATCCTTGCTAGCATGATTTGACTAAAAAGATTGTTGACAAAATAGCATTGCCAATTCATTTTGCTAGTATTTTTAAGTGTTATTAATATTTTGTAGTGCTACTAATGATAATAGGTAGCAAATGCTTTATCAAAACATATGAAATATAGTTACAAAGGTGTTAATTTTTGCTAACTGTTTTTTTTTTTGGTAAAAAGAAATTCTTTTCAAGCAAAAAACATGTTCTTATCAATACAATACTCCCACTTTATTCATTTGATTCATTTTAGAGGACTTGAAAATGAAACTCTGTTTGCTTAACCCTTATAATCTAAAAGTTGGCTATTACTGCCAAGCTTACCATAAGTATGCTAAACTTCCCATAGGTGATTTCTTGTTGCTCGAGTCTTCATATGAAGTCTATAGTTTTGTGCACAAGAATAAAATAAAAAAGTATATACTTAATAGAAGGGTGAAATATGAAGGTTCTTTTGCAAACATTGCTGCTAAAATTAAAGTTGTGTTATAACCGTTATCTAAATAAGACCACGTATAAGATATATATAGTATATAGTACCCATAATGTTGATCTTCCTTATTAACAAATAAAAAGGTAATTCATTAGCTTCCTTAACTTGCAAACCAGTTGCACCCATAATAAGAAAAAAGGATCAAAATTGCTATTGAGAGAAAGAGAGAAGGCTACCAAGTGATGGGGATGTTGGGGAGTAAGGGGACCACTGAATGTAAAATCTAATGTTTTGTTTGGATTGTTAAAAATGGTTACGAAGGAAGTGTTGAAAAAAAAAAGATATTTTTAGGAAATTAACTTATTTAAAAATTTAAATTGTTAAGTGACTTTCAAAAATATAAATTATTAGGTGAATTTGAAAATTTGAATTATATATTATTATAAAAAAATAAAATGAAAATTTATGTGGAGCCCACCTAATGATTTTCTCACTAATATTATTAAGAAAGTCGATGAAAATGAACAATAATGAAAGGTTTAATTATAGAGGTACAAAATTATCATCAACTTAACTTAATTTAACATTTTAGGTTTTCTTTCTTATGAACATTTTACCCATCTAACTGTAGGACCTTTACCTAAATTAAACAATAAATTATAAATGTAAACAGAGAATTTCTCTTAGTAAATAAGTATTTATAGATATTCATTTTTTTACAACATTATTTTTTTATAGGTAATATAGATTAATATAAAAAGTTTATAAATGTATATAAAGTTGGCCTAATACTTATTGTAAATTTATAAAATATTATTTTCCTATTTTGATGTACCCAAAAAGTATAAAGTCATACACATATTTGTGTTAAGAGCATAAATATTATTTTTATAAATATTAATTTTTATTATTTATACCTTTATATAAAATTTAAATAATTTTTTTTATTTTTACTCATTTATTTATTTATTTTAAATTTATATAAATAAACAATAAAAAATTATTTCTTATATTTTTTTCACTATTTTTTTTTAAAAAATTTATTTCACACGTCTTAAATCCGAAGAAAGATAAAATGGGAATGGTTTAAATGAAGAATGATGCTTGGAGAGCATATTCAGTAATACACTATTATTTTATTCCTAACTTTGATTGATAAGGATGTCGAGAAAAAGTAACATTAATGTGACGCCTGAGACACCCCATGCGACAATTAATAGGTAATTCTCCCATCCTATATGACCAAAGCGTCTCATCATTTGTTAATCATTATTATTATCCAATTTTTTTTTTTTTTTCAAAAGGCATTTTGATAACCATCATTTCACAAATATCTTATTTTTTAATATTATTATATTAAAAAAATTAAATAATAAAAAATAATAATTTTAATACATATCAATAATTTTTATATTATATATAAAATTTTTATTTACACTTAATTTTATTATTTTTTTATCTTTATAATCATATCCATGTATTTAATATCATAAACAGGGTAACTAAGGAATGAGACAAGTGAATATGTAATATAAGAGAGACAAATAGGAAAAAAAAAAAAAAGAAGAATTTAATATTTCATAACTACCTCATACAAATCATGTCTTTTATATATATGACAATTTTTCTATAAGTTGTTTAATTTTAAGTCTCTTTTACTACTTAGACTTGACTTTTTACAATTTATGATCCCTAATAAACCCTTAGTTTTATATAAACCTTGACCTTAAGGATTGTCAAAGTCAAACTCTAGAAATTGAGACTTTATGAACGACAAGTTCTCTTGGTTAGCTTCCTCTAACAAGAGATCAACCTAGTGCACCACAATTTAAGTACCTGTCATATTTTTCTTCTTAATCATATACCTGCCAAGAATTACCAATGACTCCACCTTAATTTGTTTGTCACCACCTACCAAGGGAAACTGTTGAGTTACCATGATCTAAGACCTCATTGCTTTCTTAGGCAAAAATACATGAAAAACATGGTACACCTTACTTTTGAGGGGATAATTTAGGCTCATAAGTTATTGGTCCAACCCTTAATTGAAACAACTTATAACACTTGGAGGATAGCTTTAAATTAGCACAAATAGCCACTATGGTTCACCAATATGGCTGCAACTTGAGGAAAACTTAGTCCTAAACTTCAAAACTCCTCTCCATTTAGTTATTGTCTACAAAATACTTCATCATCTATTATGATTTATGTAACTAATCCTTTAAAAACATCAAGAGCACCTATCTTTCTTGTATCAATTTAACAAGCGATGCGATGCTAGTCCCATACGCTAACAGGGATGGTAATTGAGGAAGTAGATTGCCATAGAGTGCTTGATAAGGAGACATGTTCAGTGCAATATATGAGTGGTATTGCACCACCATTCAGTCAGTAATAGCCACTTAAACCATTTTTGAGGCCTTATGAAACATATACAATGAAAGTATTCCTCCAAGCAACGATTGAGGTGCTCTGATTGATCGTCGATTTAGGGGTGATATACAAAACTCATGCGCAAAGTCATTCCCTTTAGCTTGAATTGTTCTTGCTAGAAGTGGCTTGTAAAGATCTTGTCTCTATCTAAGACTTTTGACTATAAAACTTTATGGAGTCTGAAAACCAACTCATAGAACACCCTGGCTAGTAAAGCCACAATGAAAAGGTATGTGAGCCTTGTGAAGTTGGTAGACTTAGTAAAGCAATCAACCATAACCTACATCTCAATTAACTTCTTCAGCTAAGCCAATAGAAATTTTGTTTAAGCCTTGCATGGGTGGCCTTAACTCTCAAATGCCCTTTTACTACTAAATTATGTAATGTTTTAATCAATTGAGTTCGAAGGTTTCCTTTGCCATCCACATAAATTCTACCCTTATCCCTTAGTACCCGCTTCATGAAGCTACACTTAGAATTTACAAAACTTTTTCCTTAATGCTACTTAAATCAATTATGGAACCAATCTATCTCCATCATAGCTTCTTTCAATCCCCTCCATCCATGTTGGAATTACTATAAAGATAGGAAGACATTTAACCTTAGTTTGTTTAAATAACACATTAACAATTTTATTCTCAAACCATTTCTCATACTATATTACATAATCAAGATCCAACAACTTGGTAATTCCCCTATATTTTATAAACATTTACAATCACTGTTGCAACACATGTTTCAGGCTTTTGTAATCTATCTTGTCATAAAGTGTTGCCCTTCTAAAGAGTGTTGTCATTTTCCTATTACCATGATCACTACTAGGAACTCCTTCTTATATATAAAAAGTCTCCAACTTCTTGCATTGAAAGGTTTATTGAGTTAAGCTATTGGGTGGCCTTCTTATATAAGTATTGCACCCATTTTTGCATCATAGGCATTGGTTTGTAATATAAATGTTTTGTGAAAATTAGGTAAGGCTAACATTGGAGCCTAACACATAGTGTTTTGTAATGCTTCAAATGCTTGTTGAGTTTACTGGTTCCATATAAACTCATTTTTTTTGGTCAACTATGTTAGTGGTTTACTCAAAATCTCATAATTCTTGATGAATTTTTTTGTAATACCCCATCAATATGAGAAAGTCATGCAAACTCTTAGTCATTGTCAATATTGGTTAGGCTCTTATAGCTTTTATCTTGGAAGGGCCCATTGTTATGCCCTATGCTAATATGATATACTTCAAATACTCAATTTGAGTATGTCTAAAAGTGCACTTAGAAAGCTTAGAAAAGAGCTGGTGTTGCCTTAAAATTCCATGTACCTCATTAAGATGCCATTTATGGTCCTTTATTTGTGCTGATTGGCTATGTCAGATTAACTCTGCATAGCTCAGACTTGTGATCTTGGCAAGTCCAATTTTGGAAAGTAAGAAAAAAACAACATTAGGGGTTTTTTTATTTAATTAATTAAAAAAAAAAAGAATAAAGTTGGAAATAAGGTAAAATGGATTCATCAGTCTTCGTTCTCTCTAAAGGATTACAAATATGCTTCATTTACCAATTGGGAATAATACGCTCAATGAGCTACTTATTAACTGTTTTTTTGTGTTTTCTTCATACTTGAATATGTATGGGCTCGCATGATGCGTGTATGTTCTGCATGTAAGTACACGAACAATTCAATATGATTTCCGGTAAAAAGGGCATAGGTAGGACATCGTTGCACAATAAAGCAAACAACAACAGAAACAGTGTACCTAGTGTGAAATTCTTGCAAGCAGTGAAAGCTGTGACCGACCACTCAGCAAGCCGGCGAAACGACGTACATTTTCCGCACCAAGACGGTCAGCAAGCTAGAAGTTTTTTTGGAAAACAAATGGACGAATGACCAACAATATTAACTCTGACCGCCTTCATTCCATCTAGCCCTACCCCCAATCTTATATGTGGCTCTTGTCCTTGAAGGATAAATTAGAATTTATGGACATACATTTATTTCACTTGACTCTTCTCTGCATTATCATCAAATTACCGTTCGGTTACAACTCAAATTTACACGGGGATCTAAAATAAACAGTTTGTACGCATTACCACTTTTAACTACCGAACAATAAGATCACTTATTACAATTTTGAATACCACATCATTATTCCAGTCCACAATTTGAAGCTTTTGATATCAGCAACACAAATTGGCAGAGGAAGAAGGGGTTTCACTGGCCTTGCCAGGAAGTGGATCCCATGTCATCCCTTCTGTACTGCAATGACTGCTTGAAATGCCATTGAAAGGGCTTGGATTATACCCTGCAACAGCAGCAGCAATTGCTGACTGTGCTGCCAGCCTTTCCCTGTCTGCCAGTATCTTAAGACGGTGTCTCTCAGCTCTTGAGCCAATTACCTGCCCTATGATAGAAGCTCCAATTGTCAGAGCCATAGCAGTTTTAGGCATCACAACAGATTTTCTAAGCATAGCTATGAAGGGAACAGCTGCATGCACTGCTGCAAACCATGACAGTGAGAACTTCTTAGTGTGCTCCTTCCACATGCCCAAGGGCACATTGACTGCCATCCCCAGAAGAGCAATTGCAAGCATCTTTGCAGGTAGTGGCTGAGGTCGCAAAGTTTTAACAAGGCCTGTACGTGCTAGGGCTGCCCTTGCAGCGACGACAGCAGGTGGGCATTTAAGCTTCATGCCTGGTGGAGGCTGAAGAGTTGATGCTACAAGTGGCAGTACATGACTTGCAGCTCTGTAAGACTTTGCAATGGGGCAGTTTCCTGTTCTTAACCAATCATTTCCAATTGCCTCATGCTTTGAGGTATTCGCATTCTGGAAAAATAGAAATATAATAATGTGTCAGCAGAAATAGATAAACCAAGCTGATGGCCACATTAAAGATATACCACTAAACATGAAGATATTATTTTGCAGCACTAAGCCAATGCCAACATGTAACAGCAGCACTAAGCCAATGCCATCGTGTAACGGCAGCACTAAGCCAAGGCCAACATGTAACAGCAGCACTTTCAAGATAAAATGATAGTCACTTCAATAACTACATGACAACACAAGATCAAGTCATGCGCATATGCAAATACATACTCCCCTCTTTGCCTCCCCTGTTAGGGTTCAAAGTCACTCAAAATTCTAAAATAGGTTACCATTGCCAAGAAAGTACATCACCTGAGAAGACTGTTCTCTCTTGTTAGTGGATTCAGATTTCTTTTGCTTCTTCCACTTGTCATTGAAGGAACCAAAGCCAAATGGCCCACCTGGCCCAAAAGCAGACAGACTGATTGTGGCGGATCTCAATGCTAAAGGGTTAAACTGGGGGACAAGCTTGGGTTCCAAAGTTTCGTCATGACAATTAGAGATCTTTGACAGTGGTACAATCCCATCCTTTCCATGAAAAAGCTTAAATGCAACATCAAAATTTGGACCATCTTCAAATATTGGACCATTGACTCCCTGCACCTAAAGAAGCAGAACAGAAATAAGAGATTAATACAACCAGCTACATGAATAATAACTACCACATAACTAGGTCAAAAGACAGAACAGTGTCCCAACAACTTACAGGACTATAGAAATTCACTGATGAGAAAGAAAAGCTTGTTGGCTTATTGATGTTCCTCAAAAATGGGCACTTCTGAATGGCCCCCTCATCAAAATGGCATTCGGATGTGTTCTCACTCATTCCCTCAAACAAATAGTCCATTGGTTCCTTTCAAAAAGCAATAATACGAAGTTAATTGAAACAGTGGAAAAATCTCAATCTTTTATTATCAGGATATGATAGAAGAAACACTATCTATTCCCCTCAAAAAGACCCTTTGTCTCTATCTAAAAAATTAATCCCAGTAGTTGATTCTAGACACAGTCGAAAAGGAAACTGCAAGTAAGCTGATATATAAACTTAGACGACAAATGGGCTACCAACTACCTTAAACAGCCATAGTTCTCATCACAACCCAATTAAGACACCCTAATCAGAAATGACATCCATGAGGACAGAGTGGTAGTAAAAAGTAGAGGTATTTATCAGGACTTTCAAAAGACAATACTAAAAATAAAAGGTCAATGGATTTAGATGTGACAAATTCAACAGTCAAAACCTTTCGATTCATTGGCACAAATCAGAAAAAAATTGTGCGGCTAAGAGAAATTATGCCCTAAATATAAACCCACTGCCACCTTCACCACAATTAAAAAAAGAGAATGGCAGAAAAATGGACACCTCCACCAGTTCAGGATGTTAACATTAGCACGCCAAGGAGTTCCTGCATTCCTTCCACTTCAACAGGCAACAAGTGTTAATTTTCTTAGTGTTAAAAGAACCAGATAATTTTTAACCAATTCTTCTCATCTAGTGGCACTTGTCTCCCTTGCCATGACATACACACACGAGAATCTGAGTGGACAGCATAACATTGTCCATCCCCAACACACTGTTGGCATCAGCCTTAACCATCAGGTACAGGAAATCTAGATCCTAAAGGAAAATATCCACCATCAGCACTCCACAAGAAGAAGGAAGATCCCTGTGCTGTAGATATCCCGTCAAAAAGTTCCCTAACTAATCCTGATCAGTATCCCAGTAATCCAACAACATCAAATTCAGCGGTTTCCTGGAGGACTCCTAATCTGAAAACCATAACCATTTCACCAAACCCATGTTCATCTTCGACTCTTCTTTTTCACAATCATCTCCTCATTCCAAACTTTCACCCAAAAAACCTTGCACACTCCCGAATGCAATTGAATTGTCAACCATCATTTCTTTTGCACCCCCCCAAAAAAAGAAAAAATCCAAAACAAAACAAGAATATAAGAACAACTGCAGGAATTCATATTTAATTATAGCAAGCCCATGGATCAGAGAATCGCCATTTGAACAGCAGTCAGCACGAGCCCCACTCACCCACCCACCCATCATCAAACATCTTCTTCCTCAGCAGCCTATTAACACCATAATTTCAAATACCCTCACACATATAAATATATTAGCTGTTCGTTTACATTTTCAAAGAATAAATTTGTTAAATATATATATTAAAAAAATTAAATAAAAAAAGATAGAGAATTGAATCATTTCGATAAAGAGTTAACTGAAATTCCTTTACCTCTGTTGGCTGATTTGCACAAAAAAAAAAAAAAAAGACGAAAAGGGGGATTTGATTTTGATCTCTCTCTCGCAGTGATTGTCTCTGCCTCACCAGCTCCAGAAGAAATCGCAGACCGAAAGAAGAAGAGTCAGTCAGACTGGAAACGGCGCGTGCTGGACGCAGACACACTCGCCACCACAATTTTTATTGCCGTATTATTCTAGACCTTCTGTGTTGACCACATCCCCTTTTGGTTTTATACCCCCGAAACCTCATTTCCTACGCACCCGTGTTGGCCACACCGCCCCGTTGTTAACATCCACACGTGTACAAGAATTTTTATTACTTACAACTAAAATTTCATTTATTTTTTATTTTTTAAAAATATAATTTTATTATTCAACCCTAAATATATTATTAAATAATAAGCTCTATTTAATATTTTTCTTCGTACTTTTGGTTATGCGGTATAAATTTTTCTTTTTTTTTCATAATACAACTCATTTATGATTGGTCTCATGACCTACTCAATGGCCCAATTGGTACTTACTTGTTGTTACTAATTATTATTGATTATTGTTATTAATCACTATTGCTAATAAATATAAATAACAGTTTAATATTTGGTTAGATTCTTATTGCTTGTTGCTGCTATTATATAATAAAATGATTAACTAGGAAATTTTAGGTAATATAAAACTAGTACAATACAACCAAACCAATCCAAAATGTCTGTCTCACCATGTCATGCAAAATAATATGCAAGGACAATAAAACAAAGCACAAAATAAATAAATAAATAAAATAATTGTGGGTTGTGATACATTTATTAATGTAATAAGTAACGCTATAGCATAAAAATGTTTTAAGAGACAAAACTTATTAGTCCCTCCTCCAAGACTTTTGGGGTGTCTTTTTAAAGAAAATGACAATTATATATATATATATATATATATATATATATATGTTTGAGAAATTTTTACAGATATAAGGAGAGGGTATTAATATAAGAATAGAATCGTTTACTTAACTCAATCAGCAACTTTTAGATACCAAAAGTAATTAAGAGTGGCTTTTGCAATTAATTTATTTTAAAAATGTATAAAAAGTTAATTTTGAATATTTGTAATTAAATTTTAAATTTTTTATGTTCTTATTTAAATTATATACCTTTTAAATGCATTTCACTTTATTTCTTTTTAAATATAAAATAATTAAAATATTAAAAATTACATCATTAATGAATTAATCATTTTTTATTTTTAAAGACTTAATTTAAAAAAAATTAAAATTCAATCATAAAAATTTAAAATCTATTTTTTATATTTCTCGTTAATTATTGGATACATCTACTAGCAATCAACATATATTAATAACTAAACAACATTCAATTCAATAACTTGGAAAAAAGACAAATCAAATACTCTCCAAGTCCACAACTTATACTGAATTGCATTGATCATTTAGAAGGAACTTTGAGTTGGGTAAAAAGTGGTCCAGTACGCCAAGCGGAGACATGACCACAAGCCCAGAGGCATGTGTTGTTTGCCATGTAGTAGATTATTTCTTAACAAGAAAATAGTAATAATGTACGTGTGTCTCGCACGTGATCAATTAAGTTAATTTTTCTTTTTTAATTGAAAAATAGAAATAAAAGACTTACGAATGAAATGTAAATAAAGATCTTCATGGTCGATCATGCACTTTGATTAGGGTTGTGCACATTTTGGTTAAACGAATCAAACTATGCAAATTAAAATTGAATTGAAAATTTTGAATTAAAAATTTAAATTGAAACTAAAGTTTATGTTAGTTAAAATTTTATTTTAAATGTAAAAAAATATTTTTGATATATATTTTTTAAAAAATTTATAATTATTATTATAAATAAATAAATATTTAATATATAATTTTTATTTTTTATTGATAGTTGCATTAGATATAGTTTTTTCCCTATTATTAGAATATATATATATATATATATCTGTCTCTTATACACATCTTAAAATTATATTTTTAAAAAATAAAAAAATATTTTTGATATATATTTTTTAAAAAATTTATAATTATTATTATAAATAAATAAATATTTAATATATAATTTTTATTTTTTATAGATAATTGCATTAGATATAGTTTTTTCTCTATTATTAGAATATATATATATATATATATAAATATATATATATATATAATAACATTTTGGTTCAATTTGGTTATTTACAATTTCTTAATATTGAAAAATTCAAAAAAAAACAAAAAATTTTGAGTTTTAGTCAATTTATTAATTAATTATAAAATTGATTCAATTAACCAAAAATTTAATTCAATTTAATTTGATTTTTTAAGTTAATTAAAAATTTAAATTTTTTTCAATATTTCTAATGATGATGAATATTATTTATAAATAATGTTACTTTTATAGATAAGAGTGGAGATAGATTAGGCACAAACAAAAACTATAAAATGCTTTAGAATTTAAAATTTTTAGGCTAAATCACATAAAAATAAAGAGAAATATAAGACATAAGATTTGATTAGGTGGTATAGATTTCCTTAATGAGAACAATTTCATTATTTGAGACTTTATTATTAGAAATATGATGATATAAAGAAGTATGTTTTTTGTATGATGAGGGCTCAAAGTTTAAAATGGAAATGTGATACTAAAGTTTTTTGTGATTGGAAAATTTTTATTAAGTTGGAGGACAAATTCTCTCAAATGATAATTAAACATGTATGGTAATGAATGTTAGACTATATTAAAAAAAATGTTAAGAAATTGAATATAGCAACAATGAAGAATGCTTAAATGGATTTGTAATTACTCTAAAGGATTAGATAAGACATGAAGATTTTCATAAGCAAAGTATGTATATCTTCAATTAAAGATGAATTGATAGAATGACATTTGTATTGATTTTAACATGTCCACCATAGATTTACAAACATTACAATTAAAAGAAGTAATCAAATCAAGGTTGTCAAGAGAGGAGAGAGTGAAAGAAAGGTCAAACTAACTTTAAAATTTTTAGTTAATAAAGATCTAAAACAAATTGATTGCATCAAAAACTTAATACATATAGAACTAAATGGTGAGAAAGAAAATGATTTATATATCTAAACTCAACTAAATTTAAGATTATAACTTTTGATACCATTTATTGTTATTTATTATGTAAAGATTTGTTTATTTGTTGAAAAATAATTTGTTTGTGTAAAATATTTACTGAGAAAAAATTTTATAAAGAAAATAAATTATTTTTTACTATTTGACTGTGATATTGAAATAAATTTTCTATATTTGATATAAGTTAATATTGCATATTAGTACACACCAAGTATAGTGTTATGCATAAAGAGACCATAGCAAATGATTAGTGTGCATTGCTATTGTCAAACAAGAATACCATCACAACTTTATAAAAAGTGTCATATATGTCTCAGTAATAACAACCTAACTTAATTATATTATAAAGATCGAGAGTAATCATGTATTAGACCACTCATCACTAAATAGATAAATATACAAATTGACTTGGTTTGAATTAGATAATTTTCATTGCAATCATTAAATGAAATTCAAAGTGGCTAGTAATGAATCCTCCAAGACTTAAGGATTAATCTCCTAATCTTCAAGTTAGCTCCAAACATATAAAAGAAAGAGGAGAAAGAATGTTAAATGGCAATAAATAAATAAATAAAAAGTTAGGAATCTTATTTGACCAATAACAATATTAATAACTAACGATTGGTGACACTAGCCATTAAATTAGAGTGATTGGAGGTAACAATCCTCTTTATAACTTATGTTTTTTCTTAAATGTCAAATTGATATATTTTGTTCTATAAATGTGAAAAATGACTTCTACTTAATAAAAAAATAAACTTATTTTTTATTAACTTAATAAAAAAATTTTGTTAACTAAAATTTCACAACTTGCCAAATATAAGAAAATGAAAAACATATTTTATAGAAAAATATATTACAAATAAGCCCTAAGTAAACCTTAAACCTTATGAGCATAATTCTTAAACATTAACATATGAAAATATACATGTAATGTATGAAAAAAATATAAATTCTTATTTTATTAATTTTTAATTTAATGAAGAAAAACTCATAAAATAATTGATTTCAAAAGTTATTTTTGTTAATTATATCACACCCATTGTATTTCTAATTCTCAAAATAATCTCTATTAATGAGATCAATGGATTTTTGGTCCCTCTCACTCACTAGAGGTGCTGCCATTTGGAATGATTCAATCCAATTAATAAGTGTAATATAAAATAATTACTATTAAGATTAAATGAATTGTAAGATAATTATCCAATGTATATATATATATATATATATATATATGCATGATCTGTATAGGATAATTATGATTAGAATGAAATACTAAATTTCTCCTCCTTTTTTTCTCTTTTTTGCATTACATATTCACTTGCTCTATTCCTTGCATTTGGTATTATAACAATGAATCCAACTAGTTTCTTTCCAATTATAACTAAGAAATGCAGCTTCATCATGGTTGACAACATTAATTTGAAGACATTGGATGATCAAGTTCATAAACAAAATTAATAGTTACGCATCATGGAAAAACTACAACCCTTGGAAGCTTTTTTAGCATAGATGTAGGCTTTATATTAAGGAAACGTGAGAGCCTCAATTAGGGAGACTTTTGAGTAGGGTGCAAGTAAGTAATAAACTTGAAGACTTAACATCATTTCTCAATTTAAAACCTTAAGACTTAGGCTTATGAATCCTTTTCGTTTATATATAACTCACTTCTCCCTATCCTTTTTTTATATAGGATTTTTAACTACACAATTCACACATTCACTCTTGAAATCTCAATAATCTTCCCTTCAAGTGTGAATCTCTTTTACATCAGGTATACTCTCCTTGAAGGTGGTAAGAGATGATTATCACTCTACCATACCCATTTTTTGAATCAACCTTACTTTGCTTGATCTAGATTGTGTGTTTGCTAATGCCCTAAAAGCCATGTCAAAGCACATGTGTTGCCACTCTTTTTTTTAGACTCACACCTTACCATTCCACTTGGGCCTTAATTCTAGTAAGTGTAATTCATCTCTTCCTTATGAGGGCAACAACTATAGGAAATATGCATCGGCCTTATTCATCCCTTACTAAACTATTGACTCTTATACCATTTATTAGAGAAATGTGAGAGCCCAAATAGTTGAGATTTTTAAGTAGGGTCTAAGTAATAAACTATCGAGTTTGACATAAAATCTTAACTAAAAACCTTAAGGTTTAGATTTATGGATCCTTTTTATTTATATATTGTTCACTTCTCCCTCTCCTTTTCAATGTGGAATTTTTTAACTACATAATACACACATTTACACTTGAAATCTCAACACTCTATCAGTGCCACTAGGGCAAATGTAAATATTGAAGGCATTAATGAAGCAACTAATATAGGTTATTAGTGCTCATGATCCTCTCTTTTACAAGGAGAAGATAATAATCATTAAAACTCCTTTGTTGGCAATGACGTGGATTCTTACCTTCATTTAAGGTCCAGTTAGTTGACTCAAAAGAAAGTAGTAGTCAAGAAAATCAAACTCATTAAAAAGGGTTTACACCAACTTTGAAACTACCTAAACTTAAGTTGTAATTCTTTAAAGGGGAGAACTCTTATCAATGGTTATAGAAATGTAATATTATTATAGTTGCATAAAATGTTGATGAAACTTGATAAATTATCTTGGGCTATAGGCCTATTTTTGTATTTTAGCCTTATTGTCTCCAACCATTGACTACCTTAATATACTCCACAAGGTGCCAATAAGTTTTGAGACCTTAAATTGCCCACTGAGAAAACAGAAGATGAAAAATGAGATTAAAAATGAGCCGAATAATTGTATCTCATTGGTTAGAAGAGCATTATTGCTAAACATGCTAATTATTGTTATCCTCATTACCTTAAGGTAAAGATTAAAAAGCAAGTGTATAACATGTTGGAATCTAAGTTGATTTGAAATAGTACTAATCCCTTTGCTTCACTAATTCTATTAATTAGGAAGAAAGCCATTTAATTACAAGCACTTGAAAGAGATTACTGTGAAATATAAATTTTTCATACTTATAATTGATGACTTGCTCGATGAGTTGCATGGATCCTATTTCTTCTCTAAGTAGGACCTCTAAGTAAAGTAGCACCAAATTCAAGTTAAGGAAGAAGATATTGTGAAGATAACCTTTCAAACTCATTAAAAGTATTACAAATTTCAGGTAATGTTATTTAAATTAACCAACCCATCAGCCACATTTCAGCCATTGATGAACTAAGTATTCACCCCACTCTTATGGAGGTATGTCTTGATGTGTTTTGATGATATATTGGTTTACAATGCTAATTTGGAGGGAGAAAGAGAATGCTTGTACAATAAATAAGAAATCCAGAAGTTAAAAGAGACTACAAGCACAATCATACACTTAAAAGCAAAAGCAAATACAGAACAAGCGCTATCATTTGAGGATTTCCAATAGATAGGGCAGCTGCATCCAAAGACAAAATATTGTGGAGACAAAGCTTATGGTCCAAGCATCCTATATAGATAAAGCTTTGATGCCTTAATTTCTAGTTACTTATAGCATGCACCATTTTGTACAAACTACATTAGTTTTCTCCAACTTCAGAAGCCACCAACCTGCCGCTTTGACATGCTCCCAGATCTTCCAGATGAAATGCTACCACTACCATAAGCTGGAGGAAGTCTTCAACCCAGGGCAATCTCTCGCCCAGTGACCAGTTTGATGGCATTTATAGCACTCACCAGTAAAACCAACCATGCCAGCCCCAGGAGATATACTGCTGCCATAGCTGCCTACCACAGACTCTGCTGGAACAGTCATAATACTTGGACAATTTGCAGAGCTATGACCAGTAGCCCCACAGCTGTTGCAGCACACTTGAGCACCAGAAGAACTTGTAGGAAACTTATTGCTATAAAAGTTTCCATGCTGACCCACTTGGTTTTCTGTTGACCCCAATTCTCTAGCAGGATAGCCACTGTTCACCATATGGTTTGATCCTGGTGTTCCACCTCCAAAACTTCCACTTCCAGTACTTTTCACTCCAGGATTAGTATAACTGTATTCTACTTTGGAGACAGAAGAATTTCCTGATTTGGATTTTTCGATCAAATCAAGAAGAAACCTGGACTGGGATGAGTAATTTACTTTTTCTGCTTTGACAACTGTAGACTTAACACGCTGTTCATCACTAAAAGTTTCTTCCTTTACTTTTAACTTGAACACATATCTAGAAAACAGAACTTGACGAAGAATTCGCAGAAAACTCTCATCATCTTGCTTTTCATATTTCAAGTAATGCAAATCTTTTGCTGATATGCCCATAATTTCCTCACCACACTCCTGAAATGCAGTCACCCATGTTAGGCCAGTATGATCCTCTATCTGAAGCTGAAGTATGTACCTGTAGTCACATTCATCCACAGACTGATCACACTTCTCACATCGCCACTTACCATCCCCATTGTTTGTCACCTTCTTGGCACATGGTCTGTCCCCAGCCATTATAGGGCAAGCTGCATAGCAGAAATTGTCAGACTTTATGAATATAACAGTCACACTAACACTGATCCAATCTGGCTTCTCAGAAGTGCCTAGTTTCTCATCCTTTATTTGAGAAACAGTTTTCAAGACATCTGTCCTACCCATACTTGACATTTCCCTAGAAATAGAAACAGAAGGAGCACTACTCCCTTCTTTGTCAAACCATTCCTTAAGCCTCTGGGCCTCTGGGAAATCAGGTTCTATGAATAGCTGACTTGTAGAAATAGTCCCCACTGCCTTGCCATTAAAATCACTGACCCTGCCAGATTTGACAGCTAGAACTGGAAAACCCCCATTATCACACATGTTTTGGAGTCTAAGTCCTTCTGCATTGCAGAAATTTCCCCAAAGGGTTAGCTCAACACTTCGCCCAGACATGTCTTTCAACAGGAGTGTTCTCTTTTGAGTTTCTGTACCATTCTTTCTCATTATTGAAGTTGCAGGAGAAATAAATGACACTACACCAATTACATCCACAACACTGTTATTTTCCATGCCCTCAACATCCCTTATTGGACGGAAATGAAATTGCTGCCTTGGAATCAAATTGTCATCCTCAAAGCATGGCTGTAAGATTGAACTGCTCTCAAGGAAAATTTCCAGATCATTATGAAGGTGATTAAAATTTTTCTGGGCAGGTTTTAAAGATCCCTTGGAAATCAAATAAATCCTACCAGCTTCAATCTGGTGGTAAAATTGGTCAGCCACAGCATTAAAACAAGTAACCCTGATTTCTCCACCATCAGAATCAAGAAGATCGAAAGAGAATACTTTCCCATCACCACGAGGATTGTTATAGTGCCTCAATTCCCCCTTTGCCGTCACCCTAGCCTTAATCGTCCACCTACCCTGGTATGGATTCAGAGCAGCAATTGGAATTATCCTGGGAGGAGCTTCATTCCTAGCCACTGGTCCTCTGTTAGCGTACATTGGATGGGGCTGCTGATATGCTGACTGAGGGCGATGGGAATAGGTTCCTAGTGGAGGCCGCAAAACATCTGATCGAGGATTTTGGAAGCTTGCATTCTGGTTGCTATATGAAGCATTTAATGTTGCAGGCCCAGAAAAACCAGCACCTGTTTCAGGTTTAGCATGAAAAGGAGGTTCGTTGATTCCACCATATCTTACTGTGTCATAATTATCGGAATGAGGACCAGCATGCAAATGATTTATCCCAGCATTTTGTACAGATGAGAAAGTCAAATGTGGGTTTTCAACCATGCCACCAGATGAACCGCTAGCAAAGAGCTTTGGATTTGCAAGAATGTTCCCAGGTTGATCAGCAGAAGATAGTGAAGGCCCCATTGATTTTTGCACTGATACAGGATGTCCAATGAGAGCACATTCTTCAACTTTAACAACCAGTTCGAGGATGATAATAATCCTGCATAATGTGATCAACATGTCATCAATAAGATGGTACCCAAATGGTAAAATCCACAACTTTTTGGCCCATTAACCAGCTTTTAAATAAAGATGGCTATTCCATAAATAAATAAAGTAAAATATTTTCATCATATATGCATTTAAGACAAGCATGATGCCAAAACATTAAGTTAACAATGAGAGGGGGGGGAATACTCCACCTTGAAGTCAGATTTAAATTGAAATATATATATATATAACTTGAACATGGAGAAGCAACATAATTTGTGCTGAACCACATGTTGAATGTGCCAAGTTTTCAGGTCTCCAATACTAATGTCAATATATAACAACAGCATAAATGCAAAATCATCCCTTGACAGATGAACAGAGTGTAAAAAAGTTCCATATATAATCAATCCAATATTCACAACTAAACTGATAAACATATCAGCATTTAGACATTTCAAAGCAGCAAACAAATCCTCAACATGGTTGTCACAATTCCTGAAACATTTTCTGTGCAAGTACCTCCAACCCCTCCCCTCAGAAAAAAAAAAAATCAGCAGGGAAAAGGTCTGGGGTAACCCTGACCAATCCAATTTAATCACACGAGACAAGGTTATGTGGCTCTTCCTTTACTTTCTTGATAACCCCAGAAGGCCAGTCATTACAGTTGAAATACAAAATAATTATATGTGTTATATTACTCACTAAATGTTGGATAACTATATAGGTGAAGGCAAAATAACTTGATAAACAAATTCCATGAAAGGCCAACTTTCAGTCAGTAATAACAGCCTTGAAGAATTTTCTTCTTTTTGCCTTTTCCTATCTTCCTGTTTTGCCCCTGTAAACTGATTCAAATGCTTCAATAAAAAAATAACAAAAAATTTCATCTCCTACAGGCATGTATCCCTAAAATAAGCAGAACCAGGAAGCCAACTAGCCCAATTGATGACTCACATGGCAGTAGCATCCCACAAGACCAGGAACCGAAGGTAACAAGAGAAGAAGAGGAAAATGTGGGAAGGAAAATAATGATGGCCTAATAGTAATCACTGATGACAATAACAATGTTCAACAATATTTGAAGTTAAAATAGAATCAGGAACTGAATTAATGCTAGGATCTCAGAAACAAGAAACCTGATATATCCGTTAACTTTAACCACTTTCTGAAGGCCATCACTACCAGTCAAGCTCAAACCTTAGGAAATTTTCCTTGTATATTTCTGTTTGTTGCTAGATAATTTTGATAAGATACCTGAAATATTCGTGCTAGCGATTAAAGTCTGATACAATGAGATATATATATATATATATATCTAGCCAGGTCAGTTATCTAATTCCATCTAAGTGAAACAGAAGAAAAGCCTAGAGGCCCAGCAAGCCCATCACACCCAGCCCCACCAGTTCACACAAACACACACACACACATACAGACAGAGGACTAGACATAGAGTTGAATTTAACTAACTGGGTATGAAAAAAAAAAAAGGAATAAAAGAAAAGAAGAGGGATTCAGGGGTGGTTACATGCGGCCTTGGACGGTGGTGCAGGTGTACTGAATCAACTGGACAATGGAACCGGGGCGCAAGTTGCCGTCTTTGACCAAGTGGTTGATCTGAGTGCCGAGCATGGCCTGCTGCAAGTGGGACCCGTCCGAAAGAACCAGGCGGAACCTGTCGCTCTGCTGCGGCTGCTTGGTCTGCACCTGCTTCAACTCCGTCACCTGCAGCGTGGGCTTCAGCTCCGCAGCCGTCGCTCCACCGCTCGTTATCCTCGCTATCGCTCCCTCCGTCAGATCCATCCCAGCTTCCTCCAGAAAAATGTGGGGGTAGAAATCGGAACAACGAACCTGCTACAATGAGGGGAATTTTTCAATTTTTTTTACTCTTTTTTTTTTTTGGAAAGGAATTCAAAACCCCAGAGAGTTTTTGGAGCGCCGCGGGATTTTGATTTTTGAGAGGGAAGCCTGGAATTTCATTTCAGGTTTCGTTTGGTCATTTCTAGGGAGGGATAAGTAAAAAAGTTAGTCCTAAATGTTTGAATTTTTTTCAATTGAGTCTTAACTGTTTGAGTTATTTCAATCCCATTCTACACGTTACGGATCCGTGCCAGTTGGGTCCAATCTTTGGCAGTAGGCAATTTGACTGTTATCTTAGTGCATTGACCATATTAAAAGGCAAATAAAAATTAAGAATACGCATAAAAAAATGTATTTAGAAAATAAGTTTTCTTAAAACAAAAAATGCATCACGCATATATTTTACCCAAAACGTAACACATCAAATCCTTATTAATGAATTTTCAACCCTAATTTTTCTAATATCCGCTAAAACTCTAATCTTGGACTATAATCTAGTTCACTCATTTTTCACGGTGTGAACAAAACAATTAAGACAACCATAACAAAATTTTTCTCCATTGGATTAATGTTGATAATTTGCATATTAGTGTATCCTTCATTGAGGCAAGTTTTTTGTTTTTTATTTTTATTTTTTCATTAATTGAGGATATAATTTTTTTGTTTGAGTGTTTGTTAATTTATGTCTCAAAGGTGTGAAATTGATAAATCTTAATGATTGTCCATGTGTTGTATTGTAAGTATGCTTGATTCTTTTATTTTATTTCAGTATATATTTTATACAATGAAAATCTTTATGTTTAAAGATTAAATGGTTTTTTTTTATTTTTATATTATTTTTTTCTAAATTCAAATGCAGACAACAACGTATGTTGAGTTTGATTGTGTTCATTTAATAAAAGATGTGATAATTTAATAATTATGATAAAGAATGTAGACTTGTTGGACCACATTTATTTATAAAAGTAATTTTTTAAAAAACTACATATGTTATTTTGTTTATGACATCTTGTTGAAATTATGTGAATTTAAAACGTAGTGTGTTGTCTGTGCCTTCCTTTTAAGTTGAATACATTTTTAAATGTATTCACTTGTATTTTGGTTGCATTTTACAAATGAGTGACATTGGTAGTCCATGATAATCTATCATAATAGAGTCTTGTATAAGGTTCTACTCATTCATTATTAAAGGGGCACTATAGATAAATTTGTTATTAAAGTTGATAGATTATATTTTTATGATGTATAAAATAATGTGATAAAAGATTTAAGGTATCTTAACTTCAAGGAAATCAATTATAAGATTCTTATGGAGAAAGAGAAAATTGAAGATAGTCTAAAAGTTTTAGAGAACAAAGATAAAGGTATGATTTACTTTGGACAACTTATTTCAAAGTTTAAGAAAGTTGAGGTGTATATCATTCCCAATAAAGAGAAAGTAATAATCCATAAAAGTGATGGTAGTTTAAGAGATGATTGTGTTGCTAATGGGTCAATTCAAGATGGTGGCTATCCTAATACTATTAAACAAGGTAAAGAGGGTAAAAAAGGAACCAATATAGATCATATTAAAGATGAAGTCTTATCAAGTATTGATTAGGATAATATTGATATTATTGTGGAAGTTTTAAATAGAAGTAAATTAGATAGTAAGACAAACCAAGAGATTAGCATGTCTAACAACAAAAAGGTTGACAATAACATTGAAACAAATTTTGATTTTGAAAGTGATTATATAAAGATATAAAAATATAATAAAAGTACAATAAGGGTAAAATAATTATATAATGATAATGATTCAAAATTAAAAGAGACAAGAGATTATTAGATAAAATTTAACCAAGGAAAAATGAATAGAGATGATAATTGCAAATAAATAAAAATAAAAAGGGAAGCAGGTAAGTGCATGAATGAAATAAACATAAAATGAAAAGAAAATTTGGGTTATGATGAAAATGGGTATGCCATAAACTACTCTGACACTAGTTATTATGCTAATTTTGAAATAAGTGATAATGAAGAACATAATAGTTCAATCAAAAGGAAAACAAAATTTTCAATCCATAACCCAAGATAAGAAAAACATAAGCAATAAGTGTTTATTTTATTTGAAGATGTGGATGCATTTAAAGATGTATGAGTCAAGTATATTTTGAAGTAAAGGATAAAGTTTGAGTACACCAAAAATATAAGGGCTACACGAAAGAACTCAATTGTGTGAAGGTAAAGGTATTAGAAAATAGACATGATTGCAATCTAGTATTCAAGAATAGTACAATTTCCACATCATGGTCTGTAAGGACATAGGTTCAACAACTAAGATATCATTAGATGAAATCAAAAAGATGATTATAAATCAATTACAATTAGAAGTAAGTCATTATAAGTGCCACAAAGCAAGGAATTTAGTTATACATTTGACAAGAGACGCCTAAAAGAGGTATTCTAAACTTTGGAACTATAAAGTTGAGATTGCAATAAGCCACTCTAACATAATAGTTAATCTTATAAATGTGAGGCCTATACTTGGAATAGGGATTCCAAAGTTTGATAAAATTTATTTTCCCTTTGATTACTACAAAAAGGATTTTTGGCTAGTATATATAGCTGATGGAGACCGTTTTAGGTCTCACATTGAGAGGAGGGTGAATCAGTGTGAGATATATCATTTTTAAAAATTAATCCAAATTTAACCTCTGTGACTTGTTAGAGTTAATGATCCAATTTTTTTGGTCTCTTCTTTATATGAGAGCAGTCATACAAATATCAATCATATGCAAGTATTGAAGAACACACAATAATTTATATATGGTACACCCACAATGTGTAAGCTATATCCACAGTGTGATAGGATCACTCCTAAATCACACAATCAACTTTTGTTATCAAGGGATACAATCTAGTTATAGAAGGATCACACCTTAACTAATTGTGGAAGGACTACTTCTTAACCACTTACAATGATCTCCTGATTAAGGAGTTAATCTCTTAATCACTCCAAGGGTATCCCACCCTATTTTTTAATAAATTTATCAAGAGTTTATGGAAAAACCTTTCCTAACAAATGATCATTCAATGTGTACAGACTGTTAGAGCAAAATATGGATCTTCTCCTTCCTTTGCTATTGGTGTTATTTCACTCGTTGTTGGTGTTACTTGCATATGATGCTAATGTTGTTTGTATGCATTATCGTTGCTATCCACGTGCATTGCTAATGTTGTCTGTATGCACTGTTACTGCTTTTCACGCACACTGCTAATGTTGTCTGCTGTTATCCACAGGCGTTATTAATGTTGTCCGTATGCACTATGCCTGCTATCGGCACAAGCTGTGCCTTCTGTTTGCACATGCTGTAACTGTTATCCATATGCGTTGTTCCTGTTATTCGAATATGCTATTGCTATCTGCTCACGCTGCTATTACTATTCACTCGCACTTCTACTATTTACTCACGTTGCTACTACTATCCCTACATATTGTTATTGTCTGCTATTGCACCACCTGCTATTGCGTGTTGGTTGCTGGTGTAGGACCCTTGTGATGTTGCTCCACCTCCTTCTTGTTTGTCTTTCTTGGCTGTTTCGTTAGTTCATTGGTGTGACTACTACCTTGGTGATGTTTTTTAGTATAGTTGTTGCCTTTGTGGTGTTTGCTGGTGCGCGTATATTGTCCTAGAAATATTGTTAGTGCAAGAAAGCCTCTTAGACATGCTACTGGTGCTAATATACCCTCATAGACTTACAGGGATGTTTGTTGCTGCTGGTATACATTCCTGGATGTGCAGGGACGTGCTGTTGGCCTGCTGGAAAGCCTTTTGGATGTGTTGGAACATGGTGTTAGTCTGCTAGAAAACCTCCTGGACATACTAATGCAGTGGTTAGTTGTTACTGTCACTTTTGTGAGAGCTTACTGGTGTGATGGTTGTCTTGGTGGGGGTTTGCTTGTGTGGGTGGAGAACAACCTTGCTCTCTTTCTTTTTTTCCTCCTTGTTCGGATGCACCTTGATGCTTTTACTTGGTAACTACTACACTCTCTTTGGCTGGTTGTCTTATTGCCTCTCATTGGTGGTTGTTGCACTCTCCTTGGTCGATTGTCTTGCCCTTTTTTTGGTGTCCTCGACCAGTTGCCTTGCCTTTTCTGTTTACTCAATTTTCTACAACACACTTTCTTTTTGCAAGATGCATAAAGTATTTATAAAGTCTTGAGATTAGGGTTACATGATTATCAACAGTAATTGTTGATTCTCAAAGGTTTCCCTACAATCAATGACCATATTTGAGTTCTAAAATTTAGGGTCAATGGTTAACATTGACTTCCTAAAATTAAGGGTCAATGGTTAATGATCAATGTTAACCCCTAAAATTTAGGGTCACGGTCAATATTGACTTCTTAACATTAGGGTTGACCCGTCATAACTGGTTTTTCCCAATAACCTCTTAGCATCTCAACAACATTCATAACCTTAAATCAACACATATAACTATGTAAGAAAAAACCAATAGCTCTCAAAAACTTCACACCAACTCAAACAAATCAACAATTGTTAATGAGTCTTGATTTCAATTATTCAATTTGTTGATATAATTGTATTATTTATTTACTATTTTAAATGGAATTAATTTAGATGTTCCACTCCTCATATTTGTCTAAATTCAAATAAGGAAAAGAAAAAGAAAATTAGAAAGAAAAGGTAAAACAAAGGATGAAGATATACTAAAGATGGAGAGAAGGGTGAAAAACTAGAATTATTTTTGACTTTTGTACTTTAATAGTAACAATTATTAGCCATTCTTTTATTTTTTATAGTGGTCAACTTATTTATTTATTTATTTTTAGATGGCATGTTATTAGGATCAAGGTCATTGTTGATTACATAAGCAATCATACATTGAATGTCCATTATTTTGGTTACTAAATAATAAAGGCATTACCTCTAATATCTTATTTTTGTATTATGAACTAGCATAATGTGTTTAATATCACCAAAATTGATGTTATTTGTTCCTTAATTTTAATGAAATTTCCATTTATATATACTAATCAAATTCACCATTTAGATAACAAAATATATATTTATTTCAATTAATAGCAATTACAAGTCAAAATAATACATTTAGTGTATAAACACTAGCCACTTCCAATCTAAACAATGCATGCAACACATTACTACAATACTAAACAACCAAATGATGTGACATTAATGTTATTCCACTACAACTAACCACCTACATTACTAAATTCCCCATCAATAAGCTCTAACACCTAATCACTTTGCAACCCAACTTAATAACACCATAACATTAATGATAAAAATAGCAACTATAATTAAAAAAAGCATCAATTCCCTCCTATAGCTTGCCTTCTTTCTCTCTATACTACTTACTCTCTTTAATAATCCAAAAATAATTAGCAATGATCTATGACACATTATAATGGTCTATCCAATAGAATGTAATGCATCCTTCATCTTTTTGTACACATTAAAGATATATATATATATATCAACTTAATCTTTTCATTTAAATAAAATAAGAAAGATATCTATTCAGGAAATCAGATGTGTTCTCATGTTGAGGTTGTGAGGACTTATCGTTTTTTTTTTTTTAAATCAGAATTTGTTTTGGACCTTCAACATACTTTTTTTATGTTCCATCATTTTCTAAAAATTTAATTTTTATTTCTAAATTAGCTTGTGTTGGTTATTAGTTTGTTTTTAAGAACTACAATTTCAATATTTTACAAAATCAAACTATTATTGGTTATGGATATATGATTGGTGGTTTATACAAAATTGACTTAGATCTCATTCAAGAATGCAATACTACATTACATAACAGTATTAGTACAAAAAAGTGTATTGTTAAGAAGCAATCTTCTCAATTATGGCATAAAAGATTAGGTCACATCTCTCAAGAGAGAATAAAAAGACTAGTAAATGATAGAGTTTTAATATTTTTAACTTTACAGATTTTGGTACTTATGGGGATTGCATAAAGGGTAAGCAAACCAACAAGAATACTAAAAGTGTCAAAAGAAGTTATGAAATTCTTAAGATTATACACATAGATATCTGTGGACTATTTAATACTTATTGTTTTAATGGTCAGAGATATTTTATCTCATTTATTAATGACCATACAAGATTTAAGTATTTTAAAACAACTGATGCTTTTAAAACATATAAGGCTGAAGTGGAGAAACAAAAGGATAAAAGGATTAAAATTATAAGATCTAACAAGGGTGGAGAGTATTATTGAAGGCACACAAAGATGGGATAACAAAAAGGTCTATTTGCTAAGTTCCTTGAAGAGAAGGTTATTATTACACAATATACTACTCCAAGTACACCTCAACAAAATGGTGTAGCTAAAAGAAGGAACCACACACTTATGGACATGGTAAGAAGCATGATCAATAATTCTAATCTTCCATTAATTTTATGGAGTGAAGCCTTAAAAACCACAGTATATGTCTTAAATAGAGTTCCATCGAAAGTTGTTCCTAAAACACCATTTGAATTATGGAACGGATGGAAACCAAATATGTACCATTTGTTCCTAAAACACCAATGTAGTACAAGCAAATGCAAATCTTATGGTATTTGAACCATATGATAAAAATCTACAAAATGAATGGCTAAAAAAATCTTAAAGATTAAAAAAATCTATAATTCCTAAAGACTATCTTGTATACCTACAAGAGGTTTATGTCAATCATAAAGATAATCCTTGCACCTTTTCACAAGCTATGAATAATGAAAAGTCTAAATCGTGGTATAATGCCATGAAGGAATAAATGAAAGTTATGCCTAATAATCAAGTCTGGGACCTTGTTGAATTACCATAAAGAGCTATTGCTATTAGCTGTAGATGGGTTTACAAAACTAAAAGGGACTCTTTTGGTAATATTAAAAAATACAAGGCTAGACTTGTAGCCAAAAGTAATCCATAAAATGAGCTACTATAGTTTTACTACTATGAAACCTTTTCTCCACTTTCAAAAAAGGATTCATTTAGAGTCATCATAATTGTAGTAGCTCATATTGATTTAGAGTTACATCATATGGATGTGAAAATTGCCTTTTTAAATGGTGATCTTAAGGAAGAGGTACATATAAGTCAACCTGAAGGTTTCAATGCTAACAAAGAAAGTCACCTTGCATGCAAACTTAAAAAATTCATATATGGACTCAAGCAAGCCTCTTGACAATGGTATATAAAATTTTATAATATCATAATCTCATATGACTTTACAGAGAATGTTATGGATCAGTGTATATACCTTAAGATTAATAGGAGTAAATACATTATCTTAATTTTATATGTGGATGATGTTTTGCTTACATGCAGTGATTTGGGATTGTTATATAAGACAAAGGAATTTTTATCTCAAACCTTGAAATGAAGGATATGGGTAAATCTTTTTATGTTATTGGCATAGAAATTCACAAAAATAAATCTCAACAAATGTTAGGACTATCTCAAAAGACCTATATTGAAAACATTTTAGAGAAATTTAGGATGAAAAAATGTTCTTCCTCTATAACACCTATAGTCAAAGGGGACAAATTCAGTTTTGTGCATACCATATGCATCAACAATTGGTAGCGTTATGTATGCACAAGTTTGTACTAAACCTAACATTGCATTTGCAATAGAAATGTTGGGAAGATACTAGAGTAATCCTAGGCAAGAACATTGGATAACTGCCAAAAGGGTGATGAGGTATCTACAAGGAACCAAGAATTATATGCTTACATACAAACATATCAACTGTTTGGAAGTGGTCAGGTATTCATATGTTTATTTTGCAAGTTATGTAGACAGTAGAAAGTCTATTACTAGATACATTTTTATACTTGCTGAAAGTGTTATATCTTGGAGAAGTATTAAATAAACTGTTATTGTTTCTTCTACTATGGAAGTAGAATTTATTGCGTGTCATGAGACTACAGTACAGGCTTTATGGTTAAAGAGTTTTATCACAGGATTGCAAATTATGGATTTTATTTCTAAATTACTAAAAATATACTATAATAATTCAACTGCAATGTTTTTTTCAAAGAACAACAAAAGCAAAACCCAAAATAAGCATATTGATATAAAGTATTTAGTTGTCAGAGATCATGTTAAAAAGTAAGCAATTGTAATAGAGCATAACAATACTCAACATATGATTGTTGATTTTGTGACTAAAGGATTTTCAACTAAGTTATATATGGATCATGTTAAGTATATGGGATTTATTAGCTCTACTTGAGTTTTATACTACATTCTCTAATGGTTTGTCATTCGAAGACATTTTAATTATTTGTAAATAAAATTTTATTATGTGCACATAAAGATTATTTGCATAAAGTTTACTTGAAATTTGAATGAATTAAGACATAAAGTTTTTCACTCAATAAATTTTGTCTCGATAAAATATATAATTAAAAATTCATTATCATTGTGATACATGAAATGAAATGTTTCTAAAAGTGTTGAATAATCATCATGATTCATGTATAAAAAATTTTTAGTTATGCAAGATAGAGTTTTAAGTTAACTAGCATAAATAGTATATGTAATAGTAATTATTAAGAATATCACCTATTTATAGTCTTACGTGTCAAATGAGAAAATATTAAAATTATGCTTAAGGTGACCTATATAATTAAAGGTAAATATTTATTTTTTAAAAATAATAATTAAATAAATAAATATTTAATAATTAATTTAAATTTAAATCAATTATTTCAACAAAATAAATTTAATAAAATTTAATAACTGACTTAATCTCTGACCTAACTTATAAAAAGAGAAGTTCATGAAACATCAATATAAGATAGTAAAAATATCAAAATATAAACTTAGAATGATTTTTCATTATTACAAAATTTTTACATCCGTGATTATTAATTTATGATCGATATCATTGGGGTTACACTTCCGCTAAATTTACTTTTCACCATTATTTTCTGACCGCTTGATCTTTAAAGGTTTTGGAGCAGGCGTGGTGTTGTGGTAAGTGGCTTGAGAGCCCTTCAAGCTTCTCTCGCCTGAATCCATAGTCTAAATTCGTGGCAACAGAAGTATTCCTTGTGCTGACCCCATGAAGGGTGTCTCCGTAATAGCGCCCTTGTCCTTACTCTAGGTGGCCATCAATGTTTCCATGATCTGCCTTAGCAATGATTGCATCTCAAAGTGGGTACTTTCATGCAGTTGTCAAGTCTTCGTGCAAAAGTTGTCCATCTACAGGGGAAGCAACTCTAGGGAATGTAACTTCTCGAGAACTTCTTGAAGTTGTTAATCATGCTTTGTCACTTGTTCCTTAATCATTTGGAGCCGAGTGTTTTGAGCCATTGCCAACCCTATTTTCCTAGCCAGAATGGAGCAGAGAACGCCTCAAGCCAGTGCTCTAATACCATTTGTATCAATTGTCCAGTACAGAATGGAGAGAATAGGGAACAATGTAGAACAAAGGTGTAGGAGAGAAGAAGAAAATGGAGGAGGGAGAGAAAGATAAGAAAGAGAGAGTGCAGATAAGAGAGTGAACATCAAAATTGGTATTCCATTACAGATTTTTGCATACATCTTCGTGATTAGGCCTTCCCTCTATACTTATTCCAGAACTGTCACTACTCTACTAATTCCCAAATTGATAGAGATATCCACAATGACAATAACAGTCACAACGACCACCCAATCTTATAACCAAACTCAGCTTGCAACACCTTATTTAGTATGACCTCGGGCCTAAATTGGGTTGGTTTGGGTTTTTCCTTCTTTCTTTTTCACCAGTTATAGTAGTTTTTTTTCTTTTTCCTTTTCTTTTTTGGGATTATGATTAGTTCAATAGCTAGGAGTCCAGTTCTTAAAGAAATCTCACATGCAAAAGTTTGAGTTTCTCATGATTTTTCACTGGTTAAAGTATTCTTTTGTTTTCCTCGTCACTGACAATAATTTCATTCAATCCAAACATGTTACAGCCAGTTGCCACACGCTCAAAGCTGTTGTCTCGACTCCTAGCAACTTTGGGTGGTTATTTCTAAATTTTCAACCAATCTCGCCGGTTCCTCAATGCAGCCAGCATTGCTCAAAGTTATAGTCTCAGTTACTTCTGCAATCTCATCCATATTCTACCAATTTCAGCTGTCTATTGACAGTACCACCACCAGTATTGGAACTCAAGGCAAACTGCAAGTGGCATCGTCTTTGAAGGGCATTGAGCTTGCTAAATTCTCTACCATCGTTGATACCTAGTCAGTTGTTTTTGTTTGTGTCTACAAGTGTGTTTATTTGTTTTAAATAATCAATTATAATGAATTTCTATTAAAAAAAAAAAAAATCTTCGGGTGGGACAATGAAGGGCCATTGAAGCCATTGCATGCCATGAATCCTACAAGACTTGCTTTCATCTTATCTACCCTTTGTCGGCATTTCAGGTTTAGTTTATATTTTTCAACTTTTTAATGACATAGTCACGTTTCTCCTAGTAGAATTCTGGTGAGTTAAAATGTTTTGTGTGATAATTTGCATTGCACATTTTGATTTAGAATGTGTAGGTAGTATGTAGGTGTACCATGCTCAAAGAATTAAATGCAGTAGTGTTTGAATACATTCATTAATATTTATGTGCTATTAAATACATTAAAGGCTACAAAATAGTTGGATAATTTTTTCCCCTTGTTGAAAGACTTCCTTGTTTGAGGAAAGATATGTTGTAAGCTAAATACTTGATGTGGGCTATGGTGGTGGTGTGAAAATTGACTCTGATTTATGGTTCACACTGCTGTCCAAAGACTTTGCCTGTCATTTTGTCTCCTCCTCTTATAGTATAAATACCTGCAAGTTATGTAACAAAAAAAGATGAGTGGTGTAGTGTAATCCGGTATAAGAAAATTTGTAGAGGCTAAAACTTCTGAATAAAGATCCGTTCCTCCCGTGGATGTAGGTTAAAAAAGGAAATGACCGAACCACGTTAAATCTTTGTGTTCTAGTGTGTATATGTTTTCTAGATCCTAACAAATTTGTATCAGAGCCAGGTTGAAAAAAACAATCAGAACACGAGCAGTCGAACCCATCCCTGCGGCCAGAGCACACTACCAACGACGACCCAGCTTCTCTTCTTCTCGTCAGCCACCACCACGAGTTGTCCTCACCAATGTCACCGACGAGCATCCTATCGCACAACTTCATTGCCAGATCCGAGAAACAGAGAGAGAGGAGCAGAGGGAGGAAGAGAGAGACCTGAAATCGTCTTACCCAGGCGCTTCAACACCCAACGGCCGGCGCACCGAATCGATCTTCCTGATCTGGGTCTTCCTTCAACGGCAATAGAGTCCCGGTAGCTCCCCGATCTTGTATTTTTCGCCCTCGACCTCACTGGCAACCTCGTCGAACGCCAAGTGGCTGACCCATAGCCCACACCGGCGAGACCCAGAAGCATAGGCCGACCAGCATCTCACACCGGTGAGCCTTGTCGAACAGCCCAGCGGTCGACGCACCAGATCTGGAGTCCATTTGAGTTTTGGTGTACAGATCTCGTTGTCGTGGCTCGTCATTTCCGGCCATTCGAGTGGTTTGGCGCTGAAGCGGAGCAGATCCGACGTAAGAGGAACAGATCGAGCTCAAATGGGACGGCGACACTGTAGAATCGACGGCGACACTGTAGCGACAAATTGTAATTTATTTATTTTTCGTGGAGTTTTGAAGCACGATGGCTGATCCAAAGGAGCTGACATGCAACCTTCGATGTCTACACCAGTTCGTGGCAAAGAAGCTCAATGTCAAATGCAAAATTTGATATTGAGAAATTTGACGTACAAACAACTTCGGCATGTGGCAATGCGAAGTCATGGATCTGTTATTCCGTGAAGGATCTGATATTGCACTGGAGCCCAAACCGGTGAATATTTCTGATGAAGATTGGAGCTATGTGAACCGTCAAGCCTGTGGACTATCCGGCTGTGTCTTGCCAAAGATCAAAAGTATTTTGTCATGAAAGAAATGATGCCTCAAGCCTTTGGAAGAAGTTGGAAGATAAATACATGACGAAGAGTGTAGAGAATCGGCTCTACCTAAAGAAAAAACTTTTTCGATTCCAGTATAAGAGAGGTACGCCTATGATTGAGCATCTCAATAATTTCAACAATATTTTGGCTGATCTGCAAAATTTAGATGTTGATATTATTGATGAGGATAAGGCATTGTTATTATTAAATTCTCTCCCTGAAAGTTATGATCATTTAACCACTACCCTGCTATATGGAAAGGATGAGGTTAAATTCATAGATGTTTCTAATGCTTTGGTGAATAATGAGTACCGAAAGAAGGATCAGAATGACTCCAGAGAGTTGACACTAGAAGCATTGACTGCGACCAGAGGAAAAGAAGACAAAAGGAGATATGACAGATCTAGTGGGCGAAATAAATCTCGCTCAAAATCCAGAAGAAATCAAGAAGAATACTGGCAAAAGATGAATGTGCCTACTGTCACCAGAAAAGGGCACTGAAGAAAGACTGTCCAAACAAGGATAAATCTGCTGCAAATGTTGCAAAGGAAGCTGACGATAAAGAAGATTCAACTTCTCTAGTTTCGCCAAACAGATATCCAGGTAGACAAATGGATTCTTGATTCTGGCTGTTCTTATCATATGCGTCCAAATAGGAGCTGGTTCACAAGCTTTCAAGAGCTTGATGGAGGAGTCGTGATGATGGGTAACAACAACACATGCCAGACAAAAGGAGTAGGCACTATTCGCTTAAAGATGCATGATGATACAACCAGACGACTGACAGATGTCAGATATGTTCAAATTTGAAGAAGAACCTCATTTCATTGGGGGTCTTAGACAACAGCGGATACAAGGTGACCATAGAAGGTGGAGCCTTGAAAGTTGTACGAGGTGCATTCTTGGCAATGAAAGGTACTCGACAAGGAAACCTATATTTCCTAGATGGACATACAGTTACAGGAAGAGCAGCTGTTGCCAAAGCTTCTGACAACGAAGCACCTGATTCTTCCCAACTCTGGCATATGCGCTTGGGACATGTCAGAGAGAAGGCCTTGCAGAATTTGGTGAAACAAGACCTACTAAAGGGAGCCAAAAGTGGAAAACTTGACTTCTGTGAGCACTGTGTCTTAGGAAAACAGACACGAGTCAAGTTCAGCACCGCCATTCATTCTACCAAAGGAATATTGGATTATGTTCACACTGACCATCAAAGAATTCATCTTTGAGAGATAAAAATTATTTTGTTACTTTTATTGATGATTTTTCACATTATGTTTGGGTGTATATGATGAAGCACAAGGATGAAGTTCTAGACATATTTCTTCGGTGGAAGAAGATGATTGAAACCCAGACCGGTAGGAAGATTAAGAGACTTCGCTTAGATAATGGTGGAGAATACAAATCAGATCCCTTCAAGCAAATCTGTCATGAAGAAGGGATAATCATACATTTTACAGTTCCTGGAACCCCACAACAAAACGGTGTAGCAGAAAGGATGAACCGTACTCTGGTGGAGAAAGTGCGATGTATGCTTTCTCAATCTGGCCTGAACAAAGCATTCTGGGCAGAGGCTTTGATGTATGCCTCTCATATTGTCAACCGGTTACCTACTTCTGCACTTGATGAGAGATGTCCCAAAGAGGTATGGTCTGGACAACCTGTTTTAGATTATGATCGGATACATATATTTGGATGTCCTGCGTATTTCCATGTTACAGAATCCAAACTGGATCCTAGAGCCAAGAAAGCTATCTTCTTAGGCTTTAGTGAAGGAGTTAAAGGATTCAGACTTTGGAATCCTGAGTCAAAGAAGATTGTCCTAAGCCGAGACGTAACCTTTGATGAATCGGCGATGCTGCAAAGGACCATTACAAAAATGGAGAAAGAGAATCAAAACTCTTTCCAACAGGTGGAGTTTGAGACTCCAAAGGAGCCAGAAAAGTACCTTGATGACCAGGAGGATACCTCAATTGAGGTGGAAGTTCCATCACCAGCACTAGACCAACAATCAGAGTCCATTGCCACTCACAGACAAAGGAGAGAGATCCAGAAACCTGCAAAATATACTGACATGGTGACATTTGCACTGCCAGTGATAGAGGATGATATTCCCAACACCTTTAAAGAAGCTGTTCAGAGTATGGAGAGTGATAACTGGAAGTTGGCTATGGATGATGAGATGCAATCACTTCACCAGAATCAGACGTGGAAATTAGTACCACTTCCACAAGGAAAGAAAGCTATTGGATGCAAATGGGTCTATGCTAAAAAGGAGTATGCCTCTAAAAAAGGAAGCACCAGATATAAAGCCAGACTATTAGCAAAAGACTATGCTCAGAAGGAAGGAATAGACTATAATGAAGTGTTCTCGCCAGTGGTCAAACATTCGTCTATTCGGATCCTGTTGGCTCTAGTAGCTCAATTTGACTTGGAGTTAGCTCAACTTGATGTGAAGACAGCATTCTTGCATGGCAACTTGGAAGAAGAAATCTATATGTCCCAGCCTGAAGGTTTCAAAGTTACCGGGAAGGAGAATTGGGCTTGCAAGATAAGCAAGTCACTGTATGGCTTGAAGCAGTCACCTAGACAGTGGTATAAACGGTTTGATAGCTTTATACAGAAGCAGAAGTACACACGCAGTCAGTTTGATCATTGTGTTTATCTGAAGAAACTCCAAGATGGTACGTTTGTATATTTGCTCCTATATGTTGATGATATGTTAATTGCATCTAGGAGCAAGGTGGAGATCGACAAGCTGAAGGCTCAATTGAGCTCAGAGTTCGAGATGAAGGATCTTGGAGAAGCCATAAAGATTCTTGGTATGGAGATCAAGCGTGACAGAGAAAGGGGCGCAGTTTGGTTAACTCAGACTCAGTATCTGAAGAAAGTACTCTAGCGGTTTGGTGTAAATGACAAGACTAAACCCGTTAGTACTCCTTTGGCCTCACATTTCAAACTAAGTGCATTAATGTCACCAAATACAGATGATGATCAAAGACAAATGGATAATATTCCATATGCTAATGTTGTTGGAGCCCTGATGTATGCAATGGTGTGTACACGACCTGATATTTCACAAGCTGTCAGCATGGTAAGTCGGTATATGCACAATCCCGGTAAAGGACACTGGCAAGCAGTTAAGTGGATTCTACGGTATATTCAAGGTACTGTGGATATTGGCCTGAAGTTCCAGAAATATAAGACTATGACCAATCATCTAGTCGGGTACGTTGATTCTGATTATGCCGGTGATCTCGACAAGCGTCGATCAACTACAGGTTATATATGTTCACTATGTCAGGAGGACCAATAAGCCGAAGATCAACACTTCAGTCAACTGTTGCTTTGTCTACTACAGAGGCAGAGTATATGGCGATCACGGAAGCTGTCAAAGAAGCAATTTGGCTTCATGGGTTGATTGAAGACTTGGGACTTATTCAGGAGCACATTAAAGTCCACTGTGACAGTCAAAGTGCCATTTGCTTAGCAAAGAACCAGGTTTACCACTCCCGCACAAAGCATATCGAAGTCCGGTTTCATTTTATTCGAGAAATTATAAATAAAGGAGATATTCTGCTACAGAATATTAGTACAGAAGATAATCCTGCAGATATGCTCACAAAGATTGTTTCAGGAATCAAGTTCCAACACTGCTTGGACTTGGTCAACATTTCTCGGAGTTGTGCACCTTCGGGTGTTTGATGCTTTCGGGCGTAATGGAGGAACGGTGATCATGTTTGGATGAAGAATCATCGTCAAGGTGGAGAATTGTGAAAATTGACTCTGATTCATGGTTCACACTGCCGTCCAAAGACTTTGCCTGCTATTTTGTCTCCTCCTCTTATAGTATAAATACCTGCAAGTTATGTAACAAAAAAAGATGAGTGGTGTAGTGTAATCCGGTATAAGAAAATTTGTAGAGGCTAAAACCTCTGAATAAAGATCCGTTCCTCCCGTGGATGTAGGTTAAAAAAGGAAATGACCGAACCACGTTAAATCTTTGTGTTTTAGTGTGTATATGTTTTCTAGATCCTAACAGGTGGGATTCTTTCTGAGGTAGCACTATTTGTCTTACAATTCGTGAAGCTTTCCTTGTTTTATTGCCATTCATTCAACTATGGAAAGAGAGTCTGACAACCTGAAATTGAAGAGGAAAATAATTAACACCAATCAAAACTTGATGGTAATTTTGGGAAGTCCTTGCAAAATTTCTGAAATCTAGTAGATCCCACCTTTTAATTGGTCAATGAGTGACTTAATTTTTTTGTTGCCATGGACTCTCATGAGTCACCAACTTAACCTTTCAGTTGTCAGGTTTTGTTAATTTTTTTCCCTTCAGGTTGTTTCATTGACATCCTGTAAATCTCCATACTCTCTCTTTCGAGAATAGATGGTGATATGTATAGGGGAACTAAGTGTTATACAATACAAATCAGAAGCAAGGGCATATAAACTTTTTGGAATTAATTGAGTATGCGCTGACTATGATAATATTGGAAGATTCCATAATGTATAATCATTAAACTTGATACTCTTAATTTCTTTTTGTTGTTTTATTTGCTCAGTCCTTTAGCTCGAATGGGAGAAACTGTAACAAGAGTTAACGCTGGTGTAGAAAAAGATCACGATTGCATGCCTTCATATTGTAGGACTGCCATACATCAATTGTTTTATATGAATGTTAGTGTTTAATGTTGGAATTTGCATCATTGCAGTTTTTATTGTAACGTCTATTCTCGTACCACTAACTATATGACATTTTCTGATTAGATGTCTATGGTAGGGAGCATAGACGTAGATGAAATAATTATAGATAGTTCCCGCCACATGAAATGTTTATTCCTTTCGTATACCCCTCCTTGCCATAAATCATACAAAGGCATTGAGCTCTAATATCTAATGAATTTAACACAAAGTTGAGAAATTACTTAATTATGCTATAATATTTCGATAGAGCTAATTCCCTTTTTGTCTAACTTTTTCTTCAAATTGACGTCACTAACCCATGACGAGGACTCCCGTCTAGAATCAATTTTCTATAGGTTATCTTGACAAAGGATGCCCAGTTGATAAGCATCATTCATATATATGGTGCAGGGTCTTAACAGGACAGAGTATAGGGTGTGTGTTCCATGAATTTAGGTACTTCCTGGCCAGCATAGGGCAAGCTTAGTGCTTCAGGAAAGCTCCCTATTACTGTATGTTTGATCTTTTAGAGGTTTAATCTAATTACAGTATAAACTTTTGACAAAAAAAAAAAAAAACCCCATATTCAGTAAAAGATTGGGAATTTGAGTCTGTTCTGTTGCCATCCCTTAAAAAAAAAAAAAAAAGGGCCTAAATTCATTTTTCTAAGGGGCAGGATAGTGTGTAAAGGGCGAGCTAATTTTCTTGCGTGCTCCGAGTACCAAATGACTGCATGCTCTTTTAAACAGAAACTCGTTAGCAAAATCATATTTCTCATTAATTGAAATGTAGTTATTGTAGTTAAACTTGTGTGCTAGCTACAAATTTAGTTGTTAGAAGATTACAGTAAGTGAGGCATCCAAATGACTGCAATATTTTAATGGTGACTTAAAGAGGTTTCTGCTAAGAAAAAGGCTTACTGCCATCTTTTTGTGTCGGGCATGTAGATTAAAATTAGCTAGTCGGTTTTAGAGTTTAATTTCATTTAATTTGTAGTCGACCTTGGATTGTCTATTTTTCTCTGACATTTTGTATAATGATTGTTGGTGGGAGGGGAGAGGTTAAGCTGATCATTTCTGGGAGGGTCAGACATTCGACAAGCTATAGTTTTTGGCTTTACGAAGGTTGTCAAAGGAACTAATATGCGTAGGCATGTGCAAAACTTACGCATAATCATTAATTTACGTATATAACATATGCATGTAAAATTCATTGCTCTGTGTCATTTTATGACTCATACGCACGACTTTGCTTGAGTGACCTAGCGTGTTTTTTTTTTTTTTTTTTTTTCCAAAACATCTCCTCTCCTCTCACTGAATATCATTTTGATAGAACTTGCCTCTCTTGCTCGAGGTCATTTTGGAAATGGTCCACTAAATTTTCTTGGAAGCACGTTGAATTTATTTTTCCTTTTTTCCTATAATTCTTTTAAATGATTCGAAGGCCATTTGTTTGATCTCTCTCATTTTCTTCTCTCCTTCTTACTATTTCTTTAATGAATCAAAAAATATCAGTCCACTCAACTATAGACTTCGATTCTTTAGCATACTCATGTTTTAGCTAGAATTAAGGCTACAAAGTTGAATTTGGTCTCAGCTGAGTAATAAATGGAGTATGCATCTAGAGTTAACAATGCAGTTAGAGAGGGAGTTGTTGTTTTCCCAGTAGTAAATTAGAATAATAAATAATGGAGGGAAACAAGCAAAAGGCCTTTCTTTTTTCCCATTAAATATATATATATATTCAAGAAATTTGATGCGTTTCCTGATTAGTTCCCTCACAACTTACTGATAGTGCAAAGTTACCCTTGAACAAGTTAATCTTCACTTAAGTTTCATCTCGTTATAAACTAGAATTTTTTGCGCTGATCTTTGTTTTAGCCGATTTAATGATCTATGCAGGACTTGGATCCTGTGACTTCAACAATTGCATACTGTTGCACAACAGTTGCTATACCCCAGTTCTATCTGTCTTGTGTTGGTCAGCATGCTATTCTCGTCATATATTTCAAATTGACATTGGTTTCTTTATCCGTAAGATGGACTCCGTCTTTGAGGGTGAAGGTAATTCTTCAGTGGCAGAACTAATTGGTTTGCTGCTTTTTTGTTTGCTCATTGTGATTATGCAGTTTGATTTGCACTAGTCGAATTTATATTTCGTACTAAAGCTTATATTCTTGGATGGTCTGTATATATTGTCTGATTGTGCCTCTCTGTGCATTACTTCACATGGATAACATAGACTCTTACGGTGAAGTCATTATTTGGTTTGTGTACGTGCGCATGCCCATGGGTGCATGTCTATGCACATAAGCCTTTGATATTGATTATGTTCTGTACGCTTCTTTACACATTCCTCATGATGGGTGGAAGCTTGGAGGTGTATTGTTTGTTTTTAATACATATTTATGGGACTTTCTAACATAGTGCATAATTGTTTGTTCTGGTTAGAGCCACTGCATTTGTGACAATATTCATGGCATGGTTTAGCGAGTTTCCTTAGGTTTGAAATAAATTTGAAGTTTTGCCCCATCTGATTTATATGTGGGCATCTATGTAATTCTTAATGCCTACAAGTTTCTGTGGAGTGGAAGGTTGATTACTGTTGCTTTGACATTGTGAGTCCATCGCTTTATTCATGCACGTCGATTGACAATAATGACATAGCCATGGCAGCAGAAGTACTGCACTGCTCAATTTGTTTTGATGTTGAGGCTTGAAGACCATATACGTGGGTCTTAAATTGGATTGCTGCATATTTAAGATTTCCATGATTAGTAAATTGGCCTAAAATGTGATAACTTTTGCTCTGCTGCAATACTACTCTATTTATGAATAGTATAGTAGTACTATCTGTCAAGTGCATGCTAGTATTTCACAGACTCGAGTTTTGCTGTATATTGTCCTTTATCTTATATTTACTCGTATTTCTTGGAATTGGCATTCAATTTGTGTATAAACTGATAAGTTTCATTATAGGTAATTGAGCATGTAGCAAACCTTGGTGAATTTTGCAAGTCACTGGCAGCATTAACTGATCTTGGTGGATCTATTATGGCTTCCACTGTCAATGGCTCTATGAGATCATATTTCATTTCAATTCTCTGTATTTGCTACATATGGGACATTTTCTTCAAAGTTGTTGGTGTTTTCACTCTTTATTTTCTCAATAGCATACTTAAATTTTTTTTAGTTGGTCTTCCATAGCAGCTTTTATAGGTCAATAAGTGTTTTGATTCTGTGTATCATTATTGCCCCAAGTGGGCATTTTAGCAAATTAGAAAATACATGGGATATTTGTGCCTTTTAATTTTTAAACTGGGAGATTTGTGCCTGTTGAAGAGTCCAACGAAATTAAAATTATTTTTTTTTCTAGTTTTCTGTGCATAGGAATGCTGTAACTAATATTTGTGGCTTAAAATAGGTTTATATATTTTTAAAGTGCATCTAAAATTTGTTAAGAAAAAAACTGAGAAATTTTTTAAAAAAATTAAATTATTAACTTACAATAATTTATAAATTTTTTAATTTTTACTTGGAAATTTTATTTCTATAAAATTTTATTTTTATTGCGAATTATAATTAATAAAAAAATTTCTTTAAATTTTTTTTAAAAATTTTTTTAAAAAAATTTAGAGTTAATAAATATATAATTAATTAAAAAATTACATAACAAATATCATAAATATAAATATACCATGATTTATAAAAATATTTAATAATTTCTGATTTTGTATTTTTTTTTTTACTTAATTATATGTTTTATTATTTTAATTACACATTTAATAATTTTAAGAAAAAAATTAAAATATTCTATTATTAAGATTAAATTAAGGTTGATACTTCGTGTCATTGACATTTATTTATTTATAATATCTTCATATTCCGAATCGCGAGGTACAACGGTGTGTCGTTCGAGTACGTATTAAATTACTACTTTGCCCTTGTATTAACTGCAAAACGGCCCCGCCAACGTCAACCGACATCATCCGGACCGGCTACATCATCACTGCTACACACACTCGCTCGCTCCCTCTCTCTCCGCTGCCGTCATCCGCCTACAATCGTCGCCGCGCTGGAACGGTCCAGTTTTCCCGGCGAATTAGTAAAAAAATAAACTGTCTCTAGAACCCACCGACCGCTACATTTATTCGTTAAAATTCCGATCAACGTCTTTCGACCCTTCTTCTCTCTCTCTCTCTCTGTGGAATTTCTGTACCAATAATCTTCTTCTTTACAAATGTGGTGAGCCATTATAGCCCCAACCCTCTTCTCTGTCTTTTCTCTGTTTTTTGTTTTTTCGTTTGAATGCATTAATGCAAATTTATGTGAAGAGAGAGATGGATATGGAAGTTAAAGATGTATATTCTGATATGCATTCCCTAAGAAAATTGTATGGGCATCTCCTTCAGAGCAACAACAATTCAGACGACACTGTAAGTTTCCTCACTGAGACCATATATAATTGTGCGAGTCTCTTCCATTTCTTCATACTTGAGTGATTGGGTGAGTGAGTGACTTACTCATGTGCTGGGCCATTGGGGTAGTGTTATGATCATTATGGATGGCAATTCAATAACTTTATGATATTGGCGACCTTGAAGTTTTCTGATTGTTTTGGGCATGCATCCTTATTCGATATTCCCCCCCCCCGCCCCCCCATAATGCCATGCCATGCTATGCTTTGGCTTGTGCATTTTATGCGCACATCCCTCCTCATCCCCGTACACACAAACACAAAGAAGTAATTAAACGAGTGAATCCCACTTAAACATTTCTGTTGGTCCTCATGTTTTGATCAGAAGAAATAAGATAGATATTCAAGACTTTCCGATTCTGGGATGTGCACTCCAACAGTCTCTTGGTTTTTTTACTTTATAAATGCTCTAATGTGGAAACAAGCATGCATGAAAACTGGAGGTCGATAACAGGTCAAGCTAAGAAACTGGATTAACAGGAAAGAATACGAACCAAGATTGGTGCTCTAATGCCAATTGATACTAGATAATTCTGTAAACAGAGGGTTAAGACTGAAAAAGAGAGTTTGGGAGCCAAGGGGAAGCAGACCTTTATTCCTCACAAGCACAAAACTTTAAGTGTTGTATATGATGTAGAAGACAAGGTTGCTTGTAAAACAACCGGCTGAAAGAAAGTTAAAAAAGAGTAAGTTGACAGATCATTACTGCCACTTGTTCTCTTAACTAACTTCCCCAAAGAGTAATTGCCACTCGTGAACTACACACTTAGTGGTAATTGAAATCACTAAAAGCTGTCACTAAGCTATGGCTACTACTCCTTTGCTGCTTACACTATACTGCTCCTACTCTGCTTTCACTTCTGCTTACCAAGGTTTTCCCACCCAAGCCAGTGCAATGGATCATTATCCTATTGGAAGTTGGTTTCAGCGATCATTGCCATCCCCAGTGAGGGAGAGACAGAAGCTTAGATTACATGGAATATTGGGTGGACGGTCCCATGATTTCTGTACATAATAGCTACAGACCAGTGCAAAAAGAACTTGAATTAAAATTCAAAGTTGGTCTGGCAGAATTAGCTAGTATTGTATTTTATTGGTGATTTTGACTGATCAAATTCAAAATAGATACCACAAAGAAAGAAGGATTTTTCCTCAGCCTCTTCACCCAACTTGTTTCTGTGCAGCTTTTGTTGATGTATTTTTCCCCCATCAAACCACACATCTTGCATAAAACTATAGTTTTGTGCAGTTCTGGTCCTTTTTCTTTTTTCCAATATGGTACAGTTTAATCCATGAAAGAATCGGCTGGTAAACTTATAGCTACAGTTTTCCTCAAACCTGGGAAATATTTCCTTTATTTTTTTGTTTGATTGTGAATCTTGTGTTTGTAAATGCTTTTGCTTTTTCTGTCTGCTAAAGAGATCTAAAGTAAGAGATAATACTGTTATTGTTCTCTTTCTCCTGTCTTATGAAACTCTTTTTGTGAATAGATGGATGAGAAAGCACGACTTCTGTTGAAGAATCTGTTAGATAATGCCACAGAGGGTCTTTTTCAAGCTGTTTCAAAGGTGTATAGTATGATCTTTTGCATTCAATGAGCAGAGAAGATTGATGATCATTTATGAGTTCAAGGCCACATAATAAATAAAGAAATTCAGGCAGGAAATTTTGGAAGGAAGCTTTATGTTAGAATAATTGATATATATGATTGCTGAAACTTTATAACCTCAAAATGACGCAAAAACAGCTTAGGTGAGTTTTCTATTCCATAATTGACACCTGATATTGTTTGTAATTCGTTGGAGTCACAGATTATGGCTGTAGCGCAATCAGATGTCTCTGACTTGTCCTGCCCTTTCCAACCGATGCAGCCCAAGACAGTGTCACATTTGGAGCCTTCTGTTGCAACCTATGGAATTCAAGCTTCTCCCTGTGCTTTTCAGGGTTTCAAACTAGATTCAGATTTCCTTGCAAACAATTTACTGAGAGATGACCAATACCTTTCGAAGCCAAATGTTCAAGACTCATTTTCAGAGATATCTGTACTCAGCATCCCCCAACAGAAACCTGATAACACAAAGAAACGTTGCCGAGTTTGTCAGAAAGTCCCTGTTCACAGAAATGTTAAAGGATTGCTCGATGGAAAAGAGAAGTCTGTGAGAGTACCAACAGGTAAGGAAAAGACAATAAAAGAAAGGAAACATGAGATTCAAACTAAACCAGGCGTTGCAAACTCAGTTGTTTGTCACTCAGGTCCTCAGGGTACTGGAATTGGTGAATCACAAGGTGAAGGTGCAACTGGTCAGATGGATAAGAATATAGTGGGTACAGCAGGTGATTTTTCTGGAGAAGTAGCTAATGCGATCAAACGAATTGAAACTGGTATCCTGACTTTTCAGCTTTTATTTCATGATGTAGAACCAGTGGAAGTTACTGGTGCAGCTTGTGATGATAGTTCAGCTAGTACTATGCAGTCAAAAGTAGGAAGGTCAATTATAAGTAGAGCAATGGGTGATGCTGGTAACACTGGTCAAAGAATTCAGAACACTAGGCAGATTTTCGATCGGCTTCCAAAATTTACCAACTCGCCAAGTAAGCCGGTGAGTCAAATGGTTGGCAACAGCAAGCCTACCGAGTCAACAAATGAATTACTTAGCCAAAGCCTGAGTCAGAATGTGAAGGATAAGGCTATTCTGGGGAGAATTGAGTCGCTTAGACAAGCCTCAAGTCAGTATGTTTATGGTTTACGTGTCCCTCTGAATCAGGATGGTGTGGAAGATGACAAGCACTCAATGCACTCAGAAAAAATTAAGATTCTGGGTAAGAGTAACAGAACTAGTCTGGTCAATGATCCAGTGGCTTACCAAGGGAACAAGGTGAAGTTCAAAAAGTCCACATCACACATCCCAAGGTCAGTCAGGTCCACATCTTCAAGCCACAAGTGCCTTCCTTCTCATCAAACTATAAGCCCAACATTGCTAGACCATGAGCCTCCACCTTTGAAGCGTAGAGATTATGGCAAGCATATGACCACCAAGGGGCCTTTGTATGCACGACCACAGCACCATAAAATATTACCTCTTCAGCAAGAGTCAGAGGAGGGAACAAGATCAAGTTCTTGGGCTCTTTCTTCTGACAGCTGTTCAAGTCATCGGCAAACCAAAAGCACCAGCAGCAGCAGCTACAATCACAACTCTTTGTCAAGTGGCATGTCAAAGACACTTGCACATGTGGCACCAGAAAGCAGCACAGATGAGAGTGAAAGAAGCAATGACTCTTTACATACAATGACAAGTCACTACAAGGATGTCAGTCCTCGACATAGGCATGTAGTCAGGCCTCCAACCAATACGTACAGGTCTAGATCAAGCCTTGAGAAACCAATTGGACAACTGAGGAAGTTAAAGAATAAGCTTGGACTCGTCTTCCACCACCATCACCATCACCACCATCATGAGAGGATGCCCACTACCTCAATTTGGAAGAACTTGCACAAGAAACTTCACAATGAAAAGCAAGGGGCTAATGAGAAACAAGCAATTCAGAAATCAAGAAAACGCTTGATTGGCAAGAATCAGGTTGGCCATTGTCACGCGCTTGTGCAAGGGTTAATGAGGCATATTAAGCATTCAAAGAAATTGAAGCCATCCAAAAGTAGTCCCCGCTGGAAAGGGAATGTCCATCATGACCGTGAACGGCACTCCTGGCAGATGCTTCGCCCCCGCCAGGGAGTTAAGTTGTCCACTAAAGGGCATGTCAAGTTGGGGTTAGTGCGTAAGAATCCAAGGCTAAAAGCACCAAGATGACTTGGTAAATTGTTCTAGCCTGGCATGGTTGACACTGCTGTTTTTTCCTTTTCTTTTCTTTTCTTTCTTTGAAGTTTCCCTCTCTAATTGTGTCACAAGTTTGTGTTTTAAGATACAATTGCACTCGTACTGCATCAGGGAAAAGATCATGAAAAATTCGTGTGACTTGTGATAATTAAGTTGGAGATTATCTTGTTTTACAAGAAATTAGTGATCCATTCAATTAATTTGATTTATTTATTACGGGAGTCAAATTAAAAAATCTTGTTAGAAGCTTTATCAGACAACAAGATCATTCTCCACCTGTTTTAACTTTCTGGTTATGTTCTGTTTCTTTTTCTGTCTATGATGTCGTGTGTCATTTTCTCTTTTTTTTTTTTTTCCGTAAAATTTCTTATTTCATCCTTTCACATTTTGTTGTTTTTAATTTATTTTTTTTTCAAATTTGGTCTCCCATTTTCTTCGTCCATAATTTTGATTATTCTTCATTTATTGTTAGATATATTTTATAATCCTTGTAAGTCAGTTAATTATTGCTGATTCAAATATTAAGTCATCATTTTTTTATTACATGGCATTTAAAAAATTTGAAATTTTCGAAAAAAAAATCTAAAAAATAAAAAAATTTGTAAGCTCAAAAAAGAAATCAATTTTTTTTTCTAAAATCTAAAATTTCAAAATAAAATCTGAGAATATTTTGTTAAAAAAAATCCGTAATTTGGAATTTTTAATTTAAAAATTTTAAAAAAACTCAAAAAAAATTGATTTTTTTTTCAAATTTTAAATTTGTCTACTGTAAATTCAACATTTCTGATTTTTAAAATATTTTTTATATTTTTTAATAAAAAGCCTTTTGAATTCTTTTTTAGGTTTATATTATTATTTTTTTAAATTTTCCAAATTTTTTAAAATTTGCGTGACATTCAAATCAGCACTAATTAGCGCGACAAACCACTTTTAAGGATGTTGCAGCCTAAGGCCAAAAACTAAAAACATTAAGGATCAAATGAGGTGTTATAATCAAGAAAAGATGATCAAGAAACGGATATTATAATTAGGCAAAACTAAAGTTTGTTTGAATGCATGTCAATGTGCACCTTACACACATATTTGGGCAATGAGTCTATAAACGAGCCTTCATGTTAGCGTCGTAGTTTAACTGGCTTTTTTTTTTTAAAAAATAATAATAATAATAAATTAATAAATTAAATCTCGTTCATAAATATACTCCATTTAGTTTAATTTTTAAGCTACTTATAATTATATCATGACTCGTTGAAACTTGTCAACTAATAAGCCTAACTAACCCATTTTAATTTTCATCGATTCATACTCATATCTAATTATACTAAATTTAATCTATTTTTAATCCTACCCAAAATTATAATATGATGATAATTGTATAAATATTATAGTGCCAACTCATTTACTAACTAGTCTAATTGAGATAACTTTAGTTGTGTTCAATTAAAACGAGTTATAACAAATTGATACTGTACATTTATCATAATTTTATGACTATTATTATATTATTTAATTTTAACAAGATTTAAAATTAATAAAAAAAAAAAGAAGAAGAAGACTAAATTGATTATTTATATGATTACTTGCTAGCACTTATCATACCATGTAATTTTTAAGTTATGATGTCTGCTGCTGATTCATTCACTAATAAACTAAGTAATCTGCTCCCCCAGGAGAGACTTTGTGTTGGTTGTTTGACCAAGCGATTTCCCAAAAGTCTTTCTTAATTTTAAGAGCAAGAAGCAGAACTACAAGTACAAGCTTTCGCATGGACATGCTGATATCGGATTATATCGTGCTCTTTTGTAATAATAGTAAGACAATTCTTTGGTTTTCCTGATGACGAGTAATAATTGGAACTGTTAACGAATCTTGCGAATGAAATGTAGCACACAAGTCTTCAATTGCATACAAACTTCTAATGCTAGTAGCTGTGGTTGTTGGAAATTAAGAAATTTTCAAATATTTTTATTTTATATTAAGAATACATACATATATATATATATATATATAAATATAAAATATAACATTTATTTTATATTTTGTAAAAATATAAACATGAAATAAGTTTAATTCAATTTGACATAAAGAGGTCAAATTTGACCTTACACTCCTATTTCAAACTTTTTTAAAAAATGTTTCAAATTGTATTAGTTCAATTCATTGTTTTAATTAATTATTTTTAATTGTTAAAATAGTAATTATTATAATTATTATTTTTTTAAATATGTATCATCATTTTTTTTAATATTCATACTTAAGAAATATTAAATTAAAAGTAATACAAAAAAAATTTCTTCTTTCTTTTAAGATAAAATAAGTACAAAATAAATATTTTTTTTCTTTTTTTTTTAATTTCTTAGATATTAAAATTGTTATATTTAATAGATTTCTTTGACCTTATTTATGAGCTATATACTAATGAAAAGAACCCGTAATGATCACCATAATTTATGACAACTTTTATAAGAAAGTAATATTATTTTTATATATTTAAAATTGATATTATTTTTCACTTACTCTTTTTATTTATTTATTTGTATTTTACTCTCTCTTTTTTATATATATAATAATGACACTTTATTGTAATTTTTTTTTATATCTTATCAAGTTTGACAATTTGTGTCTCGTAAATAAGAGAAGTATTTAATTTCACTGTAAATATAACATATTCTTATTTAATTGTCTAATTAACGTGAATTATAACTTATTAAAATTTTGTATAGTAAGTAAGATATACATCCCTCTCCTTATCTAAAGTTTAATTTTTCATTTAATTTTAATTAGTAATTTGAAGAGCAATATGGCAGCTCTCATGGACTTGCCAGACGGGCTTTCAATGTTGATCATTTTGTTGTTGGATAAAGGAAACTCCCCCCTTGTATTTTTAGCTGATGAGGTGCTTAACCATGTAAAGGACTGTTCTTCGCATCAATGAATGCATATTATCAATCATTCGTAGGAATTTATATCATCGGTGGCATATTGGAAGAGACGGGTCAACTTGGAAGTTGTAAGAAATATAATAGAAGCTACTAGCAAGGCAAGTTGGTTAATTGAATTTGATTTTAATTTTTAATATTGTGGATAACTAATATAAGCATTATCATACATTAAATGATCATTTATTTATTTTATATAAAATAATAATTATAAAATTTTTAAAAATATATCAAAAATATTGTTTTACATTTAAATTTAAATTAAAAATTTTCTTTTACTTCGTTTTTGGTTAATTAAATTATAACTAAAATTAAACTAAATTTTCAGTTGACTAAAAGTTTGGTTAATTGAAATTTTGGTTTGGTTTCAATTTTTAATTTAATATAACCAAAATTTTTAATTCAATTTCAATTTTCATGATTTGATTTGGTTAAATGAACTGTGTGCATAACCATAGCTAAATGAAACCCTCCCTGAGGAAAATAGCCAATAATACGTGGTGGCAACTATATTTAATTCTATTTAATGAATTGATGTTATGGTTAGGTCAAAAATTAAATAAATGTAAATAAGATGGTTATGGTTACTACCTACGATAGCAATTTTGGTTGGCGATCATCTTTTCTGTATCTCCTCTTCCTATGGGAAAATGGTAAGCAAGAAAAGTATGAGAAAGAAAAATTTTGAGAGAGAAATTTCTTTTTATAAAAAAAAAATGTTTTGATATACCATGAGAAAAAAAAAAAAAAACAATCAAATTTTTTCACAAAAAATTACTGTTCACAAAGCGCACCCATTTGGTGAGAAAAAGGATTGGAAATGAGAGCTTTTATGATTTTTATTGTCAAATTTATCTAAACACTCGTATGTCTTCTGTAAAAATTGTCAGTTTCTTGCTTTGCTTTCGTTTCCTCAAAAATTGCTTGTTTGGTGAGAACCTGCTTGATGTGCACACGAACATGAGTAAATTGCAGAAAGAAAGAAGACTGCATTAGGTATTACAACGTAGAATTAGTGGATCATCAATAAGTGGTCGTCTCTTCATTTTTTGAGCAACCGAATCGACAATGAATGAGTGGTTCAAATGGCAATGTACGGGAAGCTCATATCTCGGAAAGTCATGTCATGTCATGTCCTTACCAACCCCGTTCATTGGCTGCAATTAATCTTGCTTCATGCGTCCGGTTCTCTATTCTAAGAAAGAAAGCAAGCAAACAAAGAGATTTTCTTTTTCTTTTTCTTTTTATAATTATTTTGGGTTCCCAAAACCAAAAAAACCAAAAAGAGAGAAGGATTATCATTTTCTGGAAAAAAAAAAAAACAAAACAAAAGAAGTGTTTTGAAGGATTAATTTGATTGTAATTATTTTTATATAAATATCTTACATATTTATATATTAGTCTTTTTGAAAACAAAGTTCATTTTCATTACAATATTTTTTAATGGACATAAAAAAGTGTCATTATTATTATTATTATTATTATTATTATTATTATTATTATTATTATTATTATTACATTCTAACTTTCCCATCTATTTTTAATTTATCTAAACAACTAATAACAAATTACCTTTTTCTTATAATTTTCTTTCATACTTCACTGCAAGTCCAAACGCACCATCTCAAATTTTTATAATTAAGATTAAGATTTTTATTTATATTTTATATTTTTTAAATTTATTTCAAATCAATTTAAACAAATAATTGAAATTATTAAAAAAATAAAAATTATTGACGATTTAAAAAAAAAAATTATAATCCTTAAAAGAAAGAAAGAGAGAACCGCCATAATAGGATTCTAATGGGTTTTGGAGGATGGAACCCGGAAATTAGTTGTGGTTAAGGATAACGGTACAATTTATAACATATAATTTAATTGTCTTTGACGAAGACATGCATAACCTCTGTGCCCTATGTGAATGGTTGACTAGAATGGTCGGACTGAAAAAAACACAAAAACTAGGGAAACCCCAGAAGTTGCTCCCAGACCCGATGCTCTGTCCGATCACTGGACAAATGGTTCCGGTGGTCGGGTCTTGTTTTCCAGACCAGCAACTTGCGATCTAACGAGTAGTAGCATCGACGAACAAGCCGTAGAAGTTGTAGTAGCAATAGCAGCTATGGACGCTCAAGAAGAAGAAGGACGAGGAGTTGAAATAGAAGCAGAAATCCTCGAAGAAGAAGAAGACGGAGGAGGAGGAGGAGGAGCAGGGAATGAGAGTAATAATGGTAGGAAAACGGGATTTAAGCACAGAGTGTTGCGATTGAGCTTAGCGATTCTGTTCCCAATCTTGGCCTTCTTGTTATTGTCATTAATTGTCGGCTTCTTAGCTGTTTTCTTTAGCGCCGTCGCCCGCTTTTTCATTTCTTCTACGGTTTCCGTCCCCTCCCGCTGCCGGATTGTTTCCAGCAGTAAGCCTCTCTCTCTACGTCTCTCTCAACTGATGTATTCGTGTTTATTTTGAATTATTGAAGGGATTTTCTTTTCTTGAAATAGGTGATCGTGGAAATGGAAAGAAAATGGAACTTAAATTTTATGTTATTTATTTTATTATTAATTTTTTTAATAAGGCTGGTTGGTGGAGAATTTTATGGGAAAAAGATACTATCCCTTGACTGTGGAGTGCAATTTGTCCAATTCTTGGTTTATTGGAGCTGTGCACTTGAAATTGCTGTGGTGCGGTGTTATTTACTAGTGGGTGTTTTTGCTGCTGAAACGATTGTGCATTTGTAATTTTTTTAAAGGGATTTTTGGTAATCAAATACTTTTGGATTATGGGCAGATTAATCTGTCGACTTTATCATGTAACTCTTCTGAGTGAATTAGTTTCATTTGAGGTTTCAAACTTAAATTTTGCCCTTTTTTTTCTTCTTCCTTTTCAGGTGTTGATCTCCGATCTTCTAAAGTTTGTGAACTTGGATCAGTGAACTATGAGGCCAAGAATGCCTTTCATCCTTTTGATAGCAGTAAATTTAGATGTCGTTATGATTACTATTGGGTTTCAATATTCGAGGTGATTCTATCTTATTTTCACTGTGCACGTAGATTTTTTCTGAGCAATATCTTTGTTTAGTGCAGTTAAAGATTCATTATGATCCTTCATTATCTTATAGTTAAGACAGTTTGAGATCAAATGGACTAAACGGTATGTTTTGAGAGAACTTTGAACACTCTTAGAGAGGAGATATTGAAGAAAAAAACAAAAGAGAACCAGGGATAAAAGCCTTCAAGAGACTATATCTATAGAACTAAGAATCAGTAGCAGAAATATATCTAGGAAATCAAAAGTAAAAAATATATATATATATATATATGCACAAAAGATGGATGAGAAGGCTAAGATTGATGAGTCAACTGGAATTTAATGGTGCATAGATAGCGAGACAATGAGAAAAAAACAGGCTAAGAGATTGATAGGAAAATCTGGACAACCTATCAGAACAATATGGAAAATGAAGTTAAAAAATTATGGCAATTGACCTTTGACAGGGTTGTTATTTTAAGGCTAATGATGTAAGTGGAAAGCAGAACAGCACCCACTTATAAATGGCTTCTTTATTATTTTGTGGTTCAACCCCAGTTTAACTGGGAATTGGCTCAGGATTTTAGAATTAGCCATTTGCTTTCTTCATATCTAATTTCTTGTTTAAAATTTCAGGTGGAATATAAAGATTATTATCGGAGTAAGATGCGGATGGCATTATCAGAGACTCCAACTGAGGCCCTTCCTTTAACTTGCAGGCCTAGCTTTGGGTTTGCATGGTTAACCAAGGATAAATTTAAGGTAGATATTGCAAAGGTTCTAATTTTCTCTTGCTTTAGACTTTTTCTCATTGAACTGCTTCCAAGTTCGACCATCGCTTAACATTTTAAGCATATATCTTACAAACTGGGTAAAGTAATAAAATTTCACGAAGATGTGTGTGCATGGACAGTTGGCATGGACATGCAAACACAGACATAAAGACAATAACAATAACAATTTCTTAATCTCAAATTTAATTTATACATAAAAATGCATGTATTTAATATATTTAAAGTTCTCAGCTTTGCCTAGGATCCTCATAATATTGTGTTCTTATTTATATTCTGTCAGGTTAATGAAACTTATGATTGCTGGTATATGTCTGGAATTTCCAAAGTGAGCTTATACCCGGATGGCTTTTTCAGTTGTCAAGCAAAAGGCCCATCGTCAATTGAGATAATAAGACAGTATTTCTTCCAGTGAGTGGAGCATTTCTTCTCTACTCTAAATTATTTATTTATTTTTTTTCCCTTGTTCATGTAGAATATTCTGGAGCATTGATTTGGTAGCTATTGCTGCTTAGCAGACAAGGAAAAATGTAAAAACAAAAACGAATAGAGAAGATTAAGGCTGCATGGGTTTTTGGCTTATTCACTAGTACTTATATGTCTACACTTGTTCCATGATTATGAATACATCTTGATTTTCCTACATGATTTTTTGGCAATACAGTTATTCCTTAACGGTTTTTTCATGATAATTTCATGCTTGTTGGAACATTTATTATGTAAATTTGATTAATGCTTTTCAGTAAGGTTCATACTCATTTGTTTGCTAAAATGTGGATGATGGGAGCTCACTAGTTCTAGAAAATTCCAAAAGCAGTATTTAAGGAAGAGATTTAGGAATTAGCTTTTGGGATTATTTTGAATTATTGACTGATTAGTTATTTCTTTCCACTTCAGTTATTAGGGTTAGTTCTATACAAGATTTGGAAGATATGGGCTCTTATTGATTATTGAACAATTGCTTTAGCGTTATCCTCCCAAGTTTCCGTCTTTCTCTTCTCTTTAATATCATGTGTTTTCTCTCCTTTCTTCCCTCTCTTCCTATTTTTCTCTGGCCCAGCCTACATCACTTCCACTCCTACTCAATTGGAGGCACCCCAATAAATAATCAGATTGCAGGCAACAATCACCCATAGATTAGTCGCGCTTTCACTGACTTTAGGATATGAATTTACCAGAACATTTTCTAGCTTTTCCTCTACAGTGACAATATTTCTGCAAATCTTAAAATTTTTAATGTCTCTGCTAATCTAATAAGTGAAGACAATGTTCTGCCAATCCATAGATGTGGAAAAAAAAAAAAAAGATCTTGCTTTCCACAACTGCAAAGGTGTGTTTGAGCACTAGTTGTCCTATATTTTATGAAATGAGTAATGCTAGGGACTTTAATGAGACTTCTATACTAGAAGTGATGTGATTCAATCAGTTTTTGTCTTGCTTGTGGGTTCCACCATTTAGCATGATGTGTTTTGTTTTGTCATCTAGTGGAAAAAAAAAATAGTATAACTTTTACCATCCCCAGCATTACCCTTCATGAAACTAAGAACAAATCCCATTGCCTTTTTTGGTTTTCCTTTTCATTGGTCAGAGGGTTCACTTAGATTAATATGTGATCCATTGTTGGGCATCACCCAGCTTAAACTCTTGGGTTGAATAATTTCTTGACATGACATTAGAGCTTTTATGACCAAGAGATTATAAGTTTGAATTACATTGTTCTTATATTTTATTGTGAATTAATTGCAAATTTCTGGTGCCCAAGAGAGAGCCTTGTTTGTTTGTGCTTCCAACCCAAGAGAGCTGAGCTTTCGTGTGAGGGGGCGTTTTGATTATATGGTTTCTTGACACACCTTTCTTTTTTCAAGTGGAATGAAATGATGAACTAGGAGATGAGAGTAGATGAAACATAGAATTATAGTGCCAAAAATTCACAGGAAATTAGGCACAGCAGAGATTCAAATTTTAAGCTTGAATATAGATGGCTGGTTGAAATACTCTGAAAAGATGGCAGACCAAGGGGTTTTTCTGCTGCTTAACTTACTTCTTGGATATTTGCACAGTAGTGGTCTAGACAGTACGAGTCGGTGTACTTGCATGTCTACTAACATAGGAGGTCATTTGTCCTTGCAGTGGTGCCTTTCTTGAACTATAGCCATCATTGTCTCTCAATCTATATGAATAAGCTGAAAGCAAAACGTCATTCTCCATGTAGTTAAGAGTTCTTTTGTTATTTAATTGCAAGGTTTTCATCTTCAAGTCATCTTGATAACTCTTGAATCAAATGCATAAAGTTATGCATCAGCATTTCAATTTGTGACTTTCTCAATGGTCTAATTATTTGTGGCTTTGATAAGGACAGGTTAACAGAATTCTTACACTCGCTGTTTATTCACACAAATGGAAAAGCTAGTTATTGGAGATGGGAAACTGTAGCTGGAGTCATATCTGGTTTTTCAACTTCCGTAATTTCCATCAGCTTTATAAAAATCCTGCAGCTTGTGAACTCGTGGTTGGCTCAGACCTGTGCAGCGAAGATGGTAGCTCGGGCCATAAATATGGTATTCTTGAAGCGTGCTTGTTTTCTAGTGGCATACTTCTCTTTTATGGGTTGGTTGATGATCCAATTTGGGACAAGAATTGGTCTACCTGAGATCTACAGAGTATATAATTATTAGTAGGCATTATTTGTATGTGCCGCATCCTCTTGTTCCATTTGCGAATCTGGGCCATGCAAATCTGGAACAGATGTGTTTAAATGCAAAATAAAATGTATGTGGAACAACTGATATACATAGCTGAGAAAATTGTCATGTATAGTTATCCCAGCACGCAATTCCAACTTTTTTTGTCACAGTGATATCATCTTAATTGAAGGTCTGGGAGCTGATAGAAGAATATAATTCATGATATGTGTTTCCTATGGGAACATCCTCTGCAACATTTGAATTGGTAATGAGGATGGTCGGTAGCTTATCCCCGGCTAAGTATCTCTAGCAACAATTATCAAACTTGGAACTAATGTGTTCTGGCTCAGACATAGGCCCTAAGTACTATTCAGAACGACAAACAAAACAAATCTATCTTTCCTGTGACACGGGTGAAAATGAAGCCAAAGGCATTTTTGCTTGTAGGTCGAACTTACGCCCCAGGTAAAATGCCTTAAAGACGAAAAGAATAGGCCTATTATTTGAGATGCCGAGCTTCTCAGTAATGTGAGATTTAACTTTACATCACATCTTTTAATTGTTTACTCCATTACATCTGACATAGACTTGGTCTAATTTTATATGTATATTTCCAGTGTGTACTGCTTGTCTACCAAAAGAGTGCATTCTTCAGTTTAATCAGCTGTTATTGCAAAGTTTATTTTGCTTTTGGATATTGATTACAAAGCATACCAGAAGATCAATATAACCCCAAAATGGAGCTAATAATTACATGCCTAACGTTAAAATGACTTGGTTAGCACCTTTTGAGGTCTTTGCATAAATGTACGAAATATCAACCTCACAACCTTCTGGCTCTGTGAAACATGGTCGAATATTAAACAACCGAAGAGAAACGCAATGCATATTCGCATTGCCTTTCCCACGATGCTCTTCAATGGAAAGACTAAACGTTGAAAATTTTTAGTGCCTGGAAACATGCCATGAAATAAATAACCTCTCCTGCCAAGTGGGACCTTGATCAGTATTATAAGGCTGTAGTGAGAAAAAGAAATCAAAATGATTCTACAAGTCATTGTTCAGTATAAAGAGACTGATCAATCATTGCTCTTTCCCAATGTATTGTGCTTTATTGTATTTCCCAGTTCATTCAAGACTGGCAAACAGATCGCCCCCAACATATATATATATATATATATACTGGTTCCTGGTACAACGTTTGGCCAGGCTTGGCATCTTTTCCTACTGGCTGCAATTTCCTGACATAAATGGGTGTTTTGAAAATCCTTGCAGCTTCTTCCACCTATATGCTGCTTCAATTGGAATGAGATGAACAGCAGTCCAATGCAAAATGAGGTCTACATCTTGCCTGTTCCAGAAAGCATCCTCTCAATTCCTACCAGAAGGTGTTCTCTCTCAACCATCAATTCTTCGTTCTTCCTACAACATTATTGGACAATACATGGTCAATATTTTTGTGCAACTCAAAACAAAATAAGAAAAAAGAACAAAGAGGAAAAAGATGTAAGTTAGATTCCTTCTGCATATCTTTGCTAGAAAAATCTGTTGCGAGTTTCCTTCACCTTAAAGGCTAGACAGCTTAATTGGGAATAAAGTAGTGTTATGTCCATTACCTATGCATGAAAGACAAATTAAGTATGAGAGATCACACTTCCTTCTCAAGATTCTCACAACACTTCAACACTGCTTGCATATCAGAAGCAACTGTTGGTATCAGATTTCTTTCTTTTGCCTTGGCCATTCTATATTACCAAGAAAATATAAATCAGAACATTCCAGATATTTCCATTCTCTATTTCAAATATTCACATTGCATGGAAAGATTCATAGCATTTTCCTTCTGTTGCATTTTTATCCTGTAAAGCAGAAATGAAAATTAGAAATTAGGAAGAGAAATCGAGAGAAAATGCTAATACCTCAATTCAGACAATCAGCTTCTTGTCATGGGTTGTGAACTGTGAAACAAGGCCTACATGGAAGTTGACATACCATATGAAAATCATGCAGATTCATTGACTTGGAGTTTTTACGGATATCTAGATGTAACATACCTTGGCCAGACACAAATTACTACCCTGCATGCTTCTTTCAACAGCACTCCTGATGCCATCTTGAGAAAAAAAAAAAAAGAATCATGACACATAAGAACATATATTCTCCTGACAACTTGAGGCAACTTTCATGTAAGAAAGTGAAGCAGATAGCAGATGGGGTTGGCAGGAACCTCATTGACTGTTGATTGAGATCAGTGGAGATATCTCCAGCAAATGGAGTATTTTGTGTAAATATATCATTACTTCTTTTCCTTTGTAGTGTAGCCCCCTTGTTGCTTATTAATCCCAAAATAACTTCCGAAACAAGCCACAATTCTTTCCAAATATAATTCATTATCTCTCTTATATATTGCACAATTCATTGCTGCAATACCGTCCAACTTGCAAGACCTCAATTCACATGAAGTAGATCTACTATCAACTATTAACAACAGTCTATTTCCTCTAGTTGTTCATCATTTGAAATGAACTCTTTTCTATCAACATAACCAACATCTTTCATTAGCTCTGTCAACCCGTCCAATAATGCATAAAGCTCTTTTGCACGGGGTTGCGATGTATCTCCAACCAAAAAGGGCAAAAATCCAGAGCCCACATCAACCCAGGCACACCCAGGATCCTTCCTCACACCCAGATCCCTCATAAAAGTCCTCACTTTTGCTAGCTTGTCCCAACAACCAGCAGCAGCATACACATTAGAAATCAACACATAGTAACCTGAATTTTCAGGCCTCATCTCCAATAGTTTCTCAGCTACCCATTCCCCCATTACACTGTCTCCATGGATCCGGCAGGCTCCTAACAGAGTGGCCCACATGGAAGATGTAGGCCTATATGGCATTTTTGTGATTATCTCCTTTGCTTTTTGTAACAATCCAGCCCTACCAAAAAGATCAGCAAGGCATGCAAAGTGCTCCAGACGAGGAACTATACCATAGAAAGTATATATCTTTTCAAATAACATTTTTCCTTCATTTACTAAACCTGAATGGCTGCAGGCTGACAGAATTGCCACCATGGTTACATGGTCTGGCTTAATTTGATACTTGTTCATATCATCAAAAAGTCTTAGTGCCGCCCGTCCATCACCCTGTGTCCCATAGGCAGCAATCAAGGAAGTGTAAGTCACTTCATCCCTTCTGTTCATTGAATCAAACACTTTTTTGGCTTCTAAAACCTTTCCTGATCTTGCATACACATCAACAAGAGCATTCCATAACAACAAATAGTTATCAAACTCTGCACGCCTCATAACATAACAATGGAACTCCTTCCCATGTTGCAGGTTTGCCACTCGAGCACAGAGAGGAAGAATGCTAGCAATCGTAACATAATTTAGCTCAACACCAGAATCCAGCATCTCTCTGAATAGGAAGGATGCATCTTCATATCGGTCCACGTGAGCATATCCGGAAATTATGCAATTCCAAGTGATTACGCTCTTAGATTTTATCAGCTGAAATAACATATAGGCATGTCTAAGGTCATTACATCTGGAATACATAGTGATCAGTGCATTCTTTAGGTTATCAAATCCATCCAAATAATTACGAACTCCAAAACCATGAATCTCCCTCCCTAATTTAATGGCCCCGGTGTGGGAGCATGCACTCAAGCCAATAAGCAGTGCAACTGAATCCAAATGACTACCACAATATCTCATCTGAGAAAGCAACTCAAGTGCACCATTAAAATTACCAGTCCGTAAACATCCACCAGCAATAGTGTTCCAAGTAATAATATTCAAGTCAATACCTCCTTCACGCATTGCTTCAAATAGCTCAAATGCTTCTTTCCACATGCCCTTGGAGGCATAAGCAGAGATAATAGCATTCCAAGAGACAGCATCCCTTTCTGGCATTTTGTCAAACAATTGGCGGGCAATATTTAGTTCCCCTATCTTCCCATACATGGAGACCAAAGAGTTATGCACAAACAAATTCCATCTATGCCTACTAGCATCAATGGACTCATGAACTTCCCTCCCAAAGGCCAAGTCAAGCTTTTCAGCACAAGCCTTGAGGACAGAAGGATAAGTGAAATTATCAGGTCTGATCCCCTTACTAACCATTTGCCTATAGGCATAAAGAGCCTTTCCAAATAGTCCATTTCTGACATAGGAAGAGATGAGAATGTTCCATGCCAAAGGATGCAGAATATTTGAATTCTCAGTAATAGCATAAGCATTGTCAAAGAGATTAATGTTTGAGTAAAAGTTTACAAGTTTGGGCAGCAAAATTGGATGTTGCTCAAATCCCAAACAGATTATTTGGGCATGGAGCTGTTTACCCTGTGAAAGTGACTTATCACTAGTGCAAGATAGTAAAAGAGATGAGAGGGAGCATATAAACAGCTCGTGATAAGTTGTACGAGATGCGGCATGGAGCTGGATTAGAGAAAAGGTTTGAAATGCTTTTAATAAATAGCCCTGACTTGCAAAGTCTTTCAGAGAATTAAAAAGTCTATTGATCATAGATTCATTGTCAATTGTATGTGTTTCCAGTAGAGGTTGATTGTTTTCAATGTGAACATTCATCTGTTTACCATGTTGTTTCCATTTTTTTGGCAAGCATTTTTGGATTTGGCTTATAGAGAGGCTTCCGAATACAAAATGAGATGAAGTAGATGGCATGCACTGTAAGCACAGAAGTTGATTACCATACCATGGTGCATCAACGACTTTTATGGCTTTAGCAACATTTGCAACAAGCAACTAGAAGAAAGGTAGATACAATCAATAAACTTGGGTGCCTTTTAACAATCGATTTTCCCAAATTAGGCCTTTAAAAAGAACAAGTTGATACCCAGGCAGGCCAGTTTCATCCCTGCAGGAAACAAAATGGGTGATGAATTGAGAGCATAGCCTAAAAGCAAGCATTTCACTTCACTAAGTGAAAAGGCAGAATACAAGAAAAAACAGAGAATGCATAATCATTGCCACTGAGGACATTGTAAATATGCAAAAAGACAAGCACAACAGAATTTCAGAATTGCAAATAAACTTGCTTCAAAATCTCCTTTGTAAAGTGCAGTAATCGCTTTAGCAGGAGAGAGGTACCTGAGGAAAGAGGAAGTTGCTCATGGTGAAAGATTCACAAAAGAATTTGAAAAGTCCAAAATTCGTTCATTTTGCAGGAACTAGGTTTAGCAGTCTAATTTCAAGTCAGAAAGGCGTCGGTTGTGAATGATCCACGCCCCACTCCTCCAAAACGAAAAAACCCCAACAAATCGGATCATTGAAGGTGGCTAAATGAATTATTCGTTTTTTTCGCAATCAGGTGCAAAGTAAGTTCAATTAGTGAAACAACTAATGCATTTTGAAAACGAAGGGAAGCCAACTGCCAAAGATTAAGCCAAATTTCTCTGATAAAGAGATGAAGCCAAGAGAACGGCTAAAACATTGAGGCAGAAACTAACTGAAGCACTTAAAATATCCAACATAGAACAAATAAGTAGCTGACTGAAAATCAAAAAGTTCCAAACAAAGTTCTGACAAAGTCTATACCGACACAAAGATTTTCAAAATCAAGTTCATAAGAACGCAAATCCTCTACCTTGGTCGAATTATAATTAGAACTCAAAGACATACGATCAAATCCATCAAAACATTATTCAACAGATAATGGGTGACAAAGCAGGGCGTTAAAAGTGATCTAATGCCATTATGGGATTTGCGGCTCTCAGTCGAATAATTTGTCCACTAATACCTAATACCTAATACCTTCCAACCAGCAAGCTAAGCCCATAAGTTTGATTCCAGACACATTATTGTCCAATGAACTCTATGATTACATAGAGTAGCAATGATTTCAGAGAAGCGAAAGAGAGAAACAAAGCAGACTTTCAGCAGTTTTATTAATGTGGCCAATCAATCTTCAACAAGAAAATTATATAAAAGGGCAACAATTGATTTAGTTTTTCCTAAGCCACTAAACCACTGAATAGCTTGAGTGCCATGTTAATATAACAAAAATCCGCATAACCAAAAATTCCAACAATCCAACAACAATTAAACACATCCTATGCATCATATATATATTTCTGAGAAGCAACTCATTCAAATCAAAACACAGAAGCCGAGACACAAATAAAAACACACAAAGAGAAAAAAGAGAGAGATAGAAAGAGAAGAGAAGAGGAGGGAGAGGAGACCTGAAAAGCAATCGAACCGTCGCGCGCGGGGAACAAGAAGAGGAGGAAACCACCAGAGCTCTTTCTTCGCTTCTCTCTCAATTTTTCATTCTCCTATTATTTTTCTTCCGATTTCTTTTTTTACCTTTATTTTTATTTTTAATTTATTATTTATATTATAAATATCGTAAAGACGCCGGTTCCTTACCCATCACGTGCCCTCTTTCACGTGGGTCTATCTCTCCTATTTCTTTCCCTTATTATTTTTCCTCCTATTTTCCTTTTTATTACTATTATTATTATTATTGTTTTGAATTTATTATTTATATTATATATATATGTGTGTGTGTTAAAGGCACCGGCTCCTTAACCTTCGGCGTGCCATTTTTCATAGGGCTAGTTTTGTTTTTAATAATGGTATACATGATAAAATATAAAACTCTATTTTTCTTTGAATAAAGAATAATTATAATTTAGATACTTAAAATACACAAAATATTTTGATTTTAAAAACATAAGTTCTGTCCTTTCTTACCAATTAAATATATTTATATAAATAATATATTTAAATAATTTCATAAAAACTAAAACTATATAAAAATTTTATTTTATTCTTTTTTTTTTTTCTGATTTTTAGTGTAATTATATATATATATATATATATATATAAATTATTTTCAAAATATATAGTTGTTCTTTATTAATTCATTTATACTAATTAGATGACATTATATTAAGTCATTAATTAAAATATTGTAACACTATTAATTAAAAAAATTCTAACATCTCTCTCTTTAAATACTATCAATATGAAATTTTTAAAAATTATAAAATATATATATACACACTATAACTAAAGATTATTTTTTCAATATGGACAGCCGTTAGTATAATAATAAAATGATAAAAATTATATATAAGAAAAGATAGATTATTATCCAATTACCTCTCCACCGTCTCAACCTCCAACTATGTTTTCATTTGAGACAGTCAAAATTTTTGCTTTTTGACTTTGGTTGGTCTGTAGTATCTCTTGTTGATTGAAGAAGAAGATACAATCCTCGTTACATACGAAGTCATGTGTCACCGGTAATTACTTTTTTCTTAAATGTAAACTTTTCACCATTTTTATATAACCTAATATACCTCTGTGAAATCGTATTTCAATTAAAATTAAAATTAGTAAATTTTGATACTATTTATCACGGATTAAAAATAAAAACATTCATTTTAAAAATAATTTTCAACCAATTTTTTTACACTTCTCACGAGAATTTTTTTTTAAAAAAATAAATTTTACTTATAAATTAAATATATTTCAAAAAATATCATCTTTTATACCAACAGTGATCTCGCGTCCTTTCAACTAATTATCTAAGCGTATATATTCGATGTATTGATCATCTTGAATGTAAATTAACATAACACATTCATATTCGTATTGCTTTTCCCTCCAACATGTTATGGTTCCTGGTACAAAGTTTTGTTAGAAAAATAAAAATACTTCAAAAAAAAATTTACTTATATATATATATATAAAAAAAAAAACTCACAACTTACGTTTAATATAAAAAAAAAATTAATGTAAATAAAATTATCGTATCCACCAACCACTGTCTTCGTCCTTATGTGCCAAAAAGGAATAAACCTTTGGCTCTAGATCCATTGTCTGAACTCCTGTTTCCAGATTGTTTGTTTGAGCTCTCATAGTTGCTTGGTATTTGATTTGAGCAGCTAGCACCATGTCATGCATCAAAACTGGAAGATACGATGGGCCACAGAAGCAGCACAATGATCAATGTAGATAAAGTTTCCTCTGCTGCGGACATTCTGAAAGATACAGCAAGGAAATGTTGAAGATAGTACCAATGCTCTTTCTCGTGTCCAAGAGACTGCAGTTAACTCTGGTCTTGACCGGGACAGTTTTGGAAATCCTGTAAACCCCATTCAGTTAAGTACAGTTTCCGAAACAACCTTCACCATTGTCATCAATATCATGTGAAGAGAGATCAGTGAGGCCATTTGGATTTGTGCTTCAAAATTGCTTTTGCCAATCCTAGAAGCATTTTCTGCTGCTTCCATGCCTAAAGTTGTATGAGAATTTTGCATGGCAGCATACCGCTTCCTGAGAAACAAGCACATAATTAACCAATGCATACAATTTCTTTCGTCTAGAAGTTGAACTAAAGGCATCTCAATGGCCTCCTTTGAAACTAACTGCATGAATCTGTCCGATTGGAAAGCACAAAAACCTGCAAAAGAGAATTCTTTGGGCTGCCCATGAAATTGTATGATAACCATTCTTCTAAATTGATTCAAATTAGCAGCCATAACTCCGTCATGTTTGAAATCCAATCCAACTCCACACACACTAATCCATCTTCATCTGAAACCCCTACTTCAGCCAATAGGCAAAAACCAATAGCCTTGGTTTCCTCTGAATCTCGTTCTGTCCAAATAACTATTATTCGACTGAATGGAGATAATTTCCTACACTAATCTCAATCTGTGCACATGTATATTCGAGGAAGAGGCAAACATGAGAGGAAGTTCAATAAGCAAACCAAATGTCCCCATTACACATAAAGCCGAAGTTGTCCTATTTAATCCTCAAAAGATGGATCATATTCTCAAGCTGCTAAAATCTAACATTAGATTATTGAGTATTCCTAATGCTTCTCTTGCACAAATAGGTAATGATTTAAATGTCTTAGTTTATTATTCTATTTTGCAATCAACTCCTTGGATAATAGATTCAAGAGCATTTCATTATATGACTAGTTTTTCCAATTTATTCCACACATAAAATACTTGTTAAGGTCAAGAAAATTTTCGTATAACAAATGGATCTTTTTTTATTTATAGCAGACAAGGGTTTGGTCAAACTATCAAAAACTTTATCTCTTAAATCGGTTCTTCATGTACCTCAAATTGTTTGTAATCTTTTATTTAATAGCAAATTATCCAGCCAAATATTTTAATTGTCATGTTACTTCCTTTGATTCTAACTATGCTTTCTAAGACCAGAATTTGGGGAGGAAGATTCATAGTACTCAAATAATAAATGGTCTTCTCTGCTACTTCAAAGATGAAGATTTCAAGAATAAATTATCCCAGGGGTTAAGTAATGATAGTTCTATCTTTTTTAAGGATAAAATAATGCTTTGACATTATAAATTAGGATATTCTAGCTTCTCTTATCTTGAGAAATTGTTTCCTACTTTGTTTAGTGGAATTAATTGTTTCAATTTTCATTGTGAACATTGCCTTTTAACATAAAATCATAAAATACTTATTATTCAAAACCATATTATCCCTCTCAATTTTCCTGCCTAAATCATAGTGATGTTTGGACGTCTTCAAGAAATCAAACTTTTTTTTTGGAAAAAAATTGGTTTGTGATGATCATACTTGATTATGTTGCGTATATTTAATAAAGATAAATCTGAAATTTCAGCTCTATTCAAAAGTTTTTATACAATAGTTGAAACACAATTCCATACAAAAATTGAAATTTTGCACATTGATAATGACACTGAATATTTTGATAATTCTTTTGATAGTTTCTTAAGAGACAAAGGTATTCATCATCAATCTACTTGTGTTAATACACCACAGCAAAATAATATTGTTGAAAGAAAAAATAAAAATTTGTTAGAAATTGCTTGTGCCTTGATGTTTTCTATGCATATTCCTAAATATCTTTGGATTAAAGTTATTTTAATTGCAACATATTTAATTAACATGATGTCTACTCAGTATTTTGAATTGCATCACACCCCTGTAACGTTTTAAACATTGTTTTCTTGATACTTAGAGTTTTCCCCACTTACCTCTTAGGTTTTTTGGGTGCACAACTTATGTTCTTATTATTGGTCCAAGCTTGATACTAAGGTTGAAAAATATGTTTTTGTTGGCTATGCAACAAACAAGAAAGGATATAAATGCTTTAATCCTTTAACTTGCAAAACTGTTATTACTATGGATGCTGATTTCTTGAAAATCAGCTCTGTTTTCAAAATAATTTTCTTTAGTGGGAGAAACTAGATAAAAAAATAGTTGGGATATTCAACATATTTTAGCCAAAGTGGTACCTTCTAATCTTATTGTGTTGGATAATCTTTGATAGGGGAAAACACTAACAAATAATTCTAAGAAATATAGGCTTATTGTTTATACTAGGAAAAGGAGTCATAAAAAGGATAGAGAATCATCTATACTCAAAGCACCACTAAGCCAATCTAAAGCTCCAAATTTAGGTGATGTTGATTGTCCTATGCTTTCATCTATTCTACTAATTCTCCTTTTATTCTTAATAATTCTTTTGAACCAGAATATAATGATTTGGATTACTTATAGTAATTAAGAAAGAAACTTGTTTTTGTACTAATCATCTCATTGCAAAGTATGTGTCATATGATAGGCTCTCTTGCAAACATAAGACATTTACATCAAAAATTTCTAACTTGTTTATCTCAAGAAGCATTTAGGAAGCACTTAATGATACAAAGTGAAAATTAACAATTAGGGAGGAGATTGATGCACTAAAACAGAATGAGACTTGGGAGATTGTGGAATTACTAAAAAGATCAGAAAATAGTGGGGTGTAAATGAGTGTTTACTATGAAATGCAAAATAGATGGAAGTGTGGAAAGATATAAAGTAAGACTTGTTGTTAAGGAGTTTACTTAAACTTATAGTATTGATTATCAAGAAACTTTTGCTCCAGTAGCAAAAATCAACTTCATTTGGGTGTTACTATCTTTTGTAGCTAATTTTAACTGACCTCCACAACAACTAGATGTGAAGAATGCTTTTTTGAATGATGATTTAGAAGAAGTATTCATGTGCCCATCTCCAAATTTTAAAAATACGATTGACCAAAATAAAGTGTGCAAGTTCAAGAAATCTTTGTATGGTTTTAAACCATCTCCAAGTTCTAATTTAAAGATTTTAGGAAGGCATTAGAAGGATATGGGTATCGCCAAAGTCAAGCTGATCATACTATATTTTATAGGCATTCTGATAAAGGTAAGATTGCAATTTTAATTGTATGTGTTGATGATATGATTTTGATAGGTTAATCAATTATCAATACTAAAAGAAAAAACAAAAGATTAGATGAAGAATTTAAAATTAAAAACCTAGGAGTGCTGAAGTACTTCCTAGGCTTGGAGTTTGCAAGATCAAAAGAAATCAAAGAAAATATGTCCTTGATTTACTCAATGAAACTAGTCTTATGGGATGTAAAGTAGCTGTGACTTCAATTGAAGTTAATTTGAAGCTAAATCCAGTTACTACTGAAACAGCGATTGAAAGGGAAAAAATTTAACGTCTAGTAGATAAGTTTATTTACTTCTCACGCACTTGTCCTGATATTGCATTTGTTGTGAACGTGGTAAGTCAATTTATGCATGCTCCAAGATAAAGAACACATTGATATTGCATATAGCATAATGAAGTATTTTAAAGGGACACATGGCAAAGGGCTGATGTTTAGAAAGAGTGATAATATTCAAGTAGAAGTTTACATCGATGCTGATTGATCAGGAAGCATTACTGATTTGCAATCAACATCAGGTTATTGCACTTTTGTTGTGGGAAGTTTAGTCACTTGGCAAAGTAAAAAGCAATGTGTTGTATCGCAGAGTAGTACTGAAGTAAAACTTAGATCTTTTGCACATGGTATTTGTAAGATGGTTTGGATCAAGACATTACTAGAAGATTTGTAGATCTCAATGTTACTTCCTATGAAAGTATATTGTGATAGTAAAGGTGTGATTTTGATGACTCATAATCCAATCAAAAACTTAAGAATGGTTTAATGCGTGTTTCTTACATACCTATACATCAACAGGTTGCTGATATGGATAAATCAAAGCATGATTTTAAGAATGATTTTACTGAAATTTTTAAGCAAGCTCAGTGTCTAATTCTACACCACGAACCCAAAAGATAAATCAAAGCATGAACACAACAGCATGGAATTTTGCTCAATTTAGCATGTTCACTGCGAACACGTTGGTTTTGTAGTTAGGACCTACATTTGCAAACCTCGCTTGTAGCGCGGACTCCTCCGAAATGTTCTCCAGCAGCAAGTCGCCAGACAAACTCGTTGGACATTATCCCAATCTTTGGCTTGTACAGAGGAGGTTGTGGGTCTCTCCTAGATAGTTACTCAATCCGGGTAAAATTAAATTTAAGTTTTTTTTTTCCTTAAACAGAAAAAAATGAAAAAAAAAAAAAAAGGCAAGCTAAGGGTTTTTTTTTTTTGATTTAATTTATATTTAAATGAGAAATTGTTAAAAACCCAATATTTTGTTGCGTAGTTGGACTGAGTTTTCCACTTGATTCGATTGTCAAAAAAATGGCCTGAAATGGGTTCTATTTTAAAAAAAAAATAAAATAAAATTGATTGGAATTCTGTCGAAATTATGGTTAAAAAGAGAAGTACTTGAATTGTTTGCAGCCTTTGGTTAAAACTGTTATTTTGATTTATACTAAATTGTTGGAACTACAAGCAGAGGCCTAAGAAGCAATAATCAATAATGTGTTCCATCTTATGCGATGTTGCAGAAGCAATGTGCAATGCTTTAACAGGGACTGTTCATGCAATCACTTACTTTTTTTTTTTTTTTTTGGTTTTTTGGTTTTATTTATTTATTATTTTTTAATTCGTGTAGCTATGACTGCAATCAGAAAGGTGGGACACATTCATGCAATTAAATACCTTGTTAAGAGGACAACAGCTCTGTTTGCAAGTTGACAAATGTTGCATCTATTGGCCTGAAACTACTTCTTTCCTGTACGAGTTGAATTGTAGGGAACTGTGGCGGTAACAAGTTAGAAACCCTTGTGTGAGCTTGTTGAAGCTCACAATGAATAAAGCTCCAAACTTTACCTATGGGGTGGCGAGAAAATATAATTAGTAATTTCTACATCTTTGCATAGTTCAACAAGGTTTTATATCTGCCCACTCCCTTAATTTCTACATTGATTACTGCCTCAATCTTCTGGACTACTTATTTCGCATGGGGCTTCTTTTTTTTCTTCTTCTTCTTCTTCTTAATTTAAAATTTCTTATTAAAAGGCATAGATGTTCAACAAATGTAACAGAATTTTTTTTTTCTCTACTTTAATTTTCTCTTTCGAAATTGTCTGAATTTTCAGTCGCTTTCTCAATTCTCCGATTCTTCTCCAATTCTCAGATTTCTCTCGGAACCCTAACATTCTTGCACTAATTTACTAAAAGAATTAGTAGATGTCAAAAAAGCCAAAGATCGAGGGAAAAACGAAAGAACATGACAGTTAATGGGGGCCTAAGCAATCAGCTTCCGATAAGTCATAACTTGATATCATATCACTTTCTCCTGTTCAGAGTCGCTAACCATTTATATTCCTCCGTTAATAACCTAATTCCACCCAACACTTGTATTGTAAAAAATCCTGAACTGTAGGATGTCTTACAGGCTACCTTTGAACAGTAAGACTAAGATCCCTTGGAACAAAAATGGCTATCACGCTCCAGCTCCATCTGTTAAATGAATGGTCATGTTTATGTTCATGGCTGCTAATTCAGTAGCCAAGTATCTAAAAACGTAAGGCATTGCAACAGTCTCCATCCCCTTACTTGTTCCGCATGAATGGCATGCCACCTTTTTTGGAGCCCTCATGGGGGGCAGTCCGCCAATGTCCCGCACTACCCGCCTTTGTGACTGGATAAATGATGTAGTAAGTATACTTCCACAAAGTGAACACACATCAGCAATGTGGTAATCAGAACATGTATGTAGTCTATCATGCAGTAAGTATGCGCCCCCATGAGCAAGCATTGCATCTCGCTCCATTTCCCCAAAACGGATACCTCCACCCCGCTTTCTTCCTTTGATTGGCTGTCTAGTGATCTGATCAACTGTTCCGGTTGACCTAACCTGCATTGCAATTAGAAAGCTTAAAGTTACTGTCATTATGGTTTCATAGAATTAACACTTACCTAGAAAAGGAGAATAAAGACAGGCAATACCATAAAAATACTTAAGCCAACCTAGAAAGACCCAAAAACACCCAGCCCTCTAGTATAAAACAGAACCATTAAAATGAAATAGATGACTGCTTAAAGAAACGTCACGAAATGCATCGAGCCACAGAAACTACTTGAGATAAAATGGTTCAAAAGTTGTCTAAGATGGTTTGTCAAATAAAATGAAGAGCTGTCAATGCACAGGCATGACAAAAATTGTGGTGAATATTTGCATTGATCTAAAGTATGGTCAAGCTGCTCCACTTGGGTTGACAGGCTAGCCCAAGATGGAGCAATACTTACACTTTGAAGACAATAACACTCCTCCCAGAGGGATGTCCCACTATGTTTTCATTTAGGCAATTCATTTCCCTTAAGGTTATACTTTCTTGCAACGCTAATGTAATGCCAAATTCAAAGTGCAATTGAGGAAAATGCTAGAAAGTTAGCACATAATATATGCAACCAAATATACTTCTCTAAATCTATGTCTTACTCATAACATGTCCATATACTTCATGATGTAAAATGTTATGCATTTCAATAAACCCATGTTCACTCTTTACAGATGGAAAAAAAAAAAATAAAACAGAAAAGAAAAACTCGGCAGTAGGAGAATGACAAAAAAAGAATTATTGATAGTGAATAGGAAGGAAATTAAATAATTACAGAGAAAATGTGACAGAGTTCATTCAATTTGAAGACCATCACTATAAGAAAGAACACTGAAGGACTCTCACCTGAAATTTGTCTGAAACCATGTGTCGAAGCCGCTGATAATAAACAGGCCCAATAAAGATTTCACACATAAGTTCTGTGCCATAAACCCCACTGTACAATACCTCTACTCCGTGATAATTGAACCCGTGAGACTTTAGCATCTCACCAAGTTCATCAACAAGCGATTCAGATTTGGTCTCCCCCAACTTAGCTTTATTGACTGAACCAGCAAATGGTGTTGCATCCACAAATTTACCACTTAAACTACCTCCCTGGGATATGAAAAATAAAAGCATGCATCATTTGTTTTTTTCTTTCTTAAATTAGTTGCTAAGCAATATACACTAATACATTCCAATAATGGTCAATTACAGTTAAAGTTACAGTTCAATTCCATAATACATTGACTTACACATTTGAAGCACCTACTTCAAGAAAATCAATACCAAGATCATACATAATTGAACGAGTCACTTGTAGGTCTCATTCAACAGAATCAACCTCATTCAATGTAAAATATAAAAGAAACAAAAGAAACATCCCATCAATGAATCAACAGACAAGAAATTGAAAGCAACTTCATTTTTACAGTAACAAAACATGTAAACAAAAAGAAAGAATCAAAGAAAGGGTGATATAGCAATAGTCATACAAGAATCACAACAAAATCTATGGGGAGGTGTAGGGGAATAGCTTATTACTAATTGTGAAAAATTAGTTACAGCCATCAGACACTTGGTTATTGAGAAATGGTTGGCCTGGCTTCCATAATCATGCATTATTAGGGCTTTCATCTTGCTAATTCCTTTGAAAATTTGCATTAAGGTCTCATCAAAATAATTTCCTTTGCAAAATACAAAACTGACAAGAGTAACAGGTCAAAAACAATGTGTTTGCATCTAATTAATGACCAACTCCATTTGATAGGCAATTAAGAAAGAAAGGCAAATAGGAATGCTTGTATAAAACAAACTACAAAACTGACAAGAGTAACAGGTCAGGAATGACATGTTTGCATCAAATTAATAACCAACTCCATTTAATAGGATACCTGATTTCATAAGATTAAGAAAGAATTACTAAGACAGTAAGGGAAGACAAATAGGAGAACTTGCACCTTCAGTTGCACTAATTTGCATTGAATGTAACCAAGTAATGGGCACTAAGAATCTCAATACTCTATCACAAGATGTTTTGATTGTTTGTTATATGTATTTTCAAGTTATCCTCCTTTTAGTGTTCTCATACACAGATGTATCCCTGACATCTCTGATCTGCCAGTAATCCTTATCTTGATGCTTATATAAATCATATTGGCAGCAAATAGCCGATGATGATATGAAGTAGAGTGGAGACATCTGTGCTTCCAAGGATAGTCTTTAAAATTACAGACCCAAAGGTTTGCCCCCAAATACATTGAGGGCAATGGAGATCATACTTCAAGCATTGAGCACAGCAGAAAATCCATTTTCTTGTTCATAATCAGGCTCAATGTTGCTAGAAACTGCTTCAGATATAACAAGATGTTGAGACTCTCTCTAGTATTTAAAATAAAATGTTTTTAAATTGTGAAATAGTTTAGTTTTCTCTATCACTGTACTTTTATGCTTCATATATTGTAGGATTCCACATTTCCATTGGAAATGATAATCCTGTGCAACAAATATGTAAGCTTTATTTATTTATTTTTGGGTTAGAACAGGTACATGTACATACATACAGACAAATAAACACACACAAACACAGGCATAAGCACATACAAAGACACAAACACACAATATCAACGCCTTGAAGAGTGTGACCTACATATACTGTGAGGCATAACTTTGTCTCTTCAATATTTTGCTAAACATGTACCTTAGCAGCAAGACTTTCCAAAAGCATTGCAATTGTCATTCTTGAAGGAAAGGCATGAGGATTAATTATCAGATCAGGGCGCATCCCAGTCATTCCAGAAAATGGCATATCAATGTCTGGCCACAATTGGGAGCAGACACCCTTTTGGCCATGTCTGCTGCTAAATTTGTCACCAATGATGGGGTTTCTAGGATGGCGAAAACGTATATTCACCTGCTTAGACATACCAACAGTAAATGCCAAACAAAATACAAAAAGTGCAACATATGAAAGTTTGTGGTGCACTACTCAAAACTGTTAAGAATTAGTAAATAATGGTTATGCTACTGAGATTACATCCACATATTTATTATTCAGGTGCTCTTGGCCTTAATTGAGTTTATTTATTTATTTATTTTTAAATATTGAAAGTACACTGGGCATGGGGCCCAAAAATCTTTTTAATACAAGTCAAGGGCTGGGATAGCCCATCCAACAAGTAAATACTGTTAATAAGCAATTCAAGGGTTTACAATCAAGCACGATATATGGACAAAAAGGACTTTGTACACTCATTGCTAGGAGTTAATAAAAAAAAAAGAAAAAAAAATTGCAGAATGCCCTGGCATATGTTGTAATTTTCTAAGCTTTAAAGTTAAAGGACAGAATTTCAATGACAAGTTAGTCCGATGTTTTAAATTGTGGCCTTTACAACAGCAGCAGGTGACATGATGGTTGTTTAAATTTTAACGTATGTATGCCCCGCCCTGTGCAGAATAAAAAGGAAGAATTTGCAATGGCAATTTAGTCCAAAGTTTTAATTTATGACTGTTACAACTGCAACAGGTGATAAGTTGGTTGTTACTAATTAACACACATTTGTCCTCATGGAGAAGTACAGCAACTACTACTGCAACTGTAATCAACCATTGCCTGAATAACAAATGACTAAGTTGTCTTGCAATGATACAAGGTTGGGAAGGCAACCATGATGCAAAATAGTTATTGTCAACGGACTAGAGTTTTAAGGATCTTGCATGCCAAAGAGAGTAGATTAACAGTGTTGCAATGAGAGGTGGTGGGGGGCACAATAAAGGTCAAACTGAAGGCAGCTAATCATCTAAATAGAACTTATAAAATTGCATTTTTATGCTCAAAAAAATCTTGGGTGAATGCAGCCCACTAAGCTCCTAACATGGTCAGGGAGCTGAGCTATATGGTGAAACTTTCATAGGGCCCAAAGCAGACAATTTAATCCCTTGGATCCATGGTCATGTCAATGGACTAGTGTATCTCAGAAATATATGCCTACGTATAGAGTGTAATTCTGCTTTTTCTCCTTTCTTTTTAGTAAGCAAATTTAATGATCGTGACTAAGCCATCCAGCCAACCAACTTGGAAGTTGGAACTAATATATTTGGCTCCCTGTTTTTGTTTACAAGCAAATAATTGCTATTCACATTGCTGCTAAGGTAAAACCACTTGGTTTGCAACAATAATAGCATTAAGAATTAACATTTCTAAGATAACCCAGATTAATTCCACCAGAAAAAAAAAGAAAGAAAAAAAAAAGCATTGCCATTCCATGCCAATTGTTAGATTAGAACACTCCTGATCAGTATGTGTTATTATGTGAGATCCTTTCAAAGTTGCAATCTCTTCATAAGCAGCATAATGAGGCAAAATTAGAATACTATTTACATAATACATCAAGTAAGACATTTGTCCATTTATGGTCCATACAGATGCTTAAGCAAAACTTATTTGGATTAGGAATGAAATTGAGCAATTATATTCCAAGAGAAACATTATATGCATCTACACAGCGACATTAAAAAAGAAACATTTGCAAATCAAATAGTGAGCCAGTGGATGGAGAATTGATGAACTTATTTTTTCCAGTGCACTATCACAACTAGCATGGTCCATATACAAGGGGCAAACACTTACCTTCTGAAGATGCTTCTTGTTTTTCATATCAACAGCAACATGGTCAACAATAACAGGATCTGAACCTTTTCGGTTATTTGTTCTTGTTGTGTTTGTTACCTCATTGTAAATGCTGCAATAGGGTTCATTTGGAAGTATTCTCTGAATGTCGATAATCAAGGAACAGGTCAGTTTGTGGAGTTAAGAAAAAGAAAAAAGAATAGCAAAAATGCATGCCAAATAAGAAGAAAAAATTAGAGAATACGAAAAGCTAACCTGGCCAATGTAAGGAAGTCCATCCGAATCAATTGAGGAATGCAATGATTTATCAATGTTGCTTCTTCTAAACATTTTTTGAGCTCCCCCTGACCTGCTACTCTCTTCACCTAGGTCAATGGTTTCTGTCTGCCAAGAGGATAATTTGGGTTAAATTTGCCACCATCATAACCAAATGTCTTAATGTAATGAGAAATAAACCTCAAACTATAAGAAAGGGCTGGAATTGATGGCATTAGCAAGAAGCCAAGAAATTAAAAAAAGATGGAGCTCATCATATTTTGCATGCTTAAATGTTAAACTTCATGCATACTTATATTGACTCAAATAGCCATACATATGACATGAAGTTAGACAAAACATATGTGTTTGGCTTAATTATAGTTTTGATCGTGTTTACTAGTTTTGTAAGTGGAATCATAGCAACAGATACTGTGCAATAAATTTACTCACAAATAATATATCTGGGAACATTAAGGAAAGAAGAAGTTATGATATGGAACCCAATGTCGACTCAAGCTTAAGCCTAATGTGAAGCCTATAGACATTATAAGTTTGGTCAGGTCTTTGTATCTTATCAATGTGGGAATTTTATACTCTTAATACATCCTCTTCACACATGCTAGGCCCAAGTAGCTTGTGGCACAATGAAAGTTGAAATTAACGATGGCTTGAACCCATGTACCCCACTTGCACTAGGTTGAACTGATTTAAATTGAAAATGAAAGGGACTGATGATGCTATAGTGTGGGAGCCTTGTGCATTGAAACAACCTTTTTTTTCTCTATGAAGGGGCTGAGCTACCCAGAGCAAGCAATGAAGGGTAAACCAAATCCTAATACATGTTGTGAAACCCCATGTCTGCCTAATGGCTTAGGCCTATATGTGGTGAAGTCCATAGACATAATAAGTTAGTAGGGGATCCTATAATCTTAACAAATTCCAAAGTTATAAATAATGGAACCTATATAAGATTTTCTGGTTTATACAACAAAGAAATTTCACCTTGTATGGCAAGAAATGCTTACTTTTAAAATTTGTAGTGCATTCACCATAAATCATTTAAATTTTAAGTAGCCATAGTATATCTTTGATTCTAGGCAGATTAACATCTTCACAAGATTTTATAAAGCATACAAAAACAGGGTAAGGTTGCATCCATCTAACTTTTCATTGTATCCCATTGCGTGGGAGCCTCATGCACTAAGAGACCCTTTTGAAGACAACTTCTTTGTAAAAACAAAAGTAATGCTGTATACATTTTGGAGACTCATGCACTGGGACACCCTTTATTAAAAAAAAGAAAGAAAAGAAATATGTGCATTACAGCATATTGGGCAGTTGATATATGAATATGTCTCCAATATCACTCAGAACATAAAACACTCTTCATGATTGATCAAAAGGTTAATATCTGAATTTATGGTTGAACAACTTCACTACAATAGTCTTCTGGGACAACCAGTTAATATTCCTTTGCCAAAGAATGCCAGATAAGCATACCAGTGGCCAGAGAAAGCTTCAGATCAATAACAAATGTGTCCCAACTCTCTGTAAGGTCCAATGTTGGCTTGATGCTATCCATTATACCTGAATCTGAGGTGAATAAACTCTCTAATTTCTAATACATACCTCAACCCTTCCAACTGATTAAAAAAGCACAACTTTATTCATCATTCATTCTTTAAAAAAATTTGGATCATTAAGACTATATGCATCCAACAAGAATTTGAGGTAACCTTCTTGCTGTGCAAAATGCACCAAACAAAAAATTTGCAAAGCATCAACCAAAAGGTAAAAATAAAAATAAAACAAGAAATAAAAGAAAAGAAAGGAGAGGGCAAATTGAACTGGAAAAGAAAATAGCAATGCCAGTATAGAAGGGACCTAGAAAAAAAAACTTATCTCTTTAAGTCCCAAATCAGCTTCCTGTTGCCTGCTACAGCCAAAAGGTCTTTTTTAATTGCCCTATAAATTTAGGAGCTCCAGTACACAGACATTGAAAATGGACATAGAACTTGATTAATGTATCCCCAAATCAAATCAAGTTTCAATTTCAATTTGTTTAATAATTTTGATTCCCACGTCCATTACTGTGTCCATTTCCTCTGTCCAACAAACTTTTTCCTAAGTTTGCTTGATATTTCTTTTCCATTAACTTCAGTAATGGTTCAGAAAATAATTTGACTAGACTGTTAGAGAACAAAGCAGGATTTCTGTAAAGCCATGTGCTGAAATTGAAGTATACTATGATCTGGGCAACAGAATGTTTATCCTCTCTATACCCTTTTCTCCCAAGAGCTTCATATCTTCCTTCAGACTGCCATCTCATAACAACAACTAATAAATTCCATTTAACAAATATTAGAAATGGTGCCTCCAGCATAAGAAGCTCCCTATAGGTGGACAAGGATTCTACTTTTCAAACTATAGAACAAAAATAATATTTCCCCTTTTCTGCTAAAGTGCGAAATCCCTATCCTACTACTGTCCCCCAGGCTGCCTTGCAATATAGTCCCTCTATCCCACACATGTTAACCTTCTTCTCCATCAATATGAACAACTTGCTGTTAAATTGTTATTTTCAGGCCCTTCCACTAAACATTCCTTTGAAAACCAACAAGGAACTTTGAAAAGGAATTTCATACTTTTCCTCATCAGATGGTGCAGTTACGATAGACAACTAAGCTATTAAAAAGACATAAAATGGCGAGCATATTGCTAAGTTTTGCACACTCATCAAACAAATAGCTAGCTTATATGATAAAGAAGCAGGAGCAGAACATCAAAAGAAACAGATAGTTCTGGAAATGTTAGAGAACAAGCTTAATTCTAAGTTCAGCTAAGTTGTACAAGCTTAAATAAAATGGATATTCAAAATTTTCATCATATTCCTTTTCCAAATCCTAATTCATTCTTAGTTAACATTTCCTTTGGTGGTCCCATCTATAACATAAATTCATCAGAAAAAATGTTAAAGCAAACCTGGTATATCTGCCCATGAAACATTCCACGTTCTACAGATGACTTATTCAGAATCATGGCATCCTCCATGTCATATCTGGGTAACATATAGCAATTCAATTCACAATTTTTAAAGCACTTGAATTACACACTTTCCTGAATTATTTACCCTGTATATGCAAGAACTGCCACTATTGCGTTTGTCCCAATTGGATATTCATCAATATTGTACTTTGTATATGCACTTGTGCGCACAATTGGAGATTGAGGAGTCTGCATTTGCCCAAATTATATTTACAATGAGAGTAAAATATTGTAAAATAGTAATAATCACACATGGAACGCAAAGAAAGGTAGTACAAAAGGAAAATACATTATTATTTCTAACCATAGTAAACCACAAGCATTGCTTGTACAAGAAAAAAAAATTCAAAAGCGTTGAATAATCGGGATCATTTGCACTCCCTGGGAGGCATCAGGGCCTTTTTTGGATACTCATTAAGTAGATATAAATATAATCGAAGGAAAAGTAGTACTTATGAGGTAATAAGGGTTGACACATATATACTAATAGAGGATTTATTTTCAAAAGTTACACTATCAACCCAGGATCATCTCCATGGTTATGGCATTTTGATTCACAAGATAACTAGGAAGCTAGTGTTTACAAACCTTTTTTTTTCTAATAATATACAGCTATTGCTTGACTGCTTCTAAAAGATCTATTAGACAGAAAATATACACATCCTGTTACTATTCTTGTGTATAACAGGCTTGAATTTATTAACATCAGACAAAATATGCAGGTTCGAAACCAAACATCTTTTAATAAATACAGATTTGCACTACCATAACCAGAACTGAACATAGACTTAAAAACATTTACAGTGGCTGGTATTCGGGTTGCCAAAAAGGAAAAATTGCATTAGGAATGCAACTTGAATTACCCTGTAAATCTTTGATAGCGAGATTTTTCAGGGCTATATGTAACCAAATATAACATGTAGCAAAAAAAGATTAATTAAGAGCAGATATTATCACTCAAAAACCCTCATTGAAGAGTAATTTCAAGGTAGAGAAACAAATCCTACCACAAAAATTTGAACCAAAATAAGGTGTAAGAAAAAGAAAATTATGGCCTACTAATTGATTGATTCAATCACAAATCAATTAGTTCTGTTTTTAGCACTATTCAAACCCCACTACCAAGAAATCCTATAACAAATGACAATCATTCATAGGCCATGTCCTAGTTCAATAGCATGCGTCTAGCGCTTACAACAATGTTTGAAATCCAAAATCAGTCACTTCATACAAGATTAGCTCAATGATGAGATTAGTCAACAGACCTTCCTACCAAGGTCTTGAATCAGTGGTATCACAACTGGACAACAGTACCACCACTGTATAAAATGTTTTTAACTTTTCGCCGAAAGGAAGCAAGATTCTACGAGACATCTATTACTATACACATCAAAACCAGAGCATTCTAAGGATAATAAAATGAGACTAAAAACGCTGAACAAATCTTGACTTTTTAATTGCATTATTATCCTCTCCTTGATCTATTTTCTTTTCACTTCTGGCCATTGTTGTCATTTTACAAAGTACAATGAATGCACTGGGCCCACGACGCACACACACACACACACTTTCTCTCTATGTAAGCGCGTGCACGAGCGTGTGTGTGTGTGTGTGTGTGCACTATATCTCTCTCCTGCTTTCTTTCTGTCTAGCCATGTGCTGTATATATATTTATTAATTAGTTGGTGTTTTCTTAATTGATTAATTGTTTTAGTTATACATGAATGAGCTAAAATTAATGAACTGACATTACTAGAAAATCAACCATTAAAATAAAATGAATTTTCTAAAAAGCTTGTAATTATTTTCGAATTTGGGGTTTTTCTTTTTCAGAATGAATGTTTTAGTCATTTTAGTATACAATAGATGTATTTTGCATCTTATTTATTTCTCATGAGAAACCTTCCACTGATTTATTATTTATAATTGTGATGATTTTATTAAAACTATACAAGACAATTATTTCGTTTATTTAAATTATCATAATGTTATTTATACTAATTATATCAATTATGAATTTATATATCTGTCACTGCACTAGAAAACTAAAACAATTGAAAAGAGACATTTTTTTTTTTCATCTTGGTCAAAAATATTGATACAAATCAGAAGAGTAACATAAAAGATGTGATTAATGGAAAAACATCATTCACATTTATAACAAAAACAATTTGTGCAATAATTCATTTTTAAATAATTAATTTTATTATAACACATTGCAACGAGTGGATTAACCTTGCAGTTGTTAATATTGCTGTAACTTAAACAGGATCAAGAGCAATAAACTATCATCAATTTGTAAAACAAGTTAAACAAAACTATAACAGAAAAGCAGCATGAAAAGAAGAGAAAACCTTTGATTTTCATTTTGTTTTACAATTTAGTTGGCACTAATCATAGTTAACAGCAATCAAACTTCTCAAACAATTCAAGATCTTTCATTTTTCATCTAATCCCAAACTATTCATTCACCACTTGGTTCAAATTATGTTTTGGCATACAAGACCATCTCAATAAAGGCACAAGGCAACACTGTTGCCAGCAGAAGTAGAAAAAAGAGGAAAAATAATGATGTAGAAATAATTGAGTTATCTACAAAGAAGTCAACAATGCAAAAGGCGTATAGAGAAAGTGAACACAAGCCACACCTGAAGATGATATAATTTCTGATCTGCACGAAGGTGAAGAGATTGCAAAGAGAAAGCCATAGTTTGCTTTGCCATCTACAACAAGAAGAAAATAAAATAAAATTAAGGAAGTATAATCCAAAGGGCATGCCTTTGAGTCACACAACAAGCCTCTTTGTGAAAAAAGAGCAAGGGCTGAAAACAATTGACCATTCCCAAGACCCCACAATCTAGGAGGGAGCCTCAGGCTCTAGGATGTCCTTTTTTAATATAATCTGAAACTCTAACGCTGCAGGGTAGAAGAAACTAAAAAATTCCTATGAGTAAACTCAGAGAAAGACCTGACACTGGTACATGTTTCTTGGGCTTTGATTATGATCCGACCAAGGTGTAAGATTAGCAACCACACTAAGCATTGCAGTTGGATGAATTTCTTCATGAGTTGCAGGAAAAGCAGCACTTCTTCCACCATCTCCACCATCTGGACATCTAATTTCCATAAACACCTAGAATGACAAATGGAAGCAAGTCAGCAGTCTTCAGCATTTAGTTCAATCTGCTACAAAATCTTTGCCATGAGAATACAAACTCAAATGTGTTTATGCAACTATTGCACTGTGGCAGGAAGCACAAATAGAAATTTAAATTAACCTGTTCCAGTGGTCCAATAAGTTCAATATCTTGCCTTCCTAGTGAAGAAATAAAAAGATTTCTAACAGGACGAATAAATCTGGAAGGAGACGTGAAGAGGTATAAACCAGGATATGCTCCACCTATGCTTAAAGGAACATATCCAACTTCCAAATCATCAGGGATCTGCATGACAGATCACATCAAATCAATCCTCTCTTCACTGGTATCAAAGAAGAAAATAACAGGGAAAAACTAGCAAAAAATCCAACAAAAACAGACCACTGTTGTAGCCAACACTTTTATTCTTCGCAAATGAGCAACAACTTTTTCAATTTCACTGGAAGCTATACAACCAACCACACGGCCATCTAAAAGGACAGAAAGAACTTGGGGAAGGCCCCCTTGGGTGAGCTTAGGCAACGAAGAAGTCATTCCAAGGCCAGTCAAAATGTTGAGAATGGACTTTCTTATATCAAAAAAATCTTTAACAAGACCTTGAGCATCATAGTATGATGTTACCCCTGAAAACATGACGAGGGAACAAACAGGAAACAAGATTAAGACTAACACTTATCAAGAATGCCAATAAAAGAAAATGAACTTCACACAAGACAAAGTTCTTTCAGCAACAAAATTTTTAGCATGGTATTTTGATGAAAATTCAGTAGCTAGGAGAACAAGTCAATGCTATATTAATGTAACATTACAAAGCACAAGATCTTGCAGATCAGAAGACAAAGTACAGAGGTAAAAAACCTCAATAAAGCACATGTTATGCACAATAGCTATACAACATGCTTTGAAACTCCTCTAGTTCCAAAGTATTTGAAATACTACTCTTTTCCCAACCAGTCCATTGGGACCTTTTGTTGGTTAAATTGTTCAAATTACTAGCCTCAGTTGGTCTGCTTTCTTCTTTGCTCTCAAATTTTCCAACTAAAAGACAACTCTTTATCCAATGTCTTTCACAACACTCTCTCTGTCTCTACAAATCAGATTACTCCCATAGCATAACATAAGCATCTAGATCTCAAAACTCTTCTGTGTAAGACTATAATCATCTAGAGTTCTAGATATTTTCTCCCTCTTCTAAAATCTTTGCTTGCATATTGAGTGAAGTGAAAATCACAATTAAGCAGTGTATTTTAATGTCATGATGTACCCTGTATATGTCATGTTGAGAACATATCTGAGCCCAAATGTCAGGCATGTTTGACAAAGCTATTTACTTTGTAGTTTAAAATAAGTTAACACAAACCTTTCTACACTTGTCATCTTATTTATCTTGGGTTATCATAAAATTAAAAGTACAATTAAAGGTCATAATCCCATTTAAAATGAAGCCTACCAGGAATCTAATAAGTTTCACAAGCACACAGTTTTGGTTAATGAGTGCATCATTCTCATTTTGAATGTTCTTTCCAACATAAAATTATTTTCATGACCAAAAGATTACAAATTAAAGTTGTACTTAAATCACCAGACACTATGTTTGTTGTTAAAGCCTAAATTATGGTTAAGCTAAAAAATAGCCTTTGTATGGCAAATGTTGAAGTAACAAATTATTTCTTTACTTCTCATAAACACCTTTGTCCTTGGAAAAGAATACTAAAAGAAAAGAGTGAAATAATTTCATTTACATGAAATAAGCCATAATAAAATAAAACAGGAGCATCAAAAACAAAAATTTCTAATACATTGAACTTACTACAAAAACAAGTCATGTGGTTCAGCAATCCACATGGCTCCCCATCAGGTGTATGGACAGGGCAAAGAAATCCCCAAGATCTGTAGGCAAAAACATACATCTTCATAGCATGTGTTATCAAGAAATCCACATAACTTGAGCAATAAATTAGCAAGTAAAAGCATACTCAGGTAGCAGCTTTCTGACACTTGTTGTGCGAAGACCAGCAAAGGAAGCCCCTCGATGCACAGCTCGGAAAAATGAAAGAAAACGCAGAAAATTAAGCCTCTCCGCTTGAACTGTGTAACCAGCCCTCTAGTTCAGAACAACATAACCCATAAATGATAATCAATATTCAATATAAACAACTAACAAACAAATAGTAGCAAATTAAGGAGGTTATCAGTATGGTGCTACAATCTTGCCAAGCACCCTGTTCTTTCTTGGCAAAAGCATCTTCAAGACCCTCAACTGGGTAAAACTTTTCACTTAGACACCCTATTTAAGTTTCTTCAATTAAAACCCATGCTTGCAAAGTTGCAGCAATCAAATCAACTTAAGTGGCTGATTGATTGATAATGAAAAACAAGACGAGACATGGTACAACTTTGTTTCTAAAATGAAGGGGAAAAAAAAAACAAAAGGCAATAGTTATATAGTGTCCATGTCATCCACCTATATAAGAGGTCCACGACAGCTAATGATCAATAGGTTGAGAAAATATGGAATATAGCGACCAAATTGAACCAATTTAAAGAGTCATTGCCTCTATGCATAGTTTTTCCCAATAGAAGGGATTAATGCATGCTTTTGCCTTTTTTCTCAGTTTCATTCTCTTCTTCAACAGGAATGAAAGATGGAATGTTACAGGTTCATCTTCTCATTACCTTTGGCTTATTCTCTGAATTCATACAAAATCAAGGAAAGCGTAACTTTTATTTCATTTCACTCAATTGATTTGAATATTAAGAGGAATGCAATAAACAAATAAGTTAACTAAATTTCAGCAATGCAAATGATAACAAGTACCCTAAGGTTTAACAAAAAGTGCACTTCAGATAGAAATGGAAGCATTTTATAATCAATAAATTGGTTCTGTATGTTTAAAGCATTGCTGCTTTTTGCATTTGAACAAAAAGCAACACCACATTGGCGTAAAAAATGCAATTTTAACTGTCAGTCTCTAAAGTGTCAAATATAATGCTTTTTCTAAGCAGAAATTTGTACAACTAACACATAGAGTTGCATAGGATTCTCTCATAGCAAAAAATCATATCTAACATCACTTTACTAATCCCATTAAACAAAATTCTGGCATTATCCCCCATGTATCTTGAAGCATATGCAAGTACAAGACATAAAGTAACAAGATAAACACCAAATGTTCATCCCACTTAGCAAAAGCAGTGAACTGAAGTTCAGCGGTATTTGAGGGCAAAAACAAGAAAAGAAAATGGTTCCAATTGATTTTCTGCGACTCATGTTGCATTCACAACACTTTGATTTAGTAAAAACAGAGATAAATGTAAAGATCAACGTGACAAAAGGCACATCTATCCATGTAAAAGTATCAAAAAGAACAAAACTTTTACTTGTTATGGCTTATTAAACATGCATCACATGATCGTTCTCCAAGCAACCGACATAATCTTCAACTCAAATCATGCCTGTGAATATGAGTTGTTTAGTTGACTAGGCCTAATAAAGTAGCCCACATCAAAGAGATCTTTCTCACTATTGCCATAATTTACAAGTGAAGAGGTGATGAAGATGACACATTACATTTAGAAATATCATGTATTAAGAAAGGCAACCATCACAAGTTCTACCTGCTGTAAATCTAGGCCTGTTTGTGTAGCCAGTCTTCCAGTTCTCAACATGGTTTCCACTGCTAAACTGATTGAAATTGAAGGGTTTCTATCCATGACCTTCTTGACATCTGGAACTGCATGGTCTCAAACAAGAAGAATACAAAAAACAGTATGAGAAAAAAGTTTCTATGTTTGACAATAAACTAGATCTTTATGAAATTAGATTGCCAATCAGATCTCAACAATCATCAAGCTGTTATTAAAAACCCAGGATGTAAAATGCATAGATAAAAAGTCCAAACTGTTGCAAACACAAGAATATGGATCCATAATTTGGTTATTGCCATTCAATATGACCACATCATTTGCCAAGCCAATAGATTTCATTAAAGCTTGACAAATGGACCATCACAAAAGACAGCCCTGCTAAATAATAGAATCTGACCTTGCATTTCAGACACAGAACCTCCTTCATACGCACAAAACTAAAGAAAAAGCTCCACAATCATCTCAGATATATTTAAATTTGGATCAAGAAAATATAAATCTCAGATATAATCTCTAGTCCACTACACAAAAGCCCAAGCCACATATAAGGCAAGTACACCCATACAGTTGGAAACATGAGTCCAAGTTTTTTAGCTAGGTGATCCTTTTCTTCCAATACGACATATTACGATCTAAAACCCTGACATATGTGACCCTCCAACCTTACAATGATCCAGAATCTTCCCTAGGTGTTACCACAATTGATGCCACAAAGGAAGTCTCCACCTCATTGCATGCTCCAATCATCCACTGGGCAGCCTATTCCTCCTATCAGCACACTAAGTTCTGCACAGTTCACATGCAGGGTGGCTCTGATGCAATCTGTAAAGGTTCAATCCCACCAGATGGCCTCAGAACCTCCTTGGATGGGCATCTCATATGGCCCAAAACTCAAGTTCATGTTGTTAGTAGCCCTGTGTAAGATACTAAAATTTCCTTTCTCTCCCAATAAAGGAGTTCTCAAATTGGTGTTATGGCAGCACATTTTAACATATAAAGCCAAATTGACCTAACATGGAACTTGGACTCAAGCTTTGGGCCCCCGTGGCAAGATCATCAAAACATGTTAATGGGCTTGGGCCCTTATGAATGGGAAAGCCACCCAAAGTGTAGATTGTGAGCAAATTGGTTCTTCCTAGTTTTAAGGGCATCTCTCTAACTCTATTCAAATTGCTCTCTCTCTCTCTCTCTATATATATATATATATATACATACATACATACATACATACATACATACATACACACATATATATATTTTCAGTTGGTTGAAAACCCAGATGAAGGCAGTAGGAGCTGAGACGGTTAAGCCCAGCAGTCATACATATAAGAAAGATGTAAGTCCACTAAAAATTGTCCAAGTGACTGGGTCTGCACACTGGCGAAATAAATTACGCAAAATCTTCTTGAACTTTGATCTAATACTTTTAAGCATAAATCCTACCATTAGTGAACAGAGAACTAAAGATATCAAGCTGGACAACAAGCAGTATGATGAAGAAAAACAAGTTCAGTTCTTGCACATTAAACCTGTATCATAAATGGTACCGGACATCACATGCGAGCATGTGTGTGTGTCAGAGAGAGAGATCTTTAATGATCCACCAAAATTTTTGAAGATGAAAACTATTAGGCTAAAATTCAAAGACAACACACACAAACAGCCAAAGACATGGAAAGCTAGAAAACTGGCAATAAGCAGCAGTCAAGTACCTGCCAATAAATTAAAATTGTTCTTTTTTGCAATCTCCTCCTGAATAATCTTTTTAGCCTTAAGAAGCCAATCTTCTAGTTTCTCCTACAACCAAAACAAATTAGCCATGCCATAAATAACAAAGAACAAATTTGCAACCAATGATGGACAAACTGAGTTGCTGAGTGGAGGATAAACTGATAATGGTCAAGGCATATAGATTCCAACACAACCTAAAGAGTTCAACACATGCAACCAATTACAAGGAAAGACAACCTCCAACCCCCATCTTTGCAAGAGAGGCCAAATTTTCTGACAGCATAATCCACATTGTTTTCACTTCATGACTTTTCCTGCTTATAGATGAAGACTTATATTATGTCAAGAAACTTTTTCACCTAAAAGCTTAAGCTGCAAGGTAAAGCCCAAGATATGGATTATATATTATACTCCAACAAATTCCCTCACATGAAAGCCCCCGTTCACTTGGGCTGAAACTAACTCACCTAGGCTAAAAGCATGAACAAAACAGAAATTCATAATTAAATATAAGGGCAACATGATTTGAACTCATGATAACTTAATCGTGAAAGTTCTGATACCGTGTCAAAAAACTATTCCACCTAAAAGCTTAAACTGTTAGGTGAGACTTAAGATATGAAACATATATTATACTCCAATATATTACAACCATATCATTGTGAAATGGTACTACATCAATATCACCCATACAATACAAGAAGATAAAAACAATGGAAAATTAAAATGATTCTGGTTTCCAATGTTGATCAAAATTTGACAAAAGATGAAAAAGGTTGCTTAGGCAAGAGCTAGAGTTCAAAATCCTCTTGCACAATTATATCATAGAACCACAATATTTCAAACCAAACTTTAAATCAAAATATATCAGCAAATGAAAAGCCCCACCTTTTGACATTTTTTCCTTTTTGGAAAAGAAAATTTTGCTTGATCCATACATTTTATTGTAACTAATTCCGCAGTCAGTAGCTTACTTAAACATTAAAAATGGCATCCAGAACAAATCATTAAAAATATTCCAATAGCAGTTTCCTACCTTGAGATAGATAGTTATAAGATGCCCAGGGAGTAAGACTTCCTGATTTTGCAATGCATCTGGGTTGTCAGGTGTAGAAGTCTGATCTATGAGAGAGAAAAGTTTCTGCAACATAAAGCTAAAGAAATGAAGTCAAAAATAAGTTTAGCAAGAAAAATTATTTAGATTCTTTATAAGGTCCAAATTTAAAAAGCAAAATCAAATAATAGAAAGCCAATTAAAACTTCAAAATGTATATCAATTAAATCAAGAAAAGACAAGCTGCATACATGAGCAGATTGAACTTGTCATCATAATTGATAAGATGAATGAACACATAATCCTTAAGAACAGCATGGGCCACCTGAAAAAGAGGAGAATGGATACAGAAAAGTTTGTTTGTGAAAAACCATTCATTTATAGAGGAAGAAAACAACGAACCACAGTTAATAGAAAGCAGCTTACATTTAGTGCACTTTCATTCTCCATCCCATCTATAACAGGTTGGAAGTGCTCCCCTATGTATAGACAAAACTAAAATTAGTTGATGGATTGTTAATGCACACAAGACACAACTTATATTCAAAAGCACATACCAATATGCTGCAGACAGTCATCCCTAGTGAAAAGAGACAAGTCCCGAACTTCCTCTAGAATAATCCTTGCCCTCTCAGCTACAAGCTGAGTGCCAACAGCACCCTTTGCCTTCTCATACTTTCCATTGTAACAACATGTTAATTTCTCATATATTTCACGGTCCGTAGTCTCCACAAGGGCCTATGAGCAATTGTTCAAGAGAAATGAAGTAAAGAGGGAGCTTCAATGAATCACAGGACAAAACTAAGCAACTAAGTCATATCCAGTCAAGGAATTGAACTGGAAAACTACTTCAACCAGGACAACATTTAGCCAAGATCTTTCTACATAACAAGAAGTTCTGTATTTAAATTTAAATTTTCAGGTATCATGAGTGTCATGTTGAAAGTTTAATTCTACTTTTAGTGTCTATATCCCTTCATCATTCTAAATCTTTGTCCATTAAATTTTTCCATTCCATGAATAATGAGTGAGGAACCATAACTCCCAGGGGCACTCCTCTATGTTCATATAAGCCATTGTAAATGTTTTTGTATGTAAAGTTAACATCAAACTTATCAAATTGCAAGAGCAAAAGAATTTCATAGATTCCCTAAAAATTTGAAGAATAAAAACCAAAGACATGCAGCATATGAACATCTCATTCTAGCCACAGAACAGAAGATGGCTTGAATAATGAAGTTCTGCCTCAGCTCTATGTGTGTTGGAGCTGGCCCTGGCACAGCCTTTGAAGCACTGGATTTTGTCAATGTAAATCATACTTAGCAGCATTTTATCAAAATCGCCACACTCCACTAGGTAAACAGTTGTAGGGAGCAAATAATAAATTATTGTAGTCTGGTGGAGTTCAATCAAAAGCAATTTTTCTCAAATTAAGGAAGCAGGCATGATCACAGGCATAGCTGAGTTGGTCATGGACTGACAGCTCCTTCCAGAAAAGGGAAGATGGAGGGGAAACAGCTTATCTTCTGCAAATCTAAGATCATTCAGCAGTAAATCAATTCATGAATCAGCTTAGTCATAAGGGTTCCCTTGAAACTTATCCAGGATAGCATTGCACAATAAAGCGAAGGGAAGAGCACAAAAAAAGGTGAATCAGACAAGAAACCAGACAATTCTCCAACAAAGAAAAAGAATGTTCTAACTAATAGGTTGGTGTTACATTAGTGACGCTTCAACAAAGAATTAGAAATCAACAAACCTTAAGAACCATGCCGACAGGAAGCAAGTACTCCCTCCCTAGCATCCTGCAAAACCAAATTTTGGATGACAATATGAAATAGATTCCATGACTTAACACCCAGGAATTGTTACTCTACTCAACCAAGAAGCTTACCAAAATCCAAGTCTTGCACTTCCATTACGAAGATAATACAATTTAATTGTTATTGAGGATTGATCTGTTAAAGAAGATTGATATTCTCTTGCACACCTGGAACAAGCACAGAAAAAAGCACAAATATTTTTTAGATATGGAAAAGATAACTGAAACAACAGTTATGTAACAAGAAGAAATCACAATTGAAAAAAATCAGTTAACTGAAAGCTTAATTAAAAGACAAGAAATGAAGTTCATCAGAAAATAGTCAGTCGCAGAAAGTTTAAGGACTTTAAGATCAACATAGAATCTATAAACCTGCCTGTTATGTTCCATCAAACATAATCTAAAATAAGCCAGAACAACCTTTTGAATACAAGAACAACCCTTCAGTGTTATAGCTCACCCTCACTAAACTAGATACCATGACAGGAAAAATTCCAAAATCTATCAGACTATAATGCACAGGAAGCAATTTCCCTTATCAGCCCCACATTTTATTAATCAACACTTATCAATTAAGACATACTTTTATGGCTATAGATAGGCAAAAATCCACTTGCAAATCATGCTTTTCAAATAGGAGTATCAATCTTCCAAATAGAGCTACAAGGAAAATTACCTCAAGAGCTCTAGTTCTATCTAAAAGGAAATGACATTAGAACCTCCTCAAAGGACCCTCTCCTAGAGCTCTCTATCTAACTTGACACCTAATACTAAAACTTTAAATGACTCATAGATACACACACATATGCAATAGACTCCAACTTCTAGACCAAAAGCATGGTGAACTAAAGAAACACCAGGGCAGCCCTCCACCAACTGAAAGCAAACAAGAACCCTGCTTCCATATAATCTTTAAAAAAAAAATCTGGAGACTTCTCTTCCAGGAATCATAACAAAGTGTAACATATTTACCAATACCCACTGGAGCTCACATAATCACAAAAACACTCCTACATCTAGGACTCTCTTTGGATAGCAAACAAACTGGTATCTCCAGCTTATAGGCACTATTTTGATGTAAAAAGCAACCATGCCCAATAGGACATAAGTTAAAGGTAGTCACTTGTCAAGAAGATATGCAGTGCATGATGGGATATCTGATTGATCACTCAGTTCTAATAACCAATCATGAATACCAAAACCTGAATGTATCTTTTTGATACAAACTGGTAACCACAAAGCCTTATTTAATCAATCACCACAAGCCAGTCAATGATTGAGTTGAACTTTTGTTAGCTGAAGCAACCCACATGGTACTTCAAATGAAGCCAATTCTGAACAAACTAAATATGAGCAACAAATATCATTTCCTTACTTAATTGAATTATTGTTAGTTCAGATTCTTGTAATTGGGATTTGCTATCCATATTAGTGTGGCCAACTACTAATATTGACCATTGGACTTTGCCTCCACCTACTTATTGAACTATGTATGATCTGTCTAGAGGCCAAAATGTATGGAATCTAAGAATAGCTCACAGGAAGTTGCAAATTTTCTAGCTGTATATTAGCATTTTTTTTACACAAAATCCCAATTTTAACAGACATGCAACATGATTGAATATATCATATTCCTAAGTTTCTAACTTGATAGTTGCTGCAACATCATTGAATATATCCTCTTCCTAAATAGATAACTCAATAATTCCCAATTTGTTTTGACAAAAGTTTTGATCTTATGTACTTCCCCTGGCATAGCTTCCATCATCCTTTTGGATCTTTCTATTAAAATTTTCACATTGTATAAGTCAATGTGAAACCATGTTTTATTTCTTCTTTCTGTTTTTATTAATGGTGAGTGGGAAAGAATCTTTGTTTTCTTCACAGATGATATGATCTTGGAACAACTAGGAGAGAACCGCACACTGTACAATTTTTATAGTATGGAGACCCAAGTTCTATACAGGCACCTCTCTATTGCAAAATTGAAAAATTCTGTGCTTGGTAAAAGAACTGGAAGAGGGGCCAACTTGGAACTACAGTAAGAAGTATAGATGCTTTAAGGTAATTAATTCTTTTTTCCACTGATTATGAGGCTAAATTATGGAGCAGCTGAAATTTTTTATGGCTGATAAATAGACAAGAGGCCCAAAAACAGCACATTAAGAGGCTAAGTCTCAACAAATGCAGGGACTAAAAAATTAGTTGGTTAAAGTACAATCAGACTTTCAAAAATAAATTCACATTTTTACCCTAACTTCTGATGCCAATTAAAGATATGGCATATTAAGAATTAAAAATAAAAGAGAAAGTCATGGAGAAACCTTATAACAACAGCATTCTCAGTGAAGCCTACACGCCTATCACGGTATGAACCCCGCACCATGCTCATAGGCTGAAATTTACAATAAAGCCTCAGTTATGTGGAATCTAGAAATTAGACATAATTAATAGGGAAAAGGAGAGGGAGCAGAGAGAGAGAGAGAGAGAGAGATGGAGATAAAAAAAAATGAGAGATGGAGAATTGAAAAAGCATTGAACCATGCAAAAAAAATTTAAAAAGGTTCAGTGTGAGCCAATATCATGGCTTTCTTCATGTACCAAGATATGGGCCATTTGGAATAAATGCTGCTAGCAAACTCATAACTTATCCTAGAAGTATGAGATTTCTTCATTTCTTCAATGTTAAACAACAAAATCAACTAAGCAACCATGTAGCACACACATATAAAGAATATACAGGATACAACCACCTAGCAAGGACTCCAGGTATTTCCACACAATCATTTAAAAAAGACCTCACGTACATAGTTCCGCTTCGGCAATATTAGAAGTCGAGCAACCCTCTCAATCCCATTTAAAATGAAGTAACTGCATTCAAAAGAGCAAATAGAATAAGAACTGAAAAGGCAGGTTGTCCATAAAAAATTATCTGCAACATCAGAAAGGGGCTAAAAACAAATTTTATAACTGTAATGGCCAGATCCATCATGAAAACAAAAACTATAAGGATAAGCAATCATATAATGAGCATAAGCTGGATACACAATACCTAGGAATGATCATTTTAAAACACGTCAAACTAAAACACACCCATAATAGGAAAGTACCACCCCTTCTTCAGTTCTCTTACTTAACTTCCACCAAAGAATACAGGACAGATTTCCTATGACTACAAAGTTCAAATAAAGGAATTCTCTCCTCTTAGTGAATCTTTGCTTATTAAAACGAAAAAGGACTAGTATTGTTTGATTACAAAATTCACACCCGTTTTTCAGAATATGGAGTAGGAAAGGATGGATTATATGAGCATTTTTGTGCACTTTTTTTAGTAACCTTACTTACGATATGAGAGATTCCCATGGCACTTAGGAATAGGTATGGCCCAATCACAAGTGCAACAAAAGTAACAACATACATACCACTAAATTATAAGCTTCAAATCATTGTCTAAAGCAAAACACAAAATGCATAACTATTATGACTTACCCACCCATTTCTGTACACTCTTCTTTAAGGGAAACCAATTTCTGGGGATCTGCACCTCTTAAGTGACAAAGCTTGGACTGTTTCATTGGATAGACATTGCATGTTACAAACAATAAAGGACATCCATTGTGCTGATTAAAATATACTTACAAAGCAGTCACCATCAATCAGCTGACCCAGAAAGTATTATCATTCATACCATTGTATATAGTAGAAGGAATGTATGCACCAGTCAAAAATAAAAGAATAATATTGATAGCTGCAGGCACCAGCAAGTTTCTCCAACAAAGAACATTTCCATGGCATATGATGACAGGAAACACTAAACAAGCCCAGAAGGATGCTCAAAAAGATTTCAAAAGGAAATGAAACAAACTTTTGAGGAAAAATAAAATGTCTGGTATAAAGCTCTACTGTTGCATGTTGACAATACAGGAGATTGAAAAATGTCAAACATTTTAAATACTTTTGAGGAAAAATAAAATGTCTGGCATAAAGCTCTACTGTTGCATGTTAACAATACAGGAGATTGAAAAATGTCAAAAATTTTAAATCAGTACAAATTCAACAAGAAGAAGGATGAAGAGGAGGAAAGAATAAGACACAGTGAGCAGCCTTAGAAGAGTCCTTCAATTCCCAACCAGTTCTCATAGGAATGCAAGCATTCTCTTGATTTACTTGACCTTTAGAAGTGCTTAATAGTAAAATTTTGCACTAAATCATCCCTCACTAGGAATCCATCTTCCAATACAATATCCATGAATATCAAGATCAAATAATGCCCTTGAAAGGATGTTCTCACTGGAGCATCCTCCTCACTAGCCAACAAATATAATTAGGGAAGTCGATCTCTTAAGGAAGAACCCTTATGTCGAGTTTCATACCAGTAAAATTTGGAAACCCATTCCTGAATTCAGAATTTACAAAAGATAAGGAACTTGGAAAGGAAAGATTCAGTGAAGGGGAACAAATAATATGTACACTGAAAAATTCAATTAAAGTGTACACAATATTCCCTCTGACAGATTTCCCGTCAACTCACAGTTCAGGTGGGGACACACAATACAATCACTGTCACAATGAAATATTCTCCTGATCTAAAGAACACCCAACATAAAAACAACAAAATAAACACATACCTTTAACATTATAGGTAACTGCCCAAAATTAAACCTCTCTCTTATGGGCGGTCTGCCATTATATTGAAAGCAAACATCTGCCTCAAACCTTCCCGTATATGAGATCTTAGCTTGTCGACACTGCGCAAACATATTAAATTCAGTCAGTGAACCTACAAAAGGAAAGAGAAATATAAGGCAAGAAGAAGCAAAATGCAGAGAGAGAGAGAGAAAGAGAGAGAACATACTTCGAAGGGGAACAAAGCACTATGCTTAGTATTTGAACCCTGTTCTTTCTGAGGTTGGTATAATCTAGGATTACTCAAGAAAAGTAAGAAGTCAAGAACAAACATTTAATCTCATTGATCAAGCAATTCAATTAGAACCCACTTTAAGCAATAAATTAAAGAAACAACCACCGCGACTTCTTCCAAATACAAAATCAATTCCTCACTGAATTATGATAACGAAATAGGAAAAAGTAACCAACTTCTTGAAAGACATTCAAAGGATATGGGAAAGAGAGGTGTCGGTGAAGGAGTCGTGAATCTTGACGGGCTTGAGGTTGTCGAGCATAATCTCAAGCCCTCTCTCAACCATGTAATCGTAAGAGTCTATGTGGTGCCTCACCAGCTGCTCCAGCTCCGTGTAATCTCCCATCTCTCTCATCGCCGCCATTTGCCCCAACTCCAAGTCTCGGAGACCCACAACCCTAATAGTAATGGTCAAGTCGGCGACAATATGCTTAAAATTTTTTAAGACTTAATTCTTAGAGCAGAGCCGAGCCCGCTGCAGGGTCGCTCGTTATTGCCGGGAACCTATTGAGAATTCGGCAACAACAATGAGCTCCTCTGGCGGCTACAGATTTACTTATTACTGATAAAATAATAACTAATGTTGCAGTTATACATTGGTTGCCTCTATAGCCCAACCATACAAAATAATTAAGGGATACGTTAAAAAAATAATTAATATTATTAATTAATTAATTTTAAATTATTTTTCAAAAGAAATTTGATTCAAACAGTTAATAATTATTATTTCTAATTAATTGTTGTACAATTTGTAATTATTATAATAGTTTCTATAAAATAAAGTAATTTAAAATAAAAATATACAAAAATTTTGAAATATATATATATATATCCTAAACAAATAACGACTGATAAAATTTAGCTAATGTTTCAATGGCTTCCAAATTTCAAAACTGAATGATCAGATTCGAATTAAATGAATTGGAAAAAAAAAGTTCCCATCGATTCCCTTGCGACCATGGGGGGGGGGACGGGAGAGAAGGAACAAAAAAGTCTAGGGCACAGAAAAAAAAAAAAAAACAAGTATTGGGGAAAAGGAAATATCAGAAAATTAAGCCGATTATCTTACAGTGAAAATTTGAAATTTTGTGATCTCTTTGAGCTTTTCGTGGGCCTGAAACTTTAGCCGTTTCTCGGCTCTTATCTTCCCAGAAAAACACCAGTGCGATTGTGTTTCCACGGAATTTGTAGTCCCTTTTGTAGTCTTTTCGGACCTCTTCTTATATTCATATAATTAAAATTATGATAAATTTTAATTTAATTGAAATAAATTTAAATATTTATAATTATATCGATACACACAAATATATATATTTTTTAAATTATTATTTCATATTTTTATTAAATTAATAAAATAAATTATTAATATAATTTTAATAGTAATATGAGCTATTGTATTGTACTCTAATAATTAATACGAGTACAGAAACAATAATAGAAACACGCATAATTTATTTTTTTAATTATTAAAAATAAAATAAAAAATATTAATTTATAATATTTATTAAATAAATAAAATTAAGTAAAATAAAAAAATACTTGACTTTATCTACGTTATAAAACACACTTATTCTAACAAGTTTTATCACGAGGACGTTCCAATGGCCTTCGTTTTCCTAAAACGTTAAAAATTTAAAATATTAACGCAATATTAAGAGTTATTAGATCTTAATAAATATTGTACATCTACTTCTTTTTTAATATACTATTATATTTTTATTTGCAAATTTAAATTTTTTATTGAAACAAAAAATAAAAAGAAAATCCATTTATAATAATTGTTTGTAATTAAACAACAAGAAGGAAAAAAAAAGAAAAAGAAAACCAGCTTGAATGAAGTTAATGTTATTAAGTGAAATAAATAGACCCTTAATTGGTGACGAAAGAAATAAGACAAAAATGAATGAGAATATATGAAAAGTATATCACATAACACACTTATATCATAAAAAATAATATATAAAGAACAAAAGCTCTTTACTTTTGACATTGACGGTTCTGTTTTAACTACAGGCAAGAAGAGAGCAAGCCTACAACTTCCCTTTCCTTATAGAAAACCTAGGACTTCCTGGCTTCTTAGGTGGAGTTTACATAAAACCTCGAAATTGCGCCTCTAACTTGCGATGATTGTGAAACTTATTTTTTAATATACTATTATAATTAAATTAATATAAAAATAAAATTAATCTATCTATTATTAGTTATGAGTTGATGTAATTGATTTAATAATTTGAATTATATTGATTAGAATTAAAATTATCATTTACACATTTATTTCTCATTAACTTGTTTAAAATCATAGTTTTAAAAAGAAAAAAAATTAATTACATTTGAATCAAATATGAACTTTAAAAACATAAAAATAGAAAACATATATTTGTAAAAAGAGATAATTGATAAGTAATTAAAACTTAACACAAAAAATTAAACGAATAATGTGCTTAAATTTAATGTAATTGAGCATTAATAAGTTTTGAATCATGAAAAATAATTAATTTTTTTTGTGTGATTCATACATGTTAAAGTTTCAATATTATAAAACTGTTTAATTTAATTTTGATAGTTTTGAAACTTTTAGAATTGTAACTAAATTGTAAAATATAATTTTCTTAAATTATAAATACATTCAAACTATTCTACTCGATTTTAATGATTTCAGTTTAATTTATTGTGTAAAGCAGACAATTTCACTCATCATTAATGGTGAGGAAAAGGGGAAAGAGTATCGATGGCTTCTAATTTAAGTTAATTTTTTATTTTCTTTCAGCATTTTTTAGAGTTTATATGACATGTTATAAAGTTTTAATATAGTTTTAAAATTTAAATTAAATAACTCAAAAATATTATTTGATTTAATTAGTATTTCATTTAATGAAAAATTAGATATATTTTTATTAGAAGTTATTTTAGAAATTATATATAATATTATTATTTTTATATAATATAAGTATATTAATTATGTTTAAAACAAAAATTAACTCATTAGTGAGACTGTCAGTCGAACTGTCGATCCACCCAAACACACCATTGCTTTTTGAGTCAATTCGATTTTGAAAAATGTGACTCTTAAATGTTAGGCCGACGTGACACGCTTAAGTGGACACATGTTTTGGATCAAGGGTTCGTTGACGACGACGTTTTTTGTTTTTGTTTTTTTTTTTAAAATACAAAATCCAAAATTCGGTGGAAAAAATAAAGTCGGGAATAGCAACAAAAAAAAGTTAAAAGAGTTAATTATTTATTTATTATTGATGATTAAACCATTTTGCGAAGGAGAGATTGCGCACAGATTTTGTAATTAAAAAAATAGGAAAAAATAAAAGGAAGAAAAAGTGTTGGTGGGGTGGGGGGGGGAGTGAGGTGGTTACTGTAACCATACACAACTAATAAATACGAAAAAGTAATAAATTAGATAAAAAATAATAATAAACAAAATGTTTTTTTTAAATAAATAAATAAAAGAAGAAAGAGAGCGGAGGGGACGGAGGAGGAGTCCGCGGTGCGGTTGGCTGTAGCTTCCATGGTCTGCCAATTGTAAATTGTGATTGCCACTGCCAAACAGATCATTTTGAGCAGCAAGCAGCTCTTCTCTTCTCTGCGCAAAACGGATCATTTTGGTGATATGCTTGCTCTTCCAACGCCCCACTTGACTCCTGGTAAACCCTAACTTCTCCCTCTCTCTTCTTCTTCTTCTTCATTTACTCTGCTGGGATTGCTAATGTGTTTTGATCTTTAAGTTAATGTGCCATTCAATTTCTTTTCTTTTCTTTTCTATTTTTTTTTTGTTGGATCATGGTCAAAGATTTCATCAAATGACCCCGGTTCCCTCCTCTCGTCTCGGCGGTTTTTTTTTTCTTTTGTTCTCTTGAGAAAAAACGCATCTTGAATGAATTAGTAACAAATAATTTGGTTTTTGAGAGAAGTAGTTTTTTTTTTTTGGGGAGGGGGGGTGGGGTGGGGTTTATGATTTGTTTAGATCGCTAATTGGTTACGGAAAATTTGCACTCAGGTGGCTTCTGAGAGGGGATCTCTCACCAACTGTGCTTGTTTGCGTTTGCGTGCCGTGGGTTGCTTGACTGATTGTCGGCAGCGATGCTGTGAGTAAGTAAAAGTGTAAAATTGGTGTGAGAATATGGCTGACCGACTTTAAGATTGCCAGCCTGTGAAATAAATCCCTCCTGATACAAACGTCTCTGTGTTTCCTTCCAAAATGGTGTTTGCTAAAATAGCTGATATATTTTCTACTTCAACAACCTCTAAGTTGCCCTCTTCTGTTCCGTATACGTCGGCTGCTCCATTGCGGCCTCCAGTTGAAACCATTGATGATCAGAGATTTTCTTTGTCCAACTCTGTACACAAGAACAGTTTGCGGCTTTCCTCGTCCCTCCAAGATTTCTCTTCGTACCAGCACCTTGATCCCGAAGATAATGTAGGAATTGACAGGAGTCCTCATCCCTTGCAAAGAGAAAATGTAGGGTCAAGTTTCTCTAAGCAGAAAGCATTGCCAGGGGGAACCCCCTTTGTGTGGAAGAAGTGGATGCAGATGATCCTGATTCCCTTGTGCCTGGTATTGCTTGTTTTGCTAATTTATCTGATATTCATATATATTTATGCTTATTGGTCTCAAGAACAAGAAGCATCCAAATTTTATGTTGTTCTCGATTGTGGAAGTACTGGAACTCGAGTTTACGTTTATCAAGCATCTATTGATCACAAAAGACATGGAAGTCTCCCTATTGTTTTAAAATCATTTACTGAGGGCATATCTAAAAAGTCCAGTGGACGCGCATACGACCGAATGGAGACTGAGCCTGGGCTTCATCTGTTGGTACATAATACATCTGGCTTAAAGGCTGCTATAAATCCACTTATTCATTGGGCTAAGAATCAGATTCCTAAGCAATCATACAAGACTACATCTCTCTTTCTCTATGCTACAGCTGGGGTCCGTAGGCTGCCAAAAGCAGATTCAAAATGGCTTTTAGACAAGTCATGGTCAATTCTAAAGCAATCACCATTCACATGCCAGAGAGAATGGGTTAAGATTATCAATGGCACAGAGGAAGCATACCTCGGATGGATAGCCCTTAACTACAGAACGGGTGTGCTGGGTTCCAGCCCCAAGAAGGCAACATTTGGTGCCCTTGACATGGGTGGCTCATCATTGCAGGTTACATTTGAGAGGAGTAAGCAGGCAAAGAATGGGAGTAGCTTAAACCTCAAAGTTGGAGCTGTTAATCATCGCCTTAGTGCCTATTCCCTTTCAGGTTATGGTTTGAATGATGCATTTGACAAGAGTGTCGCCTATCTTTTGAAGAGGCTGCCTAGTGCTGATCTCACAGGGGGTAACATTGACATTCGGCACCCTTGCTTGCCATCTGGCTACAAAGAAAGATACACTTGTTCTCTATGTGCCTCTAATCGACAAGATGGTGTCAGTCCCGTTGTTGGTGTAAGACATTTGGGCAAGGAAGCCAAGGCAGGATTTATAGTGCAGCTTGTTGGCAGTCCAAATTGGGAAGAATGCACTGCACTTGCTAAAATTGTTGTTAATTTGTCTGAATGGTCCACCCAAACCCCTGGGATTGATTGTGATTTACAACCATGTGCTCTTCCTGACCATTTGCCACACCCTTATGGTCAGTTTCATGCTATGTCTGGCTTCTTTGTGGTCTTTCGGTTCTTTAAACTCACAGCAGATGCTTCACTTGAAGATGTTTTGGAGAAGGGTCGAGAGTTCTGTGAAAAGACTTGGGAAGTTGCAAAAAACAGTGTTCCACCTCAACCTTATATTGAGCAATATTGCTTTAGGGCACCCTACATAGTGTCTCTTCTTAGAGAAGGCTTACACATAACAGATAACCAGATTATTGTTGGTTCTGGAGGTATTACTTGGACACTTGGTGTTGCCCTGCTGGAATCTGGAAAGGCATTTTTGTCTAGATTGAGGATTCGTAGTTATGAAATACTCCAAGTAAAGATACGTCCAATTGCCCTTATTGCAGTTTTGTTTGTTTCATTGGTTTTGCTAATTTGTGCGTTATCATGTGTTGGAAATTGGATGCCGAGATTTTTTTGGAGATCATATCTTCCACTTTTTAAGCCTAATAATGCATCCTCAGCAACCATTCTTAGTATTCCATCTCCTCTCTGGTTCCAACGATGGAGTCCTATCAGCTCAGGTATGCTTTGATATGTTATGAATAAAAAATATAAATCATTCCTGCAATTTGCTTTTGGCATATACTTTATTTTCTCCATGGCATAAAAACCTGTTCCTTGTGACATATTATTACAGTATATGTAGTCTTTCTCTTTACTTTATGATCAGTTTTGACAATACACACATTGTAAAATTCATACTTGTTCTGTTGTTGTGGTCTTTCAGGTGATGGAAGGGTGAAGATGCCACTGAGTCCTACAGTTGCTGGTAGTCAGCAAACGCCATTTGGCTTGGGCCACAATCTAGGCAGTAGTGGCATCCAACTTATGGAGTCTTCTTTATATCCATCAAGTAGTGGCGTTTCACATAGTTATTCATCAAGCAGCTTAGGATACATGATTGAGAGTAGGAGCCTGGGGCCCTTCTGGACTCCACACAGAAGTCAGATGCGCCTTCAGAGCAGGAGATCACAATCACGAGAAGACCTTAACTCATCGCTAGCTGAGACACACAATGTGAAGGTTTAGGATATGATAATGCTGAAGTTACAATATGATCCCTTCTTACTTTACAAAGGTGATAGAAGGGGAAAAAACACCTAAAATGAAATTCTAACAATATTTTTTTTCTTCCCAATTTTGAGGCATTCTTTGTATTATACCGAATGAACATCAGTGAAAATTGAACAGAATTTTATGTTTATTTGTTTCTTCCTTCGAATGTTAGTACATGTGCATACCAGAACCATCTGCTCAATTGATGGAGAAGTTGGTATGTTTGCATGGAGATATCATTGATGGCGGAGCCATTAGAGAAGAGTCCGTGTCTGAGTAGGAAAGATGGCATTATTGATTTTGGCTTTTATAGCTTGGCAATTATGGGATTATCTATTTCGCAACTCATCCAACTAAAGCATCATCAATTGAGTAAAATCTCTTGTGCATTCCTATTATGCTTTTTCTCCATATTTCCTGCATACAGAATTTGATGCCATTTGTAAATTGAGTTAAAGGATATTTTTAATTGATTCTAACAGATTCTTCTCTGCAGGGCTTTCATCTTTGTTAACTAGCTTGGCTCGCAAGTTTTCTGAGCTTAAACGGGCTTGCACATATAGATTCTCTGGAAAACGGTTACTGACCTCACCAGTGGTTTGAGTAATCAATTTCTTGTTTAGTCAGAGTAACTTGACGCCCTTAGACCCAAAAGTATTACTTGTTGTGCCCTTGTTCCATATAAACTCTCGATGAATGTTGCGTTAAGCATTATACTACATCAGAAGCTTTGGTCTGACGCATAACATGCTTATACCATTCTCGTACTACTCAAAGCTGCTGCTGGAGAACAAGAGCAGTGAGATGAAAAGTGAATAGGGAAATTTAATTGATGGAAAATTATATTCTGAATTATACAGGTAACATAATACCGCACTTGGTTTTTGTTGAGATGTTCTCATTGCAGGGCCAAGGTGTTCTTTGGTTTCTTTTTTTACCTCTGGATATTTGAAATTGGCTCTGGGTACTGCAATTTAGCTTCACAACTGTGTACGTCTGAATGTATTTACTAAACACTCAGGACGAGATTTTGAATTTATGATCTGTATAAGATACAAAAGAATCCTTTAAATTTTAGTCATTAGACTGCAACCGGTTGGTGGTATTAATGATAATATTAAGTTGTATAATCTATCACTACTAACAAGATATTTTCAGTCATACACGTTTTCCCAGCAACAGAAAATTGATGGGGTCATTGTTAGCATGCACCAAAAATGGGCCTCGTTGCAGGTTTGGGTTTTCTTTTTTAACAAAACGAATATCTCTAACCGTAAATACTGTAGCTATTAAAGCTTATTTCTGCAACTCAGTTCCAATTTTTGGTGTACAAGGGTGACTTTACTGTACATTTACGCGTCAAAACGTTTCTTCTCCAACCAAGTTAGTGGTTCCTATTTTCCTTTCTCTCTGAGTGTTGTTCGATAATGGCTCACTATGATTGATGTTAAGCTTATTGGATTATTCAAGTTCTGAACTGAATAAACCAATTATCTGCCAGTCTAGTACGTAGGACATGGTATTGGGTACGGTATGGGGGATGTAGTGCAATACTCATAATGATGGTATGGTGGGAATGTCGATTGACCTGCATGAGATCCTGAAAATTTTTAGGAGCTCAGATTCGATGCAATAATGATGACGATGGGCCGAGGTTACTGCAGTGCAACTGTCATTTTGTTCTGCAGATCGTTCAGCCATTAAAACTGTTTGTTATTGCACCCACATTATGGGTACTCAAGTAGGGATACATGCTTTATGAGATCAATGCATTATTAGAAGGCAGTTCGAAATTCTTCATCTACTTGATTTTACTTGCCTAATATTTTCTTATTACAGATGGGAAACTGCTTTTTCATCATCACTGAAATGCCAGATCCTGAACCAAGTTGGCCAGGGAGTGTTCTTTCAACAACTTTGTAAAGGTTGAAGCCTCCAGGAGAACATCTCTAGCTAGATCCCCCTCTAGAATTCACGTCCGAGCTTGGTTCAGTAGGCGCAAAATGCTTTGTTTGACCCCCAAGCTCTGGGTGTTGAGGCAGAGCTCCTCTACCTCAGCCCAAAAACACGACTCCAGGGATTCATTTGTCATCATACAGTCATGCTCGCGCGGTCTTTAGGTTTTTTTTTTTTTTTAACTTTTTATTTTTATGATAAGGAATCGTTTTAGGAAAACTCCACGATTGTTCCTACCGCCGGTAGCCTCACTTGACACATTGAATGCACCTAGGTAGATTGAAAACTGACACTATACGTCTAATCCCCACAATGCTAAATTCACTTTTGCTACTAGACTAACCATAGGTCATCGAAAAAAACAATCTCTTTCGACCAAATATTTCAGCCAAGCACCTATATATATTGGGAAGAGATATCTCTTCTATCACAAATCCTTACCCATGTTGGCCACCCAATTAGCTCCAAGTTCAAACCTTCTTCCCTTTTCTCAGTCTTGTGGAGGACCCGTATGTCATTTAGACACTCCTTAGTGTTAAACCTAGTACTTTGGATTAATATTAATTAATTTGCATGTGTGCGTTGAAAACTTCATCAGGTCAGTCGATATGCCACTATGTCACCACTCTTCAAACAATTCCTTGGTGTCAGGACTCGATCTCAGGTTGTTGGGACTACCTAACATTTAACAAAAATATAAGTGAAAGAGAGGAATGGGAAGCGCAATACTTAGAGGCATCAAATGTGGCTGTGGAAGGTGGTGAATGAAAATAATGTTTATTAGGTTAAGATACTTGAGGTGAGATATGAGAAGCGCTAAATATGACCATGGGAATGGTCACTAAGATGATTGCAAATGTCCCTAATTTAGAGGGGATTTTGCACATTATGACAAAGAGATGATAGGATCATGAAGGAGATAAAATCAAATTTCAATTTCACAGTGGGTGATGATAGAAAGCCACTAGAGAGGAGGTTCAATTGATCATTTGTATTATCAGTAGAAAAAAGTCAGCTAGTGAATCATTTCAAGGAATGAAAAATCTTTTAGTGCTGGAGACTTTTGATTGGGAACATAACCTATATGCTAAATTTATGGAGTTGATATTGACCTATAAGCCATTAAAAGGGGAGTATGATAGATTTATTTGTTGAAAAGAGAGAGACAAGAGTCATTTTGTGACTTCCAAGATGGTATTCATAGGATCTATGATAAGGCGATGACTTGCATCTTGTAAGGGATGACTTTACCTAAAGTAGAGGTATTTGGGTGACAACTGTGAATAGGCTGCTTCTGGTTAAAGAGCGGTTGAGATTGATGGATAACAGTCATAACATCAACATTAGTTACTACTTCTATTCAATGAGAGAGGAATTAGTTGCTCATTTATTTCTTCATTGTTGTTTCATATGGATAGTTTGGTGTAAGTGCTTAAAATGGTGGAGAATTTTGTGGGCATTACCTGGCTTAATCAAACAGGCATGGAGTCTTGGTTTGGATTTAGGCCATTGTTTTAAAGAAAATGAGATATGGTTAATGAGTTTTTATGCAATTTTTTGTCTATTTGGTTAGGAAGGCGCTTATGCATCTTTGCGGGCAAGCCTTTTTTGATTGAAAAAAATATATGATTTGATTCATGTTAGGATATAGTGGTGGTCGAGGGCAAAGTGACTATAATGTGACCTTTTTCTTGAGGATTTCATGCTCAACATTAGTGACATTTGATCTATAGGAAGGAGATTGATTTGACTTAGAGGTATGGTATAGTCAGCGTCACCTACATGCATACATAAGTTTAACATTGATGTTACTATGATTGCCTTAGTAGAGGTGGTTGGCATAAAAGATGTTGTGAGGGACAATGATGAAAAAATTGTTTGTAGTTTTTCTAATGAAGGCAATAGGAGCCTTGTGTATTAACAAGGTGTAACTTCTTTTAGTTTGAAAGGCATTTGTCTTATAAAGTCAATGGAATAAGGCAAGAGAAGTATCATTTATTGTTTAAAGTGAATCTTGTAGTATGATGCATGTATTAATAACTCGAAAGGAAAATCTCATCATATTGCATAAGTGTGCCATGATATTAGTGAAAAAACTAAAAATTATATTTTCTTTGTTTTCCAGCCTTATAAATGCAACCTTTTACCAATTTTCTAATTGCAGGTTTCATGGCACCAATTTATAGAGGTTATGCTCCATTGAGCATTACTCATGGAAGTATGGACTTATGGATTATTGTGTTTTAGCTTCTCACTAAGATGAGATTGGAATTATTTCTGGTATTCCTTTGGGCAGAATTACTTTTCAGTATATGTTTTTCCATTTATGAATCCATCAATTTCTAGGTCATCAATTAAGCAGATAAGCCTATTTAGCGGAGCACACTTAAAAGACCATGAGTTCTCTGCTGGAAACACTATCTTGGTCTTTCCCCACAAAAGCTTATCTAGCATGCCAAGTTAGGCACGTTGAGTAATCTGTGCCAAAAAATATTAGACATAAAAAAGAAGTGACATATAGGGTAGTATGACTAGTAGGATATGCCCCATAAATCTAGAGACTTTTTTATTAGGAACATGACCTATATACCAAATTTATGGAATTGATATTAACCTATAAGACATTAAGAGGAGAGTAGGATAAATTTATCTAATGAAAGAGAGAGATAAAAGGTTTTTGTGAGGTTATTCTGTGACTTCCAAGATAGAATTCATGAAGCATATAAAAAGATGATGACTTACATTTAGTAGAGGCTGGCTCTACCAAAAGTAGAGGTATTTAGGTGGAAGCTATGAATAGGCCACCTTCCAATTAAAAAACGATCGAGATTGATGGATAGTAGCCATAAAATCAATATTAGTTGCTCCCTTTTCTTAATGGGAGAGGATTCAGTTGCTTATTTGTCTCTCTATTGTCATTATGTATTGACAGTTTGGTGTAAGTTCTTAAGAAGGTGGAGATTTTGTAGGTGGTACTAGGCTAAATTAAACAGGCAAAGAACTCTTAGTTTGGATTAGGTTATTGTTGTAAAGTAAAGGATGTATGGTCAATGGATTTTTATATGATTGTTTGGTCTATCTAGTTGGGAAGGAATAAATGCATCTTTGTAGGTGAAACTTTTTTGATTGAATATGTGATTTGATCCCTATTAGGATGTGGCAATGGTTGAGGGTAAAGAGACCATAATGCAACCTTTCACTCAAGGATTTCATGCTTAACATCAATGACATCCAACCTATAAGAAGGAGATTAATTTGACCTAAAGGTATAGTATGGTCAATATTGCCCATAAGTACATATAAGTTTAACATTGATGTGGCTATGATTGACCTAGTTAAGGTAGTTGGTATAGAAAAGGTCTTGAGGGGCAATGATGAAAAAATTGTCTATACTTTTTCTAATGAGCGTAATAAAGGCTTTGTGTATTAATTTTAGTTAGGGAGGCGATTATCTTATAGAGTCAGTAGAATAAGATAGGAGAAGTACCACTTATATTTTAAAGTGACTATTGGTTGTATGAATTAATAACTAAGAAGGAAAATCTTGTAATTTTGCATTGGTGTTTTATGATATTAGTAATAGAACCAAAAATTATGTTTCCTTTGTTTTATAACTTCATGAATGCAACTTTATTGTCAATTTTTTAGCAAAGCAAAAGAGAATTAGTTATACAGATTTTTGTGGTATGGATATGAGTGATTTAATTTCTATGAGGAATTGTAGGGATTTATGGAATTGGTGGTCATGTTAGAGGTCATCTTTAGCCTACATCAATAGGCAATTTAGTAAGTCTTAGAGATTGAAAGAGAAAATCTTTTTTTTTTTTACATGAATAATACATTAGATAATAACTTTATAGACGCTAGATCTAGTAAAAGGGAAAATTAACTAAAAAGTAAAAAACCCATCGAATCTCATAATTTATTAGAGATCTTAAAAAAACCTACCTAAATTAGTTTATTTCTAAGGATATATTCTAAAATTAGCTAATTATGTATAGTATAGGCCACTAATCATGTTTTCCCACACTCCCTCTCAAGCTAGTGAATAGGTGTTCTCTATTCTCAACTTGGATATTATACTTTGAAACACTAAGTTGTTTAACTCTTTGGTAAATACATCAGTAAGCTGGCTATGTGAAAGCATGTAAAAGGTACAAATCAACTCGTTTTCCATGTTTTCTTTGATAAAATGTTTGTCCATTTCGATGTGCTTCATTTGATCATGTTGTATTGGGTTATAAGCTATGCTAATTATAGACTTGTTGTCACAATAGAGTCTTATTGAGCCATTCCACTTAATTTTTAAGTCTTCTAGAATGATCTTTAACTAAAGTACTTTACACACACTTTAAGCCATTGCTCAAAATTCTACCTTCAAACTAGACTTGGCTACCATATTCTGTTTTTTACTCCTCCATGTCACAAGGTTTCCACCAAGAAAGGTGCAATATCCAATGGTTAACTTACTGTCAACAATTGACCTTGCATAATCAGTATCTATGTATGTCTTAAGTGCTAAACTTCTGTTCCTTTTAAACAAAATATCTTTCCTTAATGCTCCCTCAAGGTATTGTAACACTCAGTGAGTTGCTTGTAATTAAACTTTCTTTGGGCTATGTATGAATTGGATAATTACACTAATTGCATATGTTATATCTGGTCTTGTGTAAGAAAAATAAAGGAGTCTTCCTATAAGGCATTGATATGTTGCCCTGTTTACTGCAACATCCTCCTTTGCTTTTCCAAGTTTGACATTTTGATCTATTGGAGTACTTGCTAGTTTGTATGCTTTCATGCTTATTTCCTTGAGGAGATCTATGATATACTTGTGTTGGGAGAAAAAAAATGCCCTACCTAGAGTGAGCAACCTCAATCTCAAGAAAATATTTCAGCCTTCCCAATGCCTTAACCTTAAATTCCTTGCCCAAACAGTGACTCAGGATTTGTTTTTCTATTTTATCATCTCCTGTCACTATTATGTCATTGACATAAACAAAGAGAGTTATGAATCCCCTCAACTTATTTATATCTCATAACTATCATAACTTTACCAAATTGTTCAAACCACATTCGTGGTGATTGTTTTAGATTATATAAGATTTTCTTCAATTTACATACAATATGAAAATCTAAGTTATTCCCATAACTTGGTGGGACCTTCATATAAATTTCTTCCTTTTGTTCTCCATGTAAGAATGCTTTCTTTATATCAAATTGTTGTAATTCCTAATTATAGTTAGCTGCCAATGGTAACAAAACTCTAACATTATTCATTTTTGCAACTGGAGCAAAAATATTTAGATAATCAATTCCATAGCTTTTAGTATAACCCTTGGCTACCAACCTTGCTTTGCATCTTTCTATCGATCTATTTACTTTATACTTTACTGTATACACCCATTTACACCCTACATATTTCTTTCCTACTGGTAACTTTACCGACTCCCATATTTTGTTTTCTTCAATGTCTCCATTTCCACATTTATGGCTTGTTTCCATTTCTTATTAGAAAAATCCTTAGATAAGGTGGTAGGAATAGTAATGGTGTTTAAGCTAACAAGGAAGGATTGATGAGATGGTGAAAAATTCTTAAAAGACATAAAGTGTGTAAGAGGATATAAAGGTCATTTTGTGCACTCTCTTGTTCCTTTCCTAATGGCAATAAGATCCTGGTCATTCTTACTCACATAAAGTTCAGTTTCATTTTGCAATGTGGGATTAGATTCTTAGGACTTGGGTTATACTTTTGGACCTGCATAAATTTAGGAATAATCATCTTCTTCCTTGTGAACACCTTGCCCTTGCCAAATTTCACATTCTCAAGTGCAAAATCTATTTTTTCTTAAGGATTTTCAAACATAAGTTTAGGTTTGAATATAGATTTAAGAGAATTTTTTGACATATGGTTGGGTTCATGTTCAAATATAGGTTCAGGAAGATTTTTAGATACAAAGTTTGGTACAATGGGACAAGATGAACTTAATGGTTTACACATGGACAATGGCGATAAATCCAGTAAAATATCCTTATCCTCATTTTCTATTAGATTCTCTCATTGAAAAGAAGGATTAGTGAAGTAAGACTTTTGTTCATTGAAAGTGACATCAATTGAGATATAAAATTTCTTCAATGGAGGATGGTAGCACTTATACCCTTTCTAAGTCATGAAATACTCGACAAAGACATATTTTATTGCCTTTGGATCTAGTTTCCCCTTAGTTGGACAGTGGACATGAATAAATAACATATACCCAAATATCCTGGGAATAAGGTTATTTATGGTTTATAGGTTGGCGTAGAAAGTGGAGAGTATTTTTATAGGACTTTTGAATCTTGAAAATCTAGACGACAAATGTTTATGAGATGGACAACAGTAATAACTGCTTCCCCCTCAAAATTTTTAGACTTTCTTGTTTTGGAACATAAAGGCTTAAGTTTTTTTAAGAAGGTGACCAATTTTCCTTTCGACTACTTCATTTTGTTGTGGGGGTATTGACACAAGATGATTCATGAACTATCCCTTCCTTTTAAAAGTATGCAGTTAGGGTTTGATTGAAATATTCCTTAGCATTATTTGACCTAAACCTTTTGATGTTGACTCTAAATTGATTTTTATCCATGAAGCAGAAATTTGAGAGAACAATACTAACATTTGATTTATGTTTGAGTAAAAAAGTCTCGATAACATGAGTACAATCATAAATAAATGAAACAAACCATCTTGCCCCAAAAATATTAGGAATAGACATAGTACCCAAAATATCACTGTAAATGAGATAAAAAGGAACAAATCTCCTTTTGTTACTAGCTGAAATTGGTATACGTTTATGTTTAGTAAGTTCACTTACGTCACAATGAAAGTTTTCAACATCTAGATTTTTAAACAAAGAAGAAAACAAAATTTTAATAACTCTAAAAGATAAATGTCTAAGTTAGGGATAATGAAACTAAACTTTTTCTTTATTAGGTGAAAAAATTTCTGACATAAAAGAATGAGGTAATTTGCCCTTAGTAATGTTTTAATTGACTTGGTGCTTCAAAGTAGTAGAGACCATACCATTCTTTAGAATGTTCAATTATCTTCATCAAATCCTTGTCTTAAAATTTACAATAGTTATGATGAAAAACCACATTGCAATGTAAATCTTAAGTTTTTGTATAAAAACAAGATTTGTGGATAGTTTAGGGACATAAAGGACGTTTTTTAGGATCAATGATAGACCTATTTTAACATTCTCTTCACCTATAGTGGTTACAAAACTATTTGTTGTGGCTATTTTCCTATTACTTAGATATGAGGAGTATGTAAAAAAAAAAATTCGATGAGTCATATGGTCTATAGTTCCTGAGTCCATGACCCAAGAGTTGGCAAAGGTTGTACCTAAGACATTTAGCTTAATGGAAAATGGAAACTCACATGAATATGCCAAAGAACAAGTACCTGAGGGTTTTTTAAGGTTGTTGATAAGTGATTTTGTCCTTTTGATCACTTTTTGGTTAAGGCTACCTATCTCTTTTGGTGTTAATTCACTTACTTATAGTTCTTTGGTTATTCTCCTTTATGTCCTTACTCTTAACTTGAAGGCTTTTCATGAACCTTCCAACATCTTTCACAAGTATAATGTGCTTGATTACAATAGGTGCACCATAAGCTATCATGGTTTTGAGTCTTTGGTTGACTAAGTTATCCACTTCCAAAATATGGTGCTATTTCCATATTTGTGACTAATTTGTTGTCACCCCTAGCCACCATGATTAACTTGTCCATCATTTGTGATTCTAGCATTAAACCTCTTCTACTTTCCTCGTTTCGGATTGTCACCACCTCCTTAAAACATGAAACCTCTGACTTGCCAAGAATTTGGATTACCACTTGATCAAATTTAGGATTAAGACCAATGAGAAGCTTATAGACCTTATTTTCCTTAATAAATGCCTTTAGAACAACTTCATCATCTGGACATTTGGTTTTTATCACCCCATAATGATCAAGTTCTTGCCACAAGGATTTCAATTGATTGGCATATTCAATGACTATTTTTTTTCCTTGCTTTGTTGTCATTGTCTTTACTTTGACATCATATACTTGAGTTGTATCCCTAACTTTAAAATATGTTTGTTGAACTACGTCCCAAATATCCATAATAGTGGTTAAGAACATGCATGTGTCATTAATTTTAAGGATCATAGAACTCCATAGCCATGCCATAATCATGAAGTCTTCTTCATCTCATGCTTTAAAATTAGGACCTCCTAGCTTAGGTCTTGTACCCATAAGATGACTAATCTTCCTTCTTCCTTTTAGTACTGTTTGAACCAGTTGGGACCATTTAAGATAATTTTTTCCATCCAACCTATATGCAACTTGAATACTTTGTAGTCTATAATTTATTAAGATTGAATCCCCTTTGATTGGGCTGCAATAATTTTCTTTGGAACTTTTGACATCTTTTATGGGAAAAATAACAATTTTAAGCAATTAAGGCCTTTCATGTGAAGTAAAAATCACCAGCAATAAAGGCTAGCAAAAATACTTTGTTTTGATGTGGGAAAAAAAAGTAAAAAAAGACTATGAAGGGCAAAAGCTTTCATATCATCTCAAAGATTGAAAGAGAAATTTTTCTTCTTACATGAATAATACATTAGATAATAGTTTCATTGATGATAGACCTAGTAAAAAGTAAAAAGCTCATCGAATTTCATAATTTATGGGAGACCTTTAAAAAACTTACCTAAATTAGTTTATTTTTAAAGATATATTCTATAAATAGCTAATTATGCATAGTATAGGCCACTAATCATGTTTTCCCATAATAAGTCGCAAGCTTTGTATTGTGATGTAGAAAGCTATTAACTTTTTGTACAAGGCCTTATTATTGAATTGTATAGGGGAACAATTTTGTTCTTACTCTCAATCTCATAAGACCACCATAATAAAATTCTTGACATTCAAAAAAAAAGAGAAAAAAGAAAAAAGGTAAAGAGAGGATATTATTCATTTCAAAACATTATTGCTTAGCAGTTTTTAAAAGTGAAAGTCAAGGTTTCCTAAATGGCTTGATTGTCACTATATTTTCTGAATTATATCCAAAAACTCCAAAGTAAATGTGATTGATCAATTGGGGACTATTAAATATGTGAAGGTCATAGCAGGAGGGATGTGTAACTAAAGGTAAAAGACCATTGACATCATTGAAGACATTGTCAATGCCAACACCAATGCCTTCAATATTGGCTAGTTAGGCGGCCTTGCCATATCCTTTGACACATTAATGACAATTGCCCATTTGAATAGTTATTTGGTGACACAGTGGCTTTGTATTAGAAACTAGCCCACCAAAGATGAGTCCTAAAATATTAGTTTTCCCCTTTTCATGAACCAAATAGATGAACGATCACTTAAATAATAATAATAATCATGTTTGATATCTTTGTTTCTTCTTCTAATAATAATAAAGACTAATGTTTTATGATTAATTGTATGTTTGGAAGCTTGATGAACCTATAAAAGAGATGAGTCTGAAAATGTCATAAGGTCATAACCAACATTTTTAAAGTTTAAATAGGGCAAAAATATATGGTGATTCATTTAGATGCAAAAAAGGTATCTGACTTAAAATTTCCAATTTGAATAAAAGGACACACAACTTTGCCTGCATTTGATCCAACTAAACTTTAGATTTGCTTGACGGTCTTAACCCCAAATAAAAAAGAAGGATTAAGCTAGGTTGATGGCTAGCATATATTATTAAATGTTACATTTATTTGTAATGCTTATTTATAAGAATATAAGATAAGAACTAAAATTTGTGCAATGCCTTCTTTACGGCTATTTTCACATCCAATTACTTTCTAGCGTAAGTAGAGATTGGGTTTTATGGTAGCTTTGAGAGCAACTCTATGGTTGATTCCTATAAAACTAGGACAATAAAGATTGAAACACCTAGTTAATTTGTAACCATCTTTTAGAAACCAAGCAGACTAAATGTACATTAAATGCTAATTGACTGAGAACCATAATGCAAGTTTATCTTGAGATACAAACTAATAAAACTTTGAATCCAAATAAACAAAACAAGATTATGGGATTCCAAGTGGCACTTGTATAATATAATTTCATGGATAAAGCAAGCTAAACTTACAGTCCACCGGATGAAAAATCTCACATTTTTGTTGTCGGGCTTAACCTGAAACAATTAATAATTAAGTATGTTATATTAGTCAAAAAGTTTCACATTATATGTATATTTATACACGTTAATAACCAGTCAGTTTGATAACTATGTATGTGATACCACATTTAAAGATGTAAACAAATATTCCCAATCTAATATGAAGGATGAGGAATAATCAAGCAAATATGGATATGTCATTTATAAAACATACCAACTAGCTTGTCTTGATAGTGCTAATCAATGGACTCTCACATTTGAGATGAACTAAACTCTATGGGAGCAGAGGCTACATATGGGATCCACACATCGAATGATCCACGTGTTCCAATGTAATTTCCACCTTGAAGAAAAGCTATAACATACTAATAATGGAAAAAGAAAAGACATTAGCACACATTTAATCATCATCATTTTAGACATGACTACCTTTTACTTTATTACAAATGGCTAATCTAAAGGCCCGCTTATGTATTTATTATAAATACTTGTCAGTCTCTAAGTGCCTATGGATTAACAAGTTCACCACTAGGTGAGGCAGAGCTTTCATTGAATATTTCATTCCTTTGTGGAGGAACATGATGAGGGTTAAATATTTTGGGTGTCCTTATAATTGGGATTATTCCTTTGGGGCACTCTCTATTCTTGTACCAACTTTGAAATAGCTCAACTGAGGTATTTCATCTATAATGTTGAAGAAATCATTGTTTGTTTGAGTTTTTATGATAGCGCACTGTTTGCTCACAAAAGTGCTAAAGAAATCATTTTACCTTTATGTTGATGATATGATTATCATAAGAGATAATTTACAGGACATTAATGATTTCGAGAAGTATTTTAGTCAACATTTAATCATTTCCATTCTACCTGTTTTTAGTTCTTAGCTAATGTTTCTAGTGTTTTCTAATAGTCCTATCCTTTTGTTTTTCCCCTTACTTTATAAAATAAAATAAAAATGACATTTCCTTCGTCGTCTTTCTTAGCTAGTAATTAGTTCTAATTATGATAATGGTTTTGATTTTTGAAGAAAATAAAGGTATTTAAACCTTCCCTTTCTAAGGATTTAATTTTATATGCAACTAAATTAGGCTCAATTCCCATTATACTTTCAGCTCAATTAAATTCTAAATCAAATTAAATTAGGCTTATAGATGGTAAGAAAAGAAAGTTTTATTAGGATTTAAATTGTGAATATGTAAATTGTATTGTTAAAGAATTTCACGTTAAAAAAGTAGGGAAGAGTAACATCTAAATGACAAAAATCTATAAATCCAATGTCTTAAGATTTTGGATTAAAATGTACTATTAAAGCCCTAAATTTGTTGTCAAATCTCAAGCATGCTAGTCACTCAAGTAAATGATGATTAAAAATCTTTAAGTGATGAGGAATCAACAAAAGAGAAAGAGGATGAGTCGGTGCAGCAACTTGAGATTGAGTTAAAGGCTTGTTTGAACAAAAACAACAAGCTAGAAAAATAGGTAAATCATCTCAAGAAGTTATGTAAAAATACTATTGTTGATGAATTTGATCTTCAGTTGAAGATAAAAGAGTTCAAAGAAAATAAAGAGTACTTAAAGAGAATTGAGAAGCTAAGCATACTTGAGGCAGAGCAAGGTAAGATACATGAAGACCTTGGTGCTAAGGTGTTTACATAAGAGCAAGAGATGTTGACTTTGCAAGTCAAGCTTCACAAGTCAAAGTTTAAGCTAAAGAAGCACGAAGAAAGTTTTATGCAAGTCATGGATTTAACCAAAAAGTTGGATGAGTATTTAAATAATCAAATACCTCATTCTATTGGAAGAAAGGACTTGGCTACATTGAAAAGACGAGTAAAAAGGTAAAAGAAAAGAAAAAAAATTGTATTTGTTCCCAAAAGCAAACAAAATGACGTAATAGAGAAAAGACACCAACCCAAGTTAAAATGGGTTAGGAAAGATGTGGTGGAAACTCTTATTCAAAGGAGATAGGCTGTCATAGTAAAGAGAAGGCTGTCACACCAATTGTTAAAGAAGGGAGACATGAACTTGGTAAGAGAAGTAAATCTAGGTTAAAGGTTTTAACTGGAGTTGTGGTATGTATAGGCACAAGGCCCATGTGTGCTGAAGTAATAGGCCCAAAGTGAAGAGAAATGTGAGGCAAGAGTCAAAGAGGCAGTCTCAGGTAGACAAAAGTTATAATTCACTAGGAAATAGGTTTGATTTGTTGGGAGAGATTTGTGGAAGATGTGAAAGGGTTGGACACGTTGTTGAGGACTATTGGACTTTACTGCCTGATCAAGGAATACAAAGAAGAACACTAAGATAAGCTCCTTCATTTGGCCAAAGAAGAAGAAGAAGAAGAGGAAGAGAAACGTTTATGGTTGTGGAAGTAACCTTAAAAACTTCTTAGAAAGAAGAGCCATGGATCTTAGACAATGATTGCTCTTCAGACATGATAGGAGACTCGAAGATATTAAAGGGGGTAGCCAAATATGATTAAGGGTTTGATAAATTTGGAAATGATGGTGCCTTAAAGATTTAAGGTATTGATGTTGTTGAAATTGATGCATAAAAGTTGAAATTAAAGAAAGTGCTTTATGTTGGAGGGCAAAAATACAATTTTATCTGTGTTAGCCAACTTTGCGATGATGAACATTAAATTACTTTCAACAAGAGTGGCTACACAGTAAAAAGACTAAAAATTGGTGTCATTCTCACTAAAGGTGAAAGAATATAAAGAAATTTGTACCAAGTTTCTAGAAGTATAAACACATGTTACATAAGCATTAAAGATGATAACTTATTATGATATAGAAGATTGAGACATTTCAAACAAAAAAAGCTGAATAAGCTATCCAAAAATGAAGCTATGAGAGATGTACCAGAGCTGAGAAGAGAGAGAGAGAGAGAGAGAGAGAGATGTAATTTGCAGCACGTGTCAAAAGGGGAAGATGGTAAATACTCCCCACAAAAACATGAAGATCCAAATGAAGAAGCCATTGAAGCTCATCTATTTGGAGATCTGTGAGTCGATGAGACAAAGATCAATTGAAGGTGATAGATACTTCATTTCCTTTATTGATGATTTTACAAGAATGACTTGCATTATATTCTTGAAACATAAATCAGACACTCTAAATAATTTTAAGAGCTACAAGAGGCTGGCTAAAAACTAGTTTTGGGGGAGAGGAATTAAAAAGGCTCAAGAAAGATAATGAGATCAAATATACATGCAGTAAATTTGAAGATTATTTAGAGAAGTATGAATATACTAGCCCCTATACATCCCAACAAAATAGAGTGCCCAAGAATAAATGTTTAGTAGAAATAACAAGAACTATGTTGGCTAAGTATAGTACATCACATGGCTTCTAGATAGAGGCTATTACCACTACAACCTAGGTTCAAAATAGATGCTTGATGAGATCACATATTGAGAAGACACCCTTTGAACTGTGATATGAAAAGAAGCCAACTATAAAACATTTTAAAGTGTTTGGGAGCTCGTGTCTCATTAAACTCAAAGGTAAACATCTCGATAAATTTGATGAGAAGGCTGATGAAGGCATATTCTTAGGTTATGTACCAAATGGAAGAGGTTTCAGATTATACAACAAAAGGTTGCTGAAAATGGTGGACAACTTTAATCTTAAAGTGATTAAAGATGATGCTACAATGCAATCACAACATGTAGAAGCTGAAGATGTCATGTATGATAATTGAAGAGAGTTCAACAATGATGAATCTGAGGCCATTCAACATAAGGAAGATGTTGATTCTCAAGTTACAAGTGATGAAGAAGAAGAATCAATGCCTTTTCAAACTTATAAAAGAGTCAGAACTGAAATTGAGGCCAAAAACATTATTGGCAAAAAAGAGAACTCTATACAAACCAGAAGAAGACTAAGGATTGGTGAACAAACTTCATTGATTTCCAAGGTTGAACTCAAGTTTGTGGAAGAAATATTAAAGCATAAGGAATATATGTGTGTTATGAATGAGAAGTTTGACCAAATTATAAAGAACAACACTTGGTGTTTAGTACCTAGACCTAAAGGGAAAAACATCATTGGAGCTGAGTGAGTGTTCAGAAATAAGCTCAATGAAAAGGGTGAGGTGGCAAGAAATAAGGTCAGACTTGTTTCCAAAGTCTACTCATTAGTAGAAGGTGTTGACTTTGAAGAAACCTTTGCTTTGATGACCAGACATAAAACAATCATAATATTTATGACCATTGTTACTTAGAGGAATTACAAAGTCTATCAAATGGATGTGAAGTTTGCATTTATGAATGGAGAGCTCGAAGATGAGGTGTTTATCGAACAACCTAATGGTTTTGTACTTGATCATGATGGTTCAAGTGTGTGTAAATTGAACAAGGCTTTAGATGGCTCAAAGAAAGCTCCAAGAGTATGGTATTCCAAGTTGGATGCATACTTTAAGAACATGAAATTCAAAAAAGGGAATGTGAATAACAACCTATATATAAAACAAGACAACAAGGGTTAATTAATTGTTGTGGTCTACGTTGATGACATATTCTTTGTTGCTAAGAAGGAAACCCTGTGCATTGCCTTTGCTAAATAAATGAAGAAAAAGTTTGAGATGTCCATGCTTAGTGAAATGAAATTCTTCTTAGGACTATAGGTATTGCAAAGTAAGGCTAAAATTTTTCTCTCTCAAGAAAAGTATGCTTCTGAGCTGTTAAAAAGGTTTAGGATGGAGAATTCTAAATAAGTAAGCTCTCATATCACAGTTGGAACAAAGTTAAGTAAGGATAAAGAAGACAACATAGTTGATCAAAATGAATACAAAAAGTTGATTAGAAACTTATTGTATTTGACAACATCAAGGCCTAATATTATTTTTGTTGTGACCCTTTGTGCTATATTTCAAAGTGACCCTAAGAAGTCTTATCTTATGGCTGCTAAGAGAATTTTAAGGTATGTGAAGGATACAACAAATTATGGGCTGCTTTATGATAGGAGCGGACAACTTAACCTGTATAGGTATACAGATGCAAATTGGGCTGGAAATTATGATAATAGAAGGTCAACATTTGGTGGTGCATTTTATTTGGTTAGTATATGTGTTTCATGACATAGTAAGTATTGTGGGGGCTTAATATATGACTACCATTCAAACTTGTATTCAACTGATATAGATAAAATAATAAGTTGAAGATATGAAGGTGGATGTACAATTACCATTATTGATTAGTTGTGACAACCCAAGTGTCATCAATTTATCAAAGAATCTTGTACAACACTCTAGAACTAAATATAATGAAATCAAGTACCACTTTATTAAAAAGAAGGTGGAGAAAAATGAAGTAAAACTGAAGTATGTGTGGACTGCGAAGCAAGTGGTAGATATATTCATTAAATGTTTATCAAGAGAGATGTTCCAAAAGTTTAGGTTGACCCTATGTGTTTTGCCCACCCCTAGAGGTTGAGGTATTTTGTACTCCTTCTCCTTTTCCTTATTCTATTATTTTTTGGATTTCTTGTCAAATGAGGAGATATTTTGCATAAATCTAAAAAAGGTGTATACTCATAAAAAGGAGGAGTAGCTTGATGGATAAAAGAGGAGAACTTGTCAGAGGGGAGAAGTAGAAAAGGGTGAGTAGCATGAGTTACATGTTTTAGAGGGAGCTATGAATGACAATGTGCAAGGGGAGCAGTAAATGTCAACAATTGTTTTATGTGGTTTGTTGAATTTAATGTGTTGCCAACAAATCCAAAGGTGAAGATTGTTGAACTTATCTTTGATGGCTAATGATATCAATGTCAACACCATTTCACATGGATATATATGTTGATTTAAGATCATAAATGTCGTTGAGATACAAAGAGATCATTTTAGGGGTTAAGATTAACCGTTGACTCTAAATTTTAGGAAGTCAATGTAGACCATTAACTCCAAATTTTAGAATTCAAATCTAGTCGTTCATTGTAAGGAAAATTTTGGGAATCAACGATAACTGTTGATAATTATGTAGCCCTAATCTTAAGGCTCTATAAATACTTTATATATCTTGTAAGAATGTGCAAGAAGAATGTGAGCTGCATAAAATTGAGTAAACGACCAGTTAAGGAGAGAAAGAAAGAGGGCAAGGCAACCGACCAAGGAGAATGCAACAATCACCAAGAAGAAGTAGCATGGTGCAGCCGACCAAGGAGGAAAAAAAGAAAGAGAGCAAGGTAGTTGTCCACCCACACCAAAATAGTCATTGCACCAACAAGCCCTCATAAAGGTGACAGCAGCAGCCGACCACCACACCAACATGTGCAAAAGGCTTTCCAATAGACCAACAACACATCCTCGCACGTTCATAAAGGTATACCAGTAGCAGCAGATGCCCCTGCAGGTCCAAGAGAGTATACCAGCACCTGCAACATGTCCAGGAGGCTTCCTTGCACCAACAACACATTTAGGACGACATACCTAGACTAGCAAATACCACTAAGGTAGTAGCCGCATCAGCAAACTTCACCGAGGTAATAACTGCACCAATAACCAACCCGCAGCAATAGGTGGTGCACCAACAGATCACAGTAGTGTGTAGGGATAGCAGTAGCAGCGCGAGTAAATAGCAACAGTGCAGGCAAATAACAGTATTGGCATGAGTAGACAATAGTAGCATACTCAAATAGCATGAACAACGTATGAGAACAATAGTTGTAGTGTGTGGAGACAGAAGGCATAACTTGTGTGGACAACAGGCACAATGAGTGTAGATTGCAGGCACAACGCATGAAATAGCAAGTACAGCGCGTGTGGACAGTAGGTAGCAACAACAACACATGTAGAGAGAATTAACAACACATACAGACATACACAACAATACATATGAACTACAGCACATACGAACAACATTAATAGCATATGCGTATAGCAACAAACAACATTAGCATCACGTGCAGGCAGCACTAACGGTGGGTGAAACAACACTGGCAGTGAAGGAAGGAAAAGATCTATATTCTGCTCTACCAGTCTGTACACATTGAGTGATTGTTCTCTAGGAAAGGTTTTACCATAAATTCTTGATAAATTTATTGAAAAATAGGGTGAGATACCCTTAGAGTGATCGAAAGGTCATTGTAAGTGGTTAAAGAGTAGTCCTTCCGCAAGTAGTTGAAGAGTGGTCCTTCCACAACCAGACTATACCCCTTGATAACAAGAGTGAATTGTGTGATTTAGAAGTGATTATATTACATGGTGGATATAACTCACACATTGTGGGTGAATCATACCTAAAAGTTATCGTGTGTTATTTGGTACTTACGTGTAATTGATATTCGTACGACCGGTCTCACATAAAGAAGAGATATAAAAAATTAGACCATCGACTCTAACAAGTCACAGAGGTTAAATCTGAATTAATTTCTAAAAAGGGCATATCTCACACTGATTCACACTCCTTTCAGTGTAAGACCTAAAATGGTCGTCATTATAAACTTAAAAAAATAGGGTGTTAACATGTATTAAAAGTAAATCTAGCTAGAATTAGACCACAAAAGTGTTGGAGTTTGTCAAAATAAAAATAAAAAAATATGAAAGGTTATGCCTATTGGGATTTAAACCCAAGAGGTTTATGTAATGCAAAATTGCAAAATCATTGGTCTAATTACTTTAAACAACTATGAATTGCACCTATTAACTAATAATTTCAATGACAATAAATAACTAAAAATAATGTCTATTAGGCATCTTTAACCTTTGAATTCATAACCATTTAAATGAATAATGAAGTTTTAACCTATAGACTAAAGTTATCAATTAACTACAAGTCATTATTATTTCTATAAATACTAAAAGTACGATATTTATTTAAAACATCAAAATTTTCTTTTCTTCTCTTGGCCTTTTTATTATTGTAGTAAGGATACTTTTATCTATAATATTATTGTAAAATATTATAGATATTTTAAAGAGTAATTCTAAAAATACACCAACTTTTTAAAGATTTGATTTCAATAGTGTAACTTGTAGTTATGTGCACTTTATTTTTTCATGTCTAAGAATTCACATAAATTTCTATTGTAAATTAGTGGGAGTGAATTTTGGTTTAAAGAAAGTGATATTATATACAGGACTGAATCAATTATTTCATTTTCTGTATAATCTTATTTTCAATCAAACAATTTTAAGGCAAAATATCCATACAATGGTTGGATTGTTGAAAGAGTAGACTTTTAACTTTATGAAATTAGAAAGGTTTGATAGGGAAACTTCACACATTGGTAGAAGATGATTCACTTTTTGTTTTAGTGTCATTACAAGTGGTTTTTGTTATAAACATTATAAGATCATAAGAATTAAAAAAATAAGGCTATTATCAATGTTAGGAAGAGACAACAATGAGAGATGGATGATGAGATATGTAGGGAGCACATCCTAAATGTTATAAGTGATTCATTATATGATGTATACTATAATTTTGAAATTACAAAGGAATTATAGGAGAAATTAGAGATGAAATATGTGTAAGAGGAAGAGTTTATCCAATGATGACAAAAAGAAACATAAAAGGTAAAAGAGATCAATTTAATAGAAAATGACATTGCTTGTTAAATTTATTTTGGGGTTACTCCACATATTTGCAAGAACAAAAGCTCTTAAAAGTATTGAAGTTAGTAATTGATGGTACTATTGTAAATATGAAAAATTATATAGTAGTTTCTATTATGAGAATTAGAGAAGTAAAATTGTAATTCACTTTAGAGAGAGTTATTACCTTTATTAATCTATTTTATGTTGCATAAGTTAGAAAAAATCTAGTTTCGAGTAATTTTTTGAACAAATATGAGTTTAAACTTTTATCTAAGGTTAATGACTTTATCTTTTAAAAAGAGTGTGTTTATGGGAAAATGTTACTTTTGTGATAAGATGTTTAAACTAAATATTATTGCTAATAATAATACTAATGTTTGTATTTTATATTATTAAACATTTTTCTTAAGGCATAATAGATTATGATACATAAATTTTAAAAGATTACATGATATGGTTAAATTAGAATTATTTTCATATTTTAATACATTCAAAGATAAATGCATAACTTGTATGTTAATAAAAATAACTAGAAGTGTATTTTAAAGCATTCAAAAATCTTCAAGTATATTAAAATTAACTTATAATGATGTATATGATTTGAATAACACTTCAACACCAAGAGAAAATAGATATTTTATGACATTTATTGATGACACTGTATTCTTTAAGTCTATAAAAATCATTCATCAAACACTTGCTCTTTACACATTATAATATAATGGTCTTACTGAATGCAAAAATAAAAAATTGATGAAAATAGTTAATGTCATTTTTTCAAATTTTTATTCAATCCATTAATTTTGAAGTGAGGCATTGTATCAGGCTATGTTTTGAATAGAGTTCCAACAAAAAAGAAACAAAATAATTCCATACGAATTTTGGAATAAAAGGAAGTCAAATCTTAATTACTTAAGAGTTTTGAATTATAGATTAATTGTCAAAGTTCCTAAATGCAAAAGAAAAAATTTGGATGAAAGGAGAATTAAGTGTATTTTCTTAGGATATGCTCATAATAGCAAGAGTTATCAATTTATGATTATAGAGCCTACTAATTTATGACTATTAATATGTCATAGAATTGAGGGATGCTATTTTTAATGAAAATAAGTTTATCTTTATTTCTAAATTTTTAGAATAAAAATAAGTTCCTAATAAGGAAAATAATGTGTTGATGAAAGGAAATGACTTTTGGTTTTAATTACTTTATGTTCTTATTAGAAGCAATAAGAAAATTAATGATTAATAAAATTTTATATTGCTTCAATATTGAAGATGGTCATAAGACATTTAATAAAGTGAAGAAATTGCAAGATGTTGCATTTAAAAGGAAATGATAAATGATGAAATAGATTCAATTACGGGTAATAAGACTTAGAAATTGGTAGACCTTTCACTTAGTTCAAAATCAATTGAATATAAATGGATTTTCAAAATGAAATAAAGGTCAATAGAACCATTGACAAGTTTAAAACTAAGTTAGTTGCAAAACAATTTATACAAAACTAAAGTATTAATTATTTTGATACATATTCGCTAATGACTATAATTGTTACAATTGGACTACTTATTACTATTGCCTTGATTTATAGCTTAGTAATTTATCAAATGGATGTGAAAACAAAATTCTTAAATAGTAAATTAGAAGAAGAAGTGTATATAAAGCAACTTGAGGAATTTGTTGTACTTAGTCAAGAGGAAAAGGTGTGTAAACTGGTTAATTCATTGTATAAACTGAAATAAACACTTAGGCAATGACACAAAAAATTTGATTAGGCAGTACTGACTAATGAATTCAAGATTAATGAATTAGACAAATGTATTTATAGAAAGTTCAAATAAGGAAAAGGTGTCATCATTTATTTAAATGTAAATGACATATTAATTTTTGGGACTAATATAAAACAATTTGAAGTTACTAAAAATTTTTTATCTAATAACTACGATATGAAAGACATGGGTAAGGAATATATCATTGCTAAAATCAAAATGTTATAAAATCAAAAAAGCATAATGTTTTCTCAATCGTATTACGTTAAAAAGTTCTTAGTAAGTTTAATCATTTAGATTATATTCCAATATCTATCTAATTTCATCCCAACATGAATTCTATCAAGAATGTTACAAGTCTAATATAACAACTAGAATATGTTGAGGTGACAGAATTTCCAACGTATGCAATGACATGTATAAGATCAAATATAACCTACGTGGTTAGTGAAATGAGTAAGTATGCGAATAATTCAAGTGACATGTATTGATATAGAGTAAATAGAATTCTAAAGTACCTAAAAAAAAATTATAACATAAGTTATACTTATTAGCTTTTTGTTTTAAAAGGATACCAAGATTTTAATTTGATTATTGATAAAAAAGATCATACTTTTACTAATAAATAAATCTTTATACTTAATAGGTGTCCAATTTCTTAATATTTTAAGAAATAAACTTACATAGTATATTACATAATCATTGCAAAATTTGTAGCATTAGCTTTAAGAAGTAAAAAAGTATAATAGTTAAGAAATTTGCTTCATGAATGGAAAAAACCAATAGCATCCATTTATATTTGTCATGATAATGATATGAATTTAGCAAGAATATATAATTAAGTATATAATGGTAAGTTTATATACATTAAACTTGGACACAACCATGTGAGAGATATTATCATGAATGAAGTGATTAGGATTGGTTTTGTGAGATTAAGTCATAACATGAAAAATCCTCTAACAAAATAATTAACAAGAGACATAATGAATAAGATATCAAAAGAGATAAGTCTTAAAACCATAAATACAAATCATTTATAAATACAAATAACCTATAATGAAAACTCAATTTAACATTTAATACAAAGTCAAATCTTAAGTTCAATGAGTCAAAGTATATCATTAGTATGATTGAAACAATATATTTAGTCATTTTCCCAAGAGTATATATTATTTAATTACCACAATAAATTGGTAGGATGAGTCTTTAAGACCCTTAACACGCTTGACAGGATCTTGTATGACAGAAGCTCTAGTTTGGTTATATGGAATGTTTGGGTTATTCCAATAAGTTAAAGAGCTTAACTTTAAAATATTTATGAAAATGATATGGACAAAATGACCTTTAATCTGTCAATTATTTAAAAAGAGAAGTATAATATTGTATAATTATTTATATTAATTATTTTTACAACTTGTCAATAAAAATAGTTGATTTGAATTTTGTCTACTATATTATTTAGACTTGTAATGCAATTTTTTATTATATTAAGTTTTAATATATAATTCACCTTTATTTAAACATATGATTATCAAAATTGTTATGATCCTTTATATTTTCAATATTTTGAATATATTGGGGTTTATTAGGGTTGCAAAAATAATAATTGATTTAAAACTTGTCTATCACATTATTAAAATTTGTTGTAATGCACTTATTATTATATAAATATTTAATATGTAATGAACTTTTACTTGTATATATGACTATCAGAATGATTGATGATTTTTTATATTTCTAATGTTTCAAAAATGACAAGGGATTATTGAATTTTTTTAAAATAAAAATAAAAATACACCAACTTGTTGAAAGTTTGTTTTCAATAGTACAATATATTTTTTATTTTATCAAAATTTGTAACAAACTTTAGTTGTAAATTAATGAAAATAAATTTTATTTTAAAAATAGTATTAAATGCACAATTTGAAACAATTACTCTATTTTCAATGTAGCCTTACTTTTGATAAAAACAAAAAAAGATGAATGGCAAGATCAGGCATTAAGGAAGAGGTGCGTTACAAGTTAATTCAAATTTTAACGTTGATGGTATGAGAATCTGGTCAAAGAAAATGGTTGAACTCATTTATGAAATTGGCTCAAGCGTACACCACCGACCTGTTATATAATATAACATCCGGAACCCATGTTTGATGCGATTAGTGAAAAACTCAGGCTGGAGAATTACGATGGCTTGCGATTGTCATCGAGGAGGCTGCATATTTATCTTACTAGCGTCATTAATTCATGCGTAGGACAATGAATTTGCTCTCGCAAGTGGGATTTCTACCAAAAAACTATAGATGTGACTTTACTCTAACGTTACTTTTGTAATAAACTTGAATTTTTTGTTAAGATTTCATCTGCAAAACAATTGGCTTCCTGTCTTTTTTTTTTTTTTTTTTGGTCACAGATAATTGGTTTTTATTGGTGGGTTATGGTGATACAATCAATTGTGTTGATACCTATAGAAAACAAGTTTTAATTATCTACTTTTAAAAAACTTTATACAATTAATTTACTGTCTTATAATTCCTCGAATCTATTATTGGAGAATCACATCTATTGACACCAACATATAACTAATTTGTTTATTTTCAATTAATTACTAAATTGTTCATAAACAGCAAATTTTGAGTGTGCAGTTTTTGAGACAGTTCATAACTTATTTTAAAAAAAATAATAAAATGTATTCTAACTCATCTAGTGGATTTTCTTTTAACATTGTAGATGAAATACAATTCCCATTTCAGAGAACTTGAAGCAAGAAATTCCTCCGCTGAGCTATTTCAAAGTTGGCACAACAATGGAGAGTGCTCTAAAGGAACAATCCCAGTTCTAAGGACCCGAAAATATTTAGCCCTCGACTTGTTCCTCCACAGAGGAGTGAAATATTCAGTGAAAGCTCTTTCTCACCTAGCGGTGAGCCTATTAATCCGGAGGTACTTTGAGACCAACAAGTATTTATAATAAATACATACGCGGGCCTTTTAATCAGTCATTTGTAGTGAAGTAAAAAGTAGTTATTTCTAAAACGATGATACCATTATTAGTATGCTACATCTTTTCTTCAAAGGTGGAAATTACATTGGAGCATATGGATCATTCAATGTGTGGATCCCCCAAGTAGCCTATGCTCCCTCAGAATTTAGTTCATCTCAAATGTGGGTTACGGCTGGCTCTGGGAGTCCATTGATCAACACTATCGAGACAGGCTGGCTCGTACATTTTACAGATGACATATCCATATTTGCTTGATTATTCCTCATCCTTCATATTAGATTGGGAATATTTGTTCACATCCCTGATTGTGGGATCGCATACAAAACTGACTGGTTATTAATGTGTCTCAATGTACGTATATTGTGAAACTTTTTGACTAACATAACAGACTGGACTATCAATTGTTTCAGGTCAGGAGCGGCGACAAGAATGCCCGATTTTTCATCCGCTGGACAGTAAATTTAGCACGCTTTATCCATGAAATTATATTATAAAATTGCCACTTGAAATACCATAATCTTGTTTTGTTTATTTGGCTTCAAAGTTTTATTAGCTTATATCTCAAGATAAACTCCCACTATTGTTCTCAGTCAATTAGTAGAGCTACCATAAAACCAATCTGTACCTACGCTGGAAAGCAATTTGAAGTAAAAATAGCCGTAAAGAAGGTAATACACAAATTCTAGCAGGTATTTTATATTTTATAAATAAAAGGATTGCAAATAAGTGTGATACTCAATAATTTATGCTAGCCCGTCAACCTAAGTTAATTCTTCTTCTTTGTACGGGTTTAAGACCGTCAAGCAATTCTGAAGTTTAGTTAGATCTGATGCTGACGGATTTGTGTGTCCTTTTGCTCGAATTGAAAATTTCAATTCAGATTCCTTTTTTTTCATATAAATAAATCACAACATTTTCAGACACATCCATTTTGTAAATTCATCGAGTTTCCGAACATACGATTCATCACGAAAAGTTTTTTTTTTTTTTTTTTCTTTTTTGTTTTGTTTTTTGGAACAAAAAACGAAGATATCAAACATGATTATTATTTTTTTTTAAAGTGATCGTTCATCTACTTGGATCTTCCTGTTTCAAGACCAAGTAGTGGGATATTGGCCTCCATCCATCTTCACCGTCTTGGCTGGTGCGGCAACCTCTCTAATCTTTGGTGGGCTGGTTCCCAATACAAAGCCACAGGGTCACCACACAACTACTCAAATGGGCAGTGGTCATTACTGTGTCGAAGGATATGGGAAAGCCGCCTACCTAGCCCATATTGGATACATTGACATTGGCAGTGTCTTCAAGGATGCCCATGGTCTTTCAACCTCAGTCACACGTCCCTCCTGCTATGACCTCCGCATACTCAACACTCCTCAATTGGGCGCTCACATTTACTTTGGGGGTCCTGGATATAATTCAAATTGCCGATAGAGTGTAGAAGAAGTGAAGGAAAAAAAAAAAAAATAATAATAATAATATAGTGACAATCAAGCCATCTGGGAAACCCTGATTTTGGCTTTTTAAAGACGGCCGGGCAACAATGTTTCGAAATGAAGAATATTCTCTCTTTTCCTTATATTGTTGTTCAATGTTAGGTACTCTCAACAGCCACCAGCGAATTATTTGAATAATGGTGTCATAGCAGCATATCTACTGACCTGATGAATTTTTAAGTCCGCATATGCAAATTAATTAGTATTAATCCAAAGTAATAGGTTTAACACTCAGTAGTGTCTAAATGTCATAGGAGTCCTCTACAAGACTGAAAAAAAGGGGGAAGATTTGAACTTGGAGCTAATGTGGTGGCCAACATGGGGTAAGGATTTCTGATGGAAGAGATATCTCGTCCGACGATATACAGGTGCTTGGCTGAAGTATTTTGTCGAAAGAGATAACTTTTTGCTGATGAACTATGGCTGGTCTAGTAATAAAAGTGAACTTAGCATTGTGTGGAATAGACATGTAGCGTCAGTTTCAAATCCACTTAGGTGCATTCGATGTTTCAAGTGAGGCTACCGGCCGGGGGGGGATCAGCTGACAATCCTGGAGTTTTCCTAAAAGGATTCCTTTGTCATAAAAAAAAAAAGAAAAAAGAAAAAAAGTTTTCTTGAACGAGATGTACTGGGATGGTTTAATGTTACATTTAACAGCCGCTTACTGCGTTGTTATCTCGAGGAATCACACACTGGTAAACGTACAGACATGAGGTGCACAGTTGAGATGGTCCCCAATTTGTTCCGGACCTCTACGTGCGGAGAACATATTAAATTCGACTAAAAACGTTCTCCTTACCTAGAAAATTACATTTAAATGCAAAATTTGAGGACAATATAATTAGAATTCAAGATTCCTCAGTTACAAACATTAATAATAAAGGATGCATATTAACCTTTAACAAAAACCAAAAAAAAAAAAAAAAAAGTTTTGCCCATGGTTAAAGGATGCATATTAAAAAAAAATTAATTGTTATAGTTATTATTTTCTTCTTTAATATGTATATTTTGCTAACACAACACTGAACATAGTAACTGGACCCCAAAGTAAATGTTATGACCCATTTCTGTAACATTGATTATATTGAGATTGTAGCCATTTTCATTCAGGTAAGTGCCCTGAAAAATTAATGAGGTCTGTAGATGTGCTGCTATGCCTCCATCCTTCAAACAATTCGCTGGTGTTAGGACTTGATGTCTAGATGTTAAGAATACCTAAACATTTGACAACAATAAAAGAAAAAGAGAGAATATTCTCCCTTTCAAAACACTGTTTCCTAATGATGGTTGTACAATATACTTATTTATTATTATTATTATTATTTTAAGTCAAAATCAAGGTTTCCCATATGGCTTCATTGTCACTATAATTTTTTTCCTTCACTTCTTCTATTCTAATGACAATTGGAATTATATCCAGGACCCCCAAAGTAAACGTGAGCGCCCAACTGGGGACTGTTGACTTTACAGAGGATATAGCAGGAGGGATGTTGGACTGAGGGTAAAAGGCCATAGGCATCCTTGAAAGACATTGCCGGTGTCAATGTATCCAATATGGGCAATGTAGGCGGCTTTGCCATATCCTTCAATAGCGTAATGACCACTGCCCATTTGAGTAGTTGTGTGGTGGTCCTTCGGCCATGTATTGGAAACCAACCCCCCAAAGAGGATCGAGGTAGAAGATGGATTTAGCCCAATATCCTATGAATTGGTTTTGATAAAAGAGCACCCAAGCTCCTGTCCTCTTGTCCTGAGACATTAGTTTTCCTTTGTTAATGAACTACAAAGATGAACGATCACTTAAAAATAATAATAATAACAATAATTTTGTTTGATATTTTCCTTTTCTTCTTCTTCTTCAACAAAAATTTAAAAAAAAAACTCTAACTTTTCTTGATGAATCGTATGCTTGGAAGCTTGATACATCTACAAAATTGATGAGTCTGAAAATGTCATTAGAATATAAGATAGCGGCAAGAATTGTGCATTACCTTCTTTATAGTTAAATTTACTTTAAATTGCTAGTCAGGCTAGGTGGAGACTGGTTTTATGCTAGCTCCGAGCGCAACTTTATGGATTGTTTGCGCAAAACCAGGACACTCAAGATTGTAACAACCGGTTGATCTGTAACCGTCTTTCTGGAAACCAAGCAGACCAAATGTACTCAGAACAATCGTGTAAGTTTGTCTTGAGATATAAACCAAAAAAAAAACTGAAGCCAAATAAAGGAAACAAGATTATGGGATTCCAAGTGGCACTTGCATAATATAATTTCATGGATAAAACAAGCTAAACTTACAGTCCAGCGGATGAAAAATCTTGCATTCTTGTCGCCGCTTCTGACCTGAAACAATTGATAATTAAGTCTATCATTAGTCAAGAAGTTTCCTTGCCCTTCTTTCAGATCGGATTTATACACATTAATGAGCAGTCAGTTTGGTAACTATGCGTGTGATACCACATTCACGTATGTAAACAAATATTTTCAATCTAATATAAAGGATGAAGAATAATTTAACAGAAGATAGAAAAAATAATTAAGCGAATGCGGATATGTCTTCTGTAAAACACACCATCCAGCCAGTCTCGATAGTGTTGAGATGAACTAAATTCTGAGGGAGGAGAGGCTACTCGGGGGATCCACAGGTTGAATGATCCGCGTGCCCCCAAAGTAATTTCCACCTTGAAGAAAAGCTGTAGCATACTAATAAGAAAAAAAAAAAAAACAGAGAAAAGAGAAAGAAATAAGAAATTAGAACACATCAGGTAATCAACATGTTAGAAATGATTATGTTTTATTTCACTACAAATGGCTGATCCAATGGACGGCGTATGTATTTATATAAGTGCATGGTGGTCTCAGCGTACCTCAAGATCAGGCACAGCATTAGATGAGGCAGAGCTTTCATCGAATCGTTCATTCCTTTGTGGAGAAAGACGACGAGGGCTAAATATTTTGGGTGTCCTTAGAACCGGGATTGTTCCTTCAGGTCACTTTCCATTCTTGTGCCAACTTTGAAATAGCTCAGCTGAGGAATTTTATTATATAATAGGGTAATGGTTAAAGTTTTTGCTTCGACAAAAGATGGCCAGATTCTCATATCTTAAATGTTAATTAACCATGAAATCCAATGTCAAATTGAATTAAATTTTAACGCACCGCTTCCTTATCATCTGATTTTGTCATTAATATTCTTTGTTGTCCAAGTCTGCCTCGATTTGGTTTCAATGCATGTACACACCCTGGAGCTAGATGGCTAATTTTTCGTATTTGAGTCCATTTTATGATTTGAGATGGGGTCAACACAAACTACTTGGTCAGCGCAAGTGGCCACCAAGCTCATTTGATCTGTGGGAGGTTAGGGGGATTGAATCTTCAGGATGGTTTATTTTCTTGCTTGTTACTGAGTTGGTTTTCCCTGTTTTTTTTTTTTTTTTTTTTTTTTTTTTTTTTTTTGATGAGTTGATCTCATTTCTTTATGTATTTTATTTGTATAACTTGTGTTCGTATAACCATATTTTGAAATTCAACGGTTATTTTTGGTGGCTATCCTATTATGAAGAATGTGCCTCACACATGATGCCCTTCTTTTTTTTGGTGATCCCCTCTTCCATTAGAACAAGGGTAGAATGGCTTCTACTGAATGGAGGAATTCGATCTCCACTCTTGTTGATGCCCACTTCACCTCTCCCAAGGAACTGTTTCTATCCATATCTCCCGTCTAACATTATTTTCAGGATGTGATATATTTTTTTTGCTTTTAGTTGGTCATGAATTGAGGCTCTCTAATATCATATTTTATTTTGTTGATTATTATGCATTTCATTTGAGCAGGTGAGGAAGCCACGTCCTTCGATGGTGCATCACTTGCCTATAGCAGTAACTCTTGCATTTTTATTTTATTTTTTTAGCAGTCAGCATATAATGGTGAGAAATTTTTATTTTGAAAATTTTTTTCCTATAAAATAAATAATGTTTATTTTACTTTGGGGCCAATTAAATTAATGTGATTAGAGAAATTTAAGTAGTAGTATTGCAAAAGAAGATGGGAGTGCAGACTAATGCAATGGGCCAGATGTTTTGAAAATTGTAACAACAAAATCCTATCTAAACATAAATTTTAGCATGCCTCCTATGATTTCCCCGTTAATTTCTCCAAGCTTTTAATGTCATGAATCATCAGCATATGAATTATTTATTTTCGGCAACACATGAAGTCGAGGCCTTTAGATGTTCTTTCTATTTCATAATTTTTGTTTTCTAATTTACTTTAAATGTTAGATATTTTTAAATTTGCATCAAAAAGTCTTGTTTATCTTACCGTATGATCATGATGATCATCAAAGCCGAGAACTTTCTCATTAATGCAATTTTTGTAATCTCTATATAAAAATTATAGTATCTTAACTTTACGTGAAATACTAAATATAGATAATGAATTATTTTTTTGTTAAATTACTTTGTTTATTTATATTTGCTACAAGATTATTGCATGTTAGATATTTAATATTTTAATTAATGTCAAAATTAATAGTTTATGTTTTTATATTTAAATAATAAAATTTATAAATTATTACTTAAAATATATTTTGAACATTTCATAAGTGTTGTCCATTCAATGATAAAATTGTTATCTATTTTACAAAAAAAAGAAAAAAATAATAATAATACATATAGAAATCAGTGTCAAGTCGACCAAAAATCCCTACCCAAAACCGTTGTCTAGTTGACCGAATACCGTTGTCTATTCCAAAATAAACTGTGGCCTATTTCATTAGAGATTTTTGCATTAAACTTTATGTAGCCATTTTTGTCACCTAAGCAGCAGTTTAAAAGTGCTGGAACCGAATTGCTGTTATAACTCCATTTTCTTATACTAAGGAGTCACTTTTGATTTTATTTTCTCAAATAGAAATGGAAAAAAAAAAATTGATGGGGCAATTGGAACCACAGACCAGGAAGCAAACTGTGCAGAACTGAAATGACAAACAAAAGTTTAAAGGAGTTTGCACATATATATATATATTTGAATTTGTACCTGACATTTGACAACAATATAAGGAAAAGAGAGAATATTCTCCATTTCAAAATATTATTGCCTAATGGAGGGTTGCACAATATGCTCATTATTATTAAGAAGATGATTATTATTATTATTATTATTTAAAGTCCAAATCAAGGTTTCCCAGATGGCATGATTGTCACCATAGTTTTTTCTTCTACCCTATAGACAACGTGAATTACGTCCAGGACCCCCAAAGTAAATGTGAGAGCCCAATTGGGCACTATTGACTACGCTGAGGTCATAGCAGGAGGGATGTGTGACCGAGGTTGAAAGACCATGGGCATCCTGGAAGACATTGCCATTGTCAATGTATCCAATATGGGCAATGTAGGCGGCTTTGCCATATCCTTCAACAGGGAAATGACCACTGCCCATTTGAGTAGTTGTGTGCTGGCCGCTTGGGAATGTATCGGAAACCAACCCACCAAAGGTTAGCGAGGTTGCCGCACCAGCCAAGCCTGCCAACATGGACTTGGGCCAATATCCTATGAATTGATCTTGAAACAGAAGCACCCAAGCTCCTGTACTCTTGTCCTGAAACATTGGTTTTCTTTTGTTAATGACCCGTATAAAGGAACGATCACTTAAAATAATAATAGTAATAATATTCAAGTTTGATACCTTCTTTTCTTCTTTAAGAAAAAAAAAACAAACAAAGAAAAGAAAACAACTAATTTTCCAGATGAATCATATACTTGGAAGTTTCATACATCTACAAAATGGATGAGTTTGATCATGATGAACGTTTTTAAAGTTTAAGTGGAGTACAAATATGTCGCGATTCATTTAGATGGAAAAACTGAATCTGACCTGAAATTTCCTATTCGAACAAAAGGATAAACAACATCGCTGCTTATGATCTAACTAAATTTTAGATTTTCTTGATGGTCTTATGCAGATAAAGAAGAAAGATTAAGCAAGATTGATGGCTTGCGTAAATTATTGAACATCATACTTATTTGTCATTGTTATTTATAAAAATATAAAATAGCAGTTAGAATTTGTGCATTACCTTCTTTATAGTTAATTTTACTTCAAATTGCTTGCCAGCGAAGGTGGAAGTTGGTTTTATGGTAGCTCCGAGAGCAACTCTATGGCTGGTTTGCACAAAGCCAGGGCACTCAAGATTGTAGCAGCCGGTTGACAGGAAACCGTCTTTCTGGAAACCAAGCAGACCAAATGTACATAAAATGCAAATTGACTGAGAACAATCGTGCAAGTTTGTCTTGAGATATAACTAAGAAAAATCTGAAGCCAAATAAACAAAAGCAGATTATGGGATTCAAAATAGTAACTGTATAATACAATTTCATGGAAAAAAGCGAGCTAAACTTACAGTCCAGCGGATGAAAAATCTTGCATTATTGTCGCCGGTCCTGACCTGAAACAATTGATAATTAAGTCTATTATATTAGTCAAGAAGTTTGCTTTCCCTTATCAGATCGGATTTATACACATTATATGTTATGTTTATACAAATTAATAATCAGTCGGTTTGGCAACTATGTATGTGATACCACTTTCATGGATGTAAACAAATATTCCCAATCTAATATGAAGGATGAAGAATAATAACTTATAAAAAGAAGCCAGAAAAATAATTAAGCGAATATGGATTTGTCATCTGTAAAACATACCAGCCAGCCAGTCTCAATAATGTTGATCAATTCAGTCCCACTGCCAGACTCTACCATCATTTGAGATGAACTAAATTCTGAGGGAGCAGAGGCCACTTGGGGGATCCACACATTGAATGATCCGCGTGCTCCATTGTAATTTCCACCTTGAAGAAAAGCTGTAGCATACTAATCGGACATTCGAACACATTTAATCATCATAATGTCAGAAATGATTAAATGGCGGACACTAAGGCCCACGTATGTATTTATAAAAGTTCATGTCGGTCTCAAAGTACCTCAAAAACAATCGGAGCATTAGATGAGGCCGAACTTTCATTTAATCGGTCATTCCTTTGTGGAGAAACACGACGAGGCCTAAATATTTTGGGTGTCCTTAGAATTGGGATTGTTCCCCTAGGGCACTGTCCATTCTTGTGCCAGCTTTGAAATAGTTCCCTCGAGGAATTTCTTGCTTCAAGTCCTCTGAAATATGGGTTGTATTTCACCTACAATATTAAACAAAAAACAAAAAATTTACTAGATGAGTTAAAGAATATTTTATCATTTCTCCAAAATAAAGTACAAAAAATTCTCTAAAATGTACTCCAAAAAATATTATACTTATCAACAATTTAGTAATTAATTGAAATTAAAAATAGACGAATTAGTTACACATTGATATTAAATAATGTTGTTATCGTATAATCATTTAAGAGATTATAGGATAATTAATTACCGGAATTGTATGATTACTGAGAAGTGAATGACTAAAAGCTGGTTGTTTATAGATATCAATACAATCAATTGTATCACCATCATCACTCTGCAGAGAAAAAATTCACCAACAAAAATAAACCATTTATAACAAAAAAAGAAAGAAATATATATATATATAAAGCCAATCATTTAGCAGATGAAACCTTTACAAAAATTCAAGTTCATTGCAAAATTAGCATTTGAGCAAAATCACCTCTATGGTTTTCTTGATAGAAATCCCAGTTGCAAGAGCAAATTCATTGTCCCACGCATGAATTAAGGAGGCTAGTAAGATAAATATGCAGCCTCCTTGACGATAATCGCAAGCCATCGTAATTCTCCAACCTTAGTTTATCACTAATCTCATCCAATATGTGTTCCTGATGTTATATTAAATAAAAGGTAGGTGGTGTAAGCTAAAGCCAATTTCATAAATGAGTTCAACCGCTTTCTTTGACCAGCATCTCATATCTTAAATATTTATTAACCTTGAAATTCAATCTGAAATATAATTAATTTTTAATACACCTCTTCTTTAGTACCTGATTTTATCATTCATTTTTTTTGTGCTTGATAAAAAATAAGGCTATATTAAAAATAAAATAATTACTTCAATTGTGTATTTAATATTATTTTTTGAGATAAAATTTACCTTTATTAATTTGTGACAAAACTTTATATAAATTTTGTTATATAATAAAATAAAGTACATTTAATTATATATTTTATAAACTCAAATTCTCAAGAAATTGATGTATTTTAAAAATTATTTTATAAAATTTCTATAATAATTTACAGCAATGTTACAAATAAAAAAGATTCTTGATATAATAATGAAAATACCATAAATATTATGGACAAAAAAAATTTTTGATACAATAATAAATATGTCATAAAAAGAAAAAAAATGTTTTGATATGTTAAATAAATGTCGGACTCTGGTTATTTATACAAGTAGCGATTTTAATTAATCAGTACCTTTGGTTGGGTGGTTGAAAACTCAATCATTTATTAAAAATGAACCTGAGTTCAAATACTATAAGCTCAAATTTTTTATATATTTTCTGTTATTTTTTATTTTAAAACAATGTATAAAGTAATTTTAGTTATTTATTATAGTCATATTTATTAGATTAATTCAAAACATTCTATATAAATAGGACTGACGTTTTTTATGGGGTCAGCGCAAGACTAAGCATAAGAGAATTGCAAAAATTTCATATTTTAGTCTAAACAATGTCTCGTGGATACAATGGAAGCAATTTTCGATGCTTGATGTTTTTGTTACAACCTCTTTAATACAGTGTTCGAGCCATGTGTCTGCTGGGGAGGGAATTTCTGCTGTCAAGAAAACCATAAAGGTCTAAACAACACTGTTGGATTTTGTCCAATTTTGAGTGTGGCAAGATAAACGTTAAAGTTTTCGGTTGGCAAAATGGCTTATCTTTGTTGTTTAATTTTCTTTATTTTCATAATAATAGCGATGGAGATATAATTGATTGTATAACCAACCTATTTTCAGTAACCCCTCCTAAAAAATTACAAGATACAAAAATTAATGCATGAAAGTTACAAGACACAAAAATAATTTTCTTTATTTTCATATTCACTAAATGATCCAAACAAAAAAAATTTTCATCTCAAAATTTTCATTTCTTGCATTTCAACCAAAAATAAAAAAAAATTTTCATTGAAATTTTTTTTTATTTTTGGTTGAAATGCAAGAAATGAAAATTTTGAGCTTCGTGTTACAAATTATTGGAACTATTGTCATTTTTTTGGTTGTCCCCTTGAATTCTAATTGTTTATATATATATATATTTTTCTGATAAATTAGATTAATTTTATCAAGGAAATATAAAAGCAGAAACATAAAATCCAGTAAAGAAGGTCAGTCGTAACAAAGACTAAATCAAGTTATGCTTAACCATTGACAATAAAATTGCAGATCATGTTAATATGCTTAGCGGCTCTGAAAAAAAAGGCCGCCCTCAACTTCCAATGGAAGTGTTGGGACTAAGAGTACAATAATTATACACTGGCTAGTGACAAATGTCCCTTCTTCTTCTTCTTCTTCTTCTTCTTCTTTTTTTTTTTTTTTTTTTTTGCTTTTACCTTGTAGATAAGACCCAGGTCATATCCTAGAGGAATGGAGTGGACGGTTCAATACGAGCTCTGTTTCATCTAATGGTGCCCCCCCCCCCAATGAGGTATGTTGAGACCCACAAGCTCTTAAAAAGTATATTTATTTCTTTCTCTCTCTTTTTTTTTTTCTTTTCTTTTCATTTTTTCTTTCTTTTTGTAGACAAATATGCATCTCTTTTGTGTTCAATTTAAAGGTGTATTTTGCTACGTTGAAGTAAAATTATGATTCCCAGTAGAAGAAAGCTAGATGTGGTTAATTTTGGCTTCGACCCTCAACTCTAGAGACGACCATAGTATAAAGGAACTACTTGTACTCGAGCTATCTTTTTGTTTCACCTTTTCCGTTATTAGTTCGCTATTGCTTCTCTACCAACTACCACATACTATGGAGCACGTGGATCATTCAATGTGTGGATCCCCTGCGTAGCCGATGCAGATGTTAGTATTTCTATAATGTCCGTTAAATCAGGCGTGGGGAGCGGAATGAACGCTGTGCAGGCTGGCTGGCTGGCTGGCAGGTACGTTTTCGAGGTGCAATATCCATATTCATTAATTATAATTTGAAATTGATCCAACCAAATTGATGTAAATGCGTTATAATTGAATTAATAGTTAATGGTTTCAGGTTAAGGGTGGCCACACAAAAATGCAAGATTTTTCATCACCTGCACTGTAAGTTTAACTTACTCAATATCCATGAAATTATACTGTACGAGTATCACTTGGAATCCCATTAATCCGCTTGTTTAACTTGCAATTAGCAATTTATTTACTCATGGTTGATTTCCAGCGAGATGGTTTCGGTTCAACTGGTTGCTTCAATCTTGATTGTCCTGGTTTTGTGCAAACCAGCCATAAAGTTGCTTTAGGAGCTTCCATAAAACCAGTCTCCACATATGGTGGGAAGCAATTTGAAGTAAAATTGACCATAAAAAAGGGTAATGCAGCATCCCTTGCTCCATGCTATAATTGTTTTAAATGTTCGTGACATTGTTTTCCATTTACTTTGGGCGTTTTATTTATCCTTTTATTTATCAAGATGTGACCAGTTTTACCCGATGCTTAGTTGGGACTAATGCAGACGGAGTTGTTTATCCTTCTATTTGAATTGGAAATTTCAAGCTATATACCTTTTCTTTTCTTTTCTTTTCTTCATCTAAATCAAATAGCAATAATTATTTCATCATCGTTCGTGATTTTGTGACATTTTGAGAGGAATCCATATTGTAAATATGGATCAAGCTTCCAAACCAATGGTTCATATAGAGTAGTTAATGTAAAAGAAACATAAGTAATTGGGGAGGGTGCGGGAACTGGATGAAACCAGATCGAGGTAGACTGGAGTCCAGATATTAGGACTAGACCGGATTTGTGACTTGCAACACAAAGGGAAGTTCAGAGGTGTTAGGTTTGAACTCGATATTAACACTCTGATACTTAAGTGAACAAATGTATGATTAATGTGTATATTGGGATTGTGAATTTAAAATATGATAAAAAAGTTAAGAATTAAAAATAAAAAATAAAGAGATACGAGGATTAGTTTTTAATAATTATTTTAAATGGATCGAATTTTAATAAATTAAATATTTTAATAATATTATTATTTAATTTCATTCAAAATTCGTATGTTATTATAATTATATAAATTTAACAGATAATTATTAAGAATATAATATTATCTATTAATTTAAAAATATTAAAAAATAATTATTAAATAATAAATATCGTCTATTAATTTAAAAATAATAAAAAATAATTATTAAATAAAAAAAAATTATAATAGATACAAATTATGAGAATCACATCAGTCCAAATCATAGGGATCGCATTACACAAATCATATGGATCACATCATTACTCTGTCCTATAAAAATAGTCTTGTCCTCAAAGTTGACTGACAAAAAAGTTTGGAAATCGATTTGCAAAAGAATAATAGAACTCCCAGGTAGCATCCTCAACAGGGAGGTTAATCCATTGAACCATGATTTGGACAACAACTCAATTTTCATGTTTGATATATCAGTCTAGGATGACTTGCGGCTGAAGGTTAACCTCTCCTGTGCCAATAATGTCAAGCAGTTAGCTTTGTGTCACCATACCATCTCTTACCTTTTTTTCAAGCAAGAGACCTGAAAGACAAGATGTGTTTTTGATCTTGCTTATAGTTAAGACAGTAAATAACAGGACCAATGCGCTCCAAAATTTAGTTTGACCCAAAGAAACGAGGAGATAATTTCATTGAGGAGCAGATAGTGATAGATAACTACCGATATGGTTAGAGTCTGAGATAGACCCAATCTCCCACTAAAAATTCTCGCTCCGTACGATGCATATCTACATGTTGTTTCATATAAGCTTGGGCTGCAATAAGGTTGTCCTTCAGGAGTTGGAGCAACCTGTCCCTGTCTTGTAAGTTCTTATCGACTTGATCCACGTGAGATGATCCGACTATATACCTTGTAAAAGTAGGTGGAATTCGCTCATAAATTTATTGAAATAGGGACATCTTTGTAGAAGAATGATAAGTGGTATTATATCACCATTCGACTTAAGGGAGTCATTTTACCTAATTCTTTGGCTTGTCACTTGCAAAGTAACAAAGGTAGTTTTCTAAGCATCAGTTGACTACCTCAGTTTGTCCATCTGTTTGTGGGTGATAAGCAGTGCTCATATTCAGCTGCGTCCCTTGCAAGTGGAATAGCTCCTTCCAAAAATTACTAGTGAAGATCTTATTTTGGTCACTGACAATTGATTTAGGAACACCATGGAGCCTTACAATATTGTTAACAAAAACTTAAGCAATACTAGTAGCAGTATAAGGGTGACTAATTGCACAAAAATAAGCATACTTGGTCAAACGATCAATAACAACAAAAATAATGGATTTACCTTCAGACAGTGGGAGTTGCTCAATAAAATCCATAAAGATGTTTGTCCAAACTTCTTCTGGGGTAGGTAAAGGTTGAAGAAGTCCTGGAGATGCCACAGATTCACTCTTGTGACATTGGCATACATCACATTCAGCTACAAACCTACTGATTTCCTTTTTCATACCTTTCTAATAAAACTCCTTACCAACACGCTTGTAGGTACGAAGAAATCCTAAGTGGCTGGCAGTCAAGGATGCATGATATTCTTGTATGATTGTGTCCTTGTAATGAGAATGAGGAATAAGTACCAATCTCCCTTTATAACGTAAATCTTGAGAATCCCAAGTGTAATGAGTAACAAAATTAGGACATGTCTGTAGCTTTTCAATGATCTCTCGAGTTTTGTGATCATCTTACCACTCCCTCTTAATTTGGACAATTTTAGTACAGGTAGGGATAGAGAGTGCCACCACTTTAGCCTGTTCTGAAATATGAGATAATGTATCGACTACCAAATTCTCGCTCCCTTTTTTTTTATAAATATTCTTGTAATTGTAGCCCAATAATTTAGAAATCCATTTTTGTTGTTCCATAGAAGAGATTTGCTACTCCAATAAATATTTTAGACTTCTATGGTCGGTCTGAATTTGAAAACACCTCCCAATGAGATACAGACGCCATTTCGAGACTGCATGAACAATAACTAACATCTTCTTAGCATAAACAGACATACTGAGATGTTTTGGTGATAATGTCTTACTAGTAAAGGCAATAGGATGACCTTCCTGTATTAATACTGCATCAATTCCAATTCCAGAAGTATCAGATTCAATAATAAATATCTTAGTAAAATTTGGTTAGGTAAGAACTGAGGTGGTGGTCATGGCTTGCTTGAGTCAATCAAACGCCTCCTCCACTTTGTCGTTCCAGTTAAATGAACTTTCTTTAAGAGAGTCGTTAAGTCAACGCTGGTCTTTCCATAGTCACGAACAAACTTGCGGTAATAACTAGTCAATCCCAAAAAGCCTTGTAGTGCCTTGATCGTCTTTGGAATTGACAAATCTAACATTGCTTGAATTTTGGAAGGGTCAACCGCCACACCTTTTTTAGAGACAACATGACCAAGATACTCCACTGTTAGGTTAGCAAAACTATATTTTGTCTTTTTAACAAATAGAAAGTTCTCATGTAAGGTGGTAAATATAGTTCACAAATGTAACAAACGTGTTTTGAGGGAAGAATTATACACCAAAATATCATCAAAAAATATTAGGACAAATTTACATAAATATGGTCAAAAGATATCATTCATTAAACTTTGAAATGTTGAAGGTGCGTTAGTAAGCCCAAAGGGTATAACCAGAAACTCATAATAGTCATCGTGTGTCTCGAAAGCTATTTTTTGAATATCCTCCTTATGGACCCGGATGCAGTGATATTCCGACCTTAAATTCAATTTAGTGAATAGTTGAGCACCTCCCAATTCGTTTAATAGTTCAGTGACCACGAGAATAGGATATTTATCCTTCATAGTGATGTGGTTGAGTGCCCGATAGTCTACACATATCCTCTAGGAACCATCCTTCTTTTTCACTAAAAAGACAGGAGATAAGTATAGACTAACACTCGATCTGATAATGCTAGCTTTCAACATCTCCTTAACAATTTTCTCAATTTCTCCTTTTTGGAAGTGTGGATAACGGTAGGGTTGAATATTAATAGGTGTATTCTCGGATAATAACAAAATATGATGGTCATGTGTCCTTTGCAGGGGTAGACTTACGGGCTTAGCAAATAAATGAGAGAATTTAGTCAATAGTGTTGTAACCTCCTTCCCTTGTATGAGATGTGATTTGGCCACCTTTACACCTGTCAACTGCACTAGGAACCCTTGTCCTACCTTCTGTAGGACCTTCTTCATTCGATGAATACTAACAGTGGTAATTTTGCTCTCACGTCTTTCGTGTAATTCCATTGGATGCCCATTTAATAGAAACTTCATTCTCAACCTAGAGAAATTTCAAGTAATATCTCCCAAGGTCTGCAACCAATCAATGTTAAGGGCAATTTCATAATCTTCTAGGGGTAGTAAGAAAAAATCAATGTAAACAATCTGACCTTGTAACATGAGTTTTACTCTTGTGCACTTCCCTTGACATGTCAAATTTCTCCCGTTTGCAACATTCACAGCAAACTTGTCGTAATCTTTAATTGAAAAAGTAAGCCTTTTGGCGATCTTCTCATCCATAAAGTTATTAGTACTACCCCAATTAACTAGTACCACTACTGGTCGTCCTTTGAGGAATCCATCAATCTTCATAGTTTGTGGGTTCGAATACCTAACTAAAGCATGCATTGCAGGCTTATCTACATAGTCAATAAAGCTGTCATCACCATTTAGGCCAGTGTGGTCATCACTTATTTCTTTAGTCTCCTCAATTGGTTCAATCATTAAAAGCTTCCCTTGCTTACAATGGTGTTCCTTGTGCCACTTCTCATCATAGTGCCAATATAACCTTTTGTCATCTACTCTTTTAATTGTTCTTGGATTAAGCGTCTAGTTTTAGAAGGACAAGTAAAAGAGGGTGAGTTGGTGTTACCCTCGATAGGTTTGCTGACCACTTTAGTAGATGACCGACGAATTTCAGCACCTAGCTTCTCCTCCTATATGTGAGTAAAGGAGATAGCTGCTACCATTGTTCATGGTTGGCGAGCTTTGACTTCCTATTGGATATCAGCAGTAAGCCCTTCAATGAATGTTCCCACCAATTGCCTTTCAAACCAATCTTTAGCTCGATTGACAAGTCGCTCAAATTGACTCTGATATTCAAGGATGGTGGATGTCTCACAAATTTTTGCAAGCTCTCTGTCAACATTGTGGTATTTTGAGGGCCCAAATCGAACAAGAAGTCCTTTAGTGAATTCAGCCCACGTTGGAACTCTGTCATATGTTCCGACCCAATCATACCATTAGATTGCATCCCCTTTTAATTGAGTGGAAGCAATTTCAACTTTGGAGAGCTCTAACGTATGATAAAGGCAAAAATATTTTTCTGCCAGGGAGATCCAACCTACAGGATTACTTGCTTCCTAACGGGGAAATTCTACCCTTGTGTGAGGTTGAGTATAGTCGCGATTGGTGCCTCCATAGGTTCTCTTTGCTTACTAGTAGATCTAAAAATATTGTCTCTTGATTAACTCCGTGATTCAGAAAGAACTATATGCTCGAGTTTTTTTAAAAGACTCTTGTATCTATTCTTGCATTTGTTCAAATTTTTTAAAAGATTCTTGCATGAGAGACAATGATTCTTCAACTCGAGATACTCTGATATTTGAATCAGAAGAGTTGTGTGAAGACATACTGTAAGATTGCAAATTGGTGATACCTAGAATTTTCTTCTATTTTCGGGTAAAGGGCATAAACTTCTTGTTTTTTTTTCTCAATAAGGAAGGGTGGAACAGATCTTTAAGAACCTACTCTGATACTAGATGTTAAGAACCTAGGGTTTTGGAATTGTGGATTTGAAATATGAATTAAAAAATTGAGGATTGAAAATAAGAAATAAAAAGATATGATTGATTGCTTCGAGGGGATTAGCCTCTAATGATCACTTCGAAGGGATCGACCTCCAATAAGATAAATGCTTTGATAATATTATTACTTAATTTCATTTAAAAGCCATAGAGTATTACAATTATATAAACTTAATAGACTATTATTAGGGATATAATCTTGCTTATTAATTTGAAAATAATAAAAGACAATTAGTAAATAATAAAGGAGAATTATAGCAGACACAAATCATGAGGATCACATCAGCATAAATCATGAGGATAACATCACACAAATCATGAGGATCACATCATTCAATACTAAAATATGATAAGGACTATTTATGATAAGTAGATTTTGAATTTATGATCTATATGCAATACAAAAGAATCCTTTAAATTTTAATGATTAGACTACAACCGGTAAGTGGTATTAATGATAATATTGAGTTGTATACTCTATCACTACCAACAAGATATTTTTAGTCATCCACGTTTTCCCAGCAATAGAATATTGTTGGAGTCATTATTAACACACACTAAAAATGGGCCTCATTACAAGGGTGGGTTTTCTTTTTTTAAAAAATGAATATCTCTTACCGAAAAGACTGTAGCTATAAAAGTTTCTTTCTGTAATTAAGTTTTAATTTTCAGTGCAATTTTTGGCGGACAATTGTGACTTTATTATACATTTACCCGTCAAAATGTTTCTTCTCCAACCAAGTTGGTGGTTCCTTTTTTTCTTTCTCTCTTTAATGTTCGACAATGGCTCACTATGATTGATGTTTAGCTTACTTGACACAATTTTTAAGTAGAAATAAGGTTAATATTTTAATTAAATTTTAAATATATATATATATATATATATATATTTCATAAAAAAAATAAAAATAAGACCAATATTTGTTAAAATTTTATTTACTAGAATATTTTAATCTATTTAACTTATATATATATTTATAAGTAAAACTAACTAATTAACTGAAAAAATATTTTAATCTAAATGAGAAAATAGAAAATATCTAATTATATAAGAAATATTTAAAATAGAAAATAAAATTTTCTAAATAATTTCACGTAAGTCACAATAATTAAATTATAACATAAATAGTAAAATTATATTAAGGAATCAAGTCTTCTAAAATTTTTCTTTGGCCTTCTGACAATTTCTTTGGTTTATAAGGTTTTAGGTTATCGGTTATATGTCAATCCTTTACTTAAGAAAAACTTACCTTTGAGTTTAAATCAGATCTAGATAGAGACACTTATCTGATGAATAGAATGAATAAATATCTATAACATTGAAGGTCCTTGAAATCCCTTATTCTGTAGGTAGATTGATCACGTATGCATTGTCATTAATTTTCTTTAACACATGATAAAAATCATACTTCTTAGACTACAATTTATTGTAAGAACCAACAGGAACCCACTTTTTACAAAGGAATATCATTACCTTGTCTCCTTCTTAAAATAGCCTACTTCTTTGATATTTGTTGGCAATTTTTTTGTATTTTTCATTAATAACATCTAACTTTTGTTTCGCTTAAACTTGGATAGATTGCACTTATTCTGTATGATGTTCAGCTACATTGTTGAGGTCTGACACTTGAGAAAGTTTAATAAAATCAAAAGCATGTTATGGACATTTAGTATAAATACTAAAGAATGAAGACTTTCTCATAGAACTATGAATTGCACTGTTGTATACAAACTTTTCTTGAGTTAAGGTAAAGTAGCATTGTTTTAGTTTGTCTCCACAAATATTTCAAATAAAATTACTTAGGGTCTTATTAAGGGACTCAATTTAACCATCTATTTAGGGGTGAACTATACTACTGAACTTTAAAGATAAATCAAATAATTTCCATAAAGTGATTTAAAAGTGACTAAGAAACATGGTATCATGGTCAAAAGTGATGGACTTAAGCATTCCATGTAGGCGTACTACCTTCTTAAAGACTAGTTAATCTACACTTGAAGCATCAGAGGTCTTTTTACAAGAAATGAAATGACCCATTTTGGAAAACTTGTCAATAATAACACATAATCCATATCAGGTTAGGTACAAAGTAAATGTAAAATAAAAGTTTTGGGAAAATCTTCTCAAATATTATCTAGAATAGACAAAGACATATAGAGTTTTGTATTTTGTGACTAGCCCTTGGTTATTTGACAAATATAGTATCATTGAACAAAGTTGTCAATGTCCCTCTTTAATTGCAATAGATAATATCACCCTTAGATAGCAGTAATTGGTTAACTCTCTTTGAGAGTTTTGTCACATCTAAGATGACACACAAGACCACTTTCATGCAAATTATGAATAATTTTCTCCCTCAATGAAGACTAAGGAATACAAAATTGATTTCCACATATCAAATAGCCATCAAGAATATAAAAATCATTTATCGGCTACCTCTAAATACACTTCTCCCAAATTGCTTCAAAGTCCTTATCATGCTTATACAATTCTTGAAGAGATTCAACCAATAATCTCACCATTTAACATCATCAACAATGATGCTCTTCTGCTTAAAGCATCAACAACCTTGACTTGCTTTATGAAATAACTTTAAAGGAAACTTTTGTAAAAAAGTAGACCACCTGACATACATGTTATCATTAAATCCCTTTTTACTATGTAGATACTTAAAAACTTGTTGATCAGAGTATATGATGAACTTATGAACCACCAGATAATGTTCCCAATGCTTTAAAGCTCTTATAACTGCATAAAATTCTTTGTCAAATGTCGACCACTTTTGTTGAGTCTTACTAAGTTTCTCACTAAAGTATGCAATTGGCCTCTTTTCTTAAGAAAGAAAAGCACTAACACCAATTCCAATAACATCACACTTAACTTTAAACAACTTTTCAAAATTGGGTAAGGCTATCACTAGAGTAGTAAATAATTTTTTATTGATGAGAGCAAAATGTTGTTCCTCTTCATCTCCTCATTGAAACTTACCTGACAGATGTCATGTTGATACTAAAATTATGGATGAACCTTCAATAAAAGGTTGTTAGGTTATGAAAAATTCGCATGTCACTTACTATTTTAAGGGTAGGCCAATATCGAATTACTCATACTCTACTCTAATCAACTTGGATACCATTAGAGCTGATTTTGCATCCCAAGAAGAATAACTTATTGGTCATAAAACTGCAATTCTTTAAATTTACTACAAACTTATTAATGAAGGGTTTCAATGCTTGATTCATTAACCTTATAAAGGTATTGGAGGTATTAGAAAGACCAAATGACATCACTAACCACTCATAAAGACCATCTCGGGTTTTAAAATTAGTTTTCCATTCGTCTCCAAGTTTGATCCTAATATGATGATAGTCACTTCAAAGATCAATTTTTGAAAACATCTTAGATCCATCTAGTTACTCTAACATGTCATCCAGTATGGGAATTGGAAACTTGTACCCAATGGTTATCTTATTAATGGTTTGACTATCAACACACATCTATCAACTACCATCTTTCCTTGGAGTTAACAAATTGGGTACAACACATAGGCTTAAGTTCTCTTTGATATGCCCCTTTTTGTAGCAATTCTTCTACCTTCTCTCTTAGGATCTCACTTTCTTTAGAACTTATACAGTAATGTGGTAAGTTAGAAAGACTAGTTCTAGGAATGAAATCAATATAATATTAGATGTTATGCATTGGTGACAATCCATTTTGTAACTCATCTGGTATAATTTCACTATATTCTTTTAACAATGGCTTGATTAATTTTGAAGGTTCTGTGTTTAGTTCATTGGATACTTCACCCTTTAATATCAGCATATGAATCTCCTCCGATTCTTTAATGGCATAGTCAATCTCTTGATTGGAGTGAGTGATTGTTGGACAAGTCTTTCCCTTTACTTAAGAAGTTTTAGTTGAGGACCCTCTTTTTATAGGCAGTAAGGTATATTTCACCTCTTCCTTCTTGAACTTATAGATATTCTTTTAGTTTGAGTATTAAGCATTGACGTCAAATTGCTAGGGTCACCCAAACAATAAGTGACAAGCTTCTATGCTTATAACATCATAATAGACCCCATCTGCATATTAACCAATTGAGAAAGGAACCTTATACTATTCTATTACTCAAATTTCTCCAATTACTTTAATCCACCTAATGGTGTATGAGTTCAGATGCTTCTTTACTAGTAGTTACAATTTTTTAATAGTCTTTAATCTAATAATATTTTGTTGACTATCATTATTGATAATTAAATTAAATAAAGTATTATTGATTGTGCACTTGGTATTAAATAATATGTTTCGTTAAGTCACGTCTTACTGCTTCAGAGCTAGCATTAACTTTTTTATTATTGACACAAATATGTCATCCTCGTAATCACACTCTTCACCATCTAGACATCAATATGCTTCGTTATCTTTAACTTTAATTGCTCCCTTTTGCTTTAATATATTTACTATCTTTTGACATGGACAATCATTACCACGATGATCTACCTCTAGCATTTACCCAATATAGGTTTCTTATCAGAATTAACATTTTATATTAGAATTATCACAAACGGTTGTTTGCTTGCAATTTTGTCAACTATTGCCTTTTTTTGGTTAACTTATTTTTTTTTTCTGCCATAAACTTGTTAGCATCAACATAAAACTTATGAGATGATTCAAGATTACTTATTTCTTGTAACATCATCTCAACTTTCAATGTCATATTCCTAAGTTCGGATACATCCAACGACATGTGACTCTAACTTTATCTCGAATGATTGGTTTCAGTCCATTTAAGAAGGTTCGTAGCCCTTCCAGTCACTGTTGGCGATGAAGCAGTAGCAGCGGTAGCTCAAATAAAATATTGGTCTCATAAAAATTGTTGCATATCTCCTTGTTAAACTTCTGCTAACTTTCATACATTAGTCAACTCACCTACCAGGTATGAATACACAGACAAAACATAGAAACATATGATATGCAGCTAGTATAGGACTGTACAGTATAAACTAAGATAAAATAACCAACTTATTTAAAGTTTGAAATGTTATTAGACAATTTTTATTTTTATTTTTTATTGTAGCCGGCCACGATGATGATAGCGGATATTTGTGATGGTTATAGCTGACAATGATGGTGGTGACACTAATAGTGGTGGCCAATGGTAGTAGTCAGTGCCAAACATGGTGGTAGTAGTGATGGTGACAGCAATGGAGGTGGCGGTGGAGGTGGACATGGCGGCTACAATGACAATGCGGCGGTGATAATGGCAATGCTGCCCAACAAAGCTTGGTACAATAATATCACTCCAAGCTTCATGATCAATATAAGGAAAGGCTATACTAAGTTATATTCAAGGGTTTATTCCGAATTTATATGTAAAAATTCTTAATTTTTTAAATTTATTTGGATTTATTAGTTAAAACTAAATTTTAATAATAATTAGATTTTCTTTAAGAAACAATGTTATTGTAATTTTCCTTATAACATAGATTAATTTTCCTTGTAACATGGATGGATTGTAATATTTATATACCTATATAAAGGATTTAACAATGTAAAACGGATAGCAAAAGGTTGAAGTATTTTTAGTAAATTTTACTTTGCTCTCTTAAAAATAAACTGTGTAGACTTACCTAGTAGTTGATCAAATTTTGTTAACATTAAGACCTTTTAGGATTTAGTTTCTAATTAATCTAATTTGTTTCGTAACTTTGTGTATAATAAACTGGTGAGAGTGAAGTAGCCGTTACAACTTTTAAAATATTTTCTCTGATAATAGATATATCACTAGTGCCCCCCCCTCAAATTTTCTCTGATATATTATGAAACATATATTACTCTTTCTTACGTGAATATTTTTAAAATATTTTATAAATAAAAAATCAGTTACTTTAACGAAAATAATATTTTTATAATATATATATATATATTTCATAATATTTGACATTGTCCATCATTTTTAAGGAGGCCCAAGACTGCCTTTCCATTTTTCACATTATCTCACACTTCACTTTGGATTTGAACCGAAGATTTTATATTAGTATCTAAACTCTTAATCATTGGATATTGCCTAGAGGCGGGAACTCACAGAAGACATTATATTTACACTTTCCAAAGACAAGAAAGATGATGGTCAATGGTATGTTACTAAATACAGCTAAGAGAAATATTTAGCACAAACTAAAAGCTGAAAGAAAGCTCCTGTATCTCGATCTACAGGCCTTACTTGAACCACTCACTACCAACATGTTTTGCCTCAAAAATCACTGGAAATAAAATGTATCAAGAACAGAATGAAGCTCAAGGTTACATTAGTCAAAATTTTGTAACTCCTGCAAAAAGTTCGCCTAGTCACGTGCATAAGCGGAACTTTCACAGTATAAAACCAGAAGGGAAGGGTTATAAGAAGCATTAACTTGCTTAATACCAAAGAACTGCAGACATTTTCTGATTCAGAGATGCCAGCTTGTATTTGCTCTACCCTTCTAGTAAGTACAATATCCACAATACCTAAAGTGGAAGTGGACTTAACCCCTATTCAAACATTCAAAGCAAAATTTGCTTTCCAATGTATATAGTTAGAACTAAGAGAAAGCCTTGAGAGAATTTATGGGCGGAATTCAGCTTCAAAACCAATTCCTACTCCTTCCAAACAGCCCAATGTGAAGTCCCTTTTCTTTCAACTCCAAAACTAATCAAGAACTGATGCATTTTGTCCAAACGTAAACAAGAGAAACAATTTTGATGGTGACACTGCATGCATTCTTTTGTTGCACCTACTGATTAGGTCACCATACTGTATAAAATCAATGTCAAAACCTAATCTTTAGAAGGCCAAACTAAGATATTATGATTTAGCTATCTTGGCATAGTAATTAAAAAACTAGCTGTAAGCCTATTCAGTGGATAAAAACTAGTTGAATAGTCCATTATGACTTTGTTTATGTGAACATGTGCTGATAGTGGTCACAGTATCTTATACTTGAGGATTTAATTGGATTCCCTAGCTCCAAACTCTGAAAACAGAACAGGTCATTTCATTCATTGTCAATTTCTTTGTTAGCCTCTGATGCAGCCCCCACAGAGGCACTATTGGGCACCTCATTTCCTAAGCTCCAATTAGATGCATTAGAACTAGAATCCTCCTCATCAGTTCTGATCAATCTACATCCATAAGGAATTGACTGCAAGAAGTTGAAATAAGCATACTTGACATCAAACTGCATATCGTACCCTGCCATGATTGCATAGAGCTTCAGATCTAACAATAATACAAAGTTTAACAAAAGAGGGTGCTAAGAAATGATTTATTCTTACAATAGTTTATAGCAATTGTGCATCCACCAGCATCTGGTGTCTGTTGAACGTGATGAAACCACATGCTTGGCCTGCACAAATTCAACAATAAGACCCACATATCATCACTGTTAACTGCCTTTTTGCGACTCAAATCCATTACCCTCATGTCACAACTCACAATGAAATAATCTTACCATTACAACAAGCTCTCACCCTTCTGTTTTGCACAGCTGAGGCAAGCAAAATTTTATTTAACAGTTGCTGACAAGCATCATCTGTTTTTAAGTCCTATAGTGGTAGTAAATTTGCATGGAGAGTAATTGGAGCCTTAGTGATAAACAAAAGATTTGTACTTTATGTGAAATGATTGAAGCACAGGGCATGCAATTACTGATTATTTAGAATAATGTACAAAAGGAAGATTATGACACAGTTTCCTACTCTATAATTTTGTATTGTAAATGACACACACATGCGCGGGCGCGCACACACTATAGTGAGTTCATCGAAGGAATCAGAATTCCAACTGTTAGCACTGGGTTGTAAGCATATGAATAAGGGGGAATTGGAATTGAAAGTAGAAAGAATTGTACGAAAGAATCTTACAAGTAGAGAAGATCTCCGGCCTTAAGTGTACAATGGAAGGGCTTAGGACCATTGAAGTACAGTGGATATTTGGACCTTTCGCTCTCTTCATCCTCAGGACTGGGATATGGATTCACGCTGCACCATGGCACGTATCTCACAGGCTGCTCTATCTCCAATCTAAACTCTCCTCCACTTTCATCCTTCTCCTAAACCATTAGATAAATGCTTCATTTTTAATCCTTGGTCTCTCTCTGTCCCCGTCTTCTAAAAAGTAGTACTAGTCGCAGTAATCATAATCAACAATTCTAAAACAATGATCAAATAACGAACAAACAAACCTACATAAACATAATGAGCGGCCGGGTAATTGCGGATATACATGCGGTGAACATCGGTAGGGGGTAGGAGGAGAAAGTGCTTCTCACCGGAAACCACGGCGTAGAGATTCTCGTAGTGGTCCTTGTGGAACGAGGTCTGGGACAAGTGATTGCCAATCCAGAGATTAACGGCCTCGGGAAGGCAGCCCAGAGCCTCCGTCGCCCAGGGCATGTGGGCCTCACAGTCTGAGGCCAACTCCGAGTACTCCGTCCGGAAGCAATCGTTTTGCTGCTGAAGGTAAGCCACCCCCGCCGCCGCCGCCGCCGCGTTCCTTCTCTTTTGGTCTTCCTCCCGTCTCTTTAAATTCCGCCGCGTTGCTTTCATTCTTGTCCTATCAGTATCGGTACCAGTGGGGGTACGGCAGTGGCTGTTGAGAACAAGATCGAGAGCGAGTGGAAACGGCACGCGCTCCACGTGGGCAGTGGCAAAGCAGTAGGCGGGCGATGAAGAAGGATCGGAAGAAGAATCGTGGTGGAGTTGGACGAGAGAATCGGCTCGGCCGTGCGGGCTGAGGTGGAGGGAGACGAGGGATTAAGAGAGGACGCGAGAGAGGTAGGAAGAACCGCCGCCGCCACCGCCGCAGAGAGAGGGCCATAAAGAGAGGGCTGGCCAATGGGAGATGGCGTTGGAGATGATGCATGGCTTGTTTGGGGACACGAATTCTCTGAGGAATCTTATTGGACTCGGTGGGCATTCCAACCGCTCTATCCCCTGTGACCATCCAAGGCTCAGCTCCCTTCCTTCCTCCCACAGCTTCTCTATTTCCTTCATCCCTTCTTCTTTTCCCCTTTTTGTAATAATGATATGAACCTCATCAGACACTTTACCCTAATATCATATTTATTCACATCAATCCACGTTTAAATTTAAATTAGAACTCTCTTGCCACAAAAATCCCAAAAAAATTAAAAAAATTAAATAAAAAAATAAAAAAATAAAAACAGTCCTTTGTTCTCTGTACACATTTCTTCTACTCTCCATGTCCCCAAAAAATCAATTTTTTTTTTTTTTTTGGCTTTTAGAGCCTTAAACCCTCAATTAAACTATACTGCTTCCTAGCGGTCCAAGTGCAACAAGCGCGACGCTTTTTCAATTCAGTGTGATCATAACTTGGACGCTGCACAAACGTCCGCGGAGGTCGTGAGGCTGACCAGCTGTGGATCTGGCACTGTCGGAAGTAGACGTGCCGTCTCGAAGGATGCCAGCGAGAGTCGCTAGCGATGGGCGGAGGAGCTGGCGGCAGTGAAAATTCAATAAGCTTTTTCGAGGAGAGCAAAAAGAGAGAAGAGATTTGGCCGCGCCACGTAAGAGAGAGAGAGAGAGAGAGAGAATTATTCAATATAGCTTCCGAGCGGGCGAACCCAAATGTAATGAGTCAAATTAGGCTATTAATTATTTTTTTAATGAAATAATTAAATAAAACAGAAAAAGAAAACAATGGCAATAAATTTACTGCCAAACCGAGCAGTGACATCTCTGGCCATCGCATTCGCTCGCCGGCGCAGCCAGAGGAGGCTTCCCATTTACAGTTGTTTCTCAAGAGAGTTCCGAACCATTAGCACCATCGCCAGTGGCAGCGCCGCCGTGGTAAAAATCCCCATCTTTCTTATTCACGTTGACTTTTTAATTTCATTCATTCATCAATCAATCGTTTTGCTTGCGCATAAAATTGAGATTATTCATTGACTGACTTAACATTTGCAATGCTTTGGAAGGGACAAGGGCAGATGTCAAGTGATGGAAATGACTTCAGATTCGGTCCTTACAAAATAGATCCGAAGGAAGTGTTCTACTTAACCAATCTGTCCTTTGCGATGGTCAATCTCCGGCCCGTTGTTCCTGGTAGCTCACCTCCCTCCTTTTCTTACTTCCTGCTTTTTTTCTTTTTTCCTTCCCCTTCCTTTCACTTTAGTTTGCTTGAAAAATAACTTTTTTTTTTCCCTTCTCATATCCAATGAAATCAATGCCTCCCCACGTGTTTGTTTGTTTTTCTGATTTCCATTCTTTCATCTTCTTCTTTTTAATACAACTGTGTCAAGCTTCCATCTTTTAGGTTTTAGCCCGCAATTCCCCATTTTCATACTCCTTTTGACATAATTGCTCACTTAAATTGTGCAACACGGAGAATAATAATATCACAAAATGGTATGCTGATGGACCCAAAAGTATATAAGGCAAATTGCTGTAGCATCAGAGACAAGTTCTTGGTGTGCTCTAAGGTTGAGGCAAAAGTGGTCGTTTGCAATTTCATACTTAAAAGAGTTGATACCAAGCTTTATCTGAAACCATCATACCCTTCATTCAGTTCAGACCTTTAGGTGAAATTGAAGATGTCTTGGTCAAAGCTTTGCATATTCTCCGTTATCTTTTCAGTATTTGCTTAAGTGATAAGGATAAAAATTGGCAAGGTGTTGTGCCTTGGTTTTAGCTTCACATCTTACAAGGGAATAGAAAGAAAATTGAGAATGAACAAGGACTGTAATGCAGTCTCTCATGAATTTCCAGGAAAAACTATCCTACAATCAGAGTAAAAACTTGTGAGGTACTTTATGTGAAGAGTTCATATATTGAAACATCACAATCTAGCATGCCAACTCTAGCAATTGTTAATCCCTGCCATGCAGGTTGTTTACTTGGACAAAATGCTGACTTGGAAGATAACAAGGATTGCTGGCATGGAGGGAAAAGGTGAAGTGTAATATGAGATTGGTCTAGTGTACTCAAATGGACTAACATAAATCAAAACCCAACCTAAAAATTAATCAGGAGTTGAAAAATTCTCAGTGCATGGAGAAGAATATGGGAAAGGGCCAAGCACATTTTTGTAGCCACCTTCAGTACCTCCTCATCTCATCCTTCTCAGCAACAACAACAACAACAACAAATGCCATCACAAACACAAACACAAAGCAACCCTCCCTTACTGCCTAGTCCAATGAATACAGAACCTAAGGTAGAAGAAGAAGATGAAAGCCAGGCAGGAGGGAGGAAAAAGAAGAGGATGAAGAAGACAAAGACAAAGAATAAGCAGGTGGAAATAATCAAGATAAATAAAGATAATCACAATCTCTCTGTGTGTTTCTGTCCTTAGAGAATGGAGCTGGGCTGATTTTTTAATTGGATTTTGTCAGTTGAATTTTTTAATTAAGGTTATAGGTTTCGTTTAGTTTAATATTTTTTTTTTTAATTTTTGGGTTGGGTTTTGATTTAAGTTAGTCTATTTGAGCCCACTAGCCCAAACCCACATCCCACATCACCCTTCCTTTTATGTCAGCAAACAACTTGTCTTCCATGTCAGTGGCACCTGAGGCAGTGTTAACGGATTTTGTCTGCTAGAGTTAACAGCATGGTAGGTTCAATACAAAATCATCCCACGGTCTCTAAATAGCTAAAATTTTAAGGTCATCCTGGGTTTTTACAAAGTGACAAGTTAGTGATATTTTATTATGTTAACCATTTAGTTAAAGAATGGTATGAGGGATTCTCATGCTCTGAAAGATCTTTTCTTGGTGGGATGTTGGTCTTCTATTTCCCTCTCCTAGTTAACTCTGATTTCTACTGATTATCTCTCTTTCTTGTTTTTTCCTTTTTTCTTCATTTGCAGGTCATATCCTTCTCCATTCAAAAGTTAGAGTGATGTATTGGGATTTTTATTTCTTACATCTATTTATATTTATCAGTGAAATTATAATAGTTTACAATATTTTTCTGTATGTTATTGTGCAAGGTGTAATGGTACACTGTTTTTCTGGACTCCGTCAACTAACATAAGAAATGGTGTTGTTGTGCTCTTTGTGAGTTTGAGGTGGATTATGGTAACATCATAAACCCAAAATCTTTGAGAGACAACAGCTGACTGATAAGCTGATCTTGTACAAATTTGGTAGCAGTGTCTAGAAAAATGCATTCCTAATGTACGAGTTTCCCACACTGTGAGGGCTGGCAGAGTGTCAAAATGTATATAGTCTTATTCTTGTTTTTAAAAAGAGGTTGTGTTTACAACTCAAACCTGTAACCTTCAGTTCACAATGGAGTAACTGTATGGTTGCTCCTACGTTTGCCCTCCGCAGCATTGTCTAGAAACTGATCTTTGACCAAGCTAAATCAATTACATCATTTCTGCAGCTTCATTTTATTTTTAGGTTCATTGGTTATTGTCTCTTAGGGCTGAATGGTTTTGGCATAGAAAGACGGTCCCTTTGACAGGCAGCAGTTTGAATAAACCAGTTTTGTGCATTTTCTCTCGGCCCTTGTAACACAAATTGAGATTTGTGTCATTTTCAGCTATGAAATACCATAATATTAATAAATATGATTAATCAATTTGGTTAACTTAACTTTACATACATGTGCTTGTCTGTCCAAGGCGTGAGGTGAAGCGATTTGGGGACCTCACAGCTGAAGAGACTAGTGATATATGGTTTGCTGCAAAGAAGATTGGCACTCAACTGGAGTGCTTCCACAAGGCAACATCAATCACATTTACAATTCAAGTAAGATGGTTCAATGATAGCTTGAACAAACACTTTGGTATTAATGAAATTGATGTCTTAAAATGCTCCTTTTTCCTTCAGTATGATGGAAAAAATCTTGTCTTTTGCTTCACTTTACTTGAGGCATATCATATCATAAGCTGACAGTCCCATTCTCATTTCATTATTTTCCATGCTTGGCTAGGATTAATCATCCTCATTTAGGCATAGCCTGATTTTAATTTCTACCCTTATTATCTTATCTATGCTAGATGGCTAAAATAGAAATATATCACTGGAGTTTTGTGTAATTGCAAAATTTCTATTAAGTAAAAGGGGAACTTTTATTGGACGGTGATTAAACCAACGATTCTCTATGGTAGTGACTGTAGGACTGTGAAACAGCAATATGCTCAGAAAATGAGTGTGGCATAAATGAGAATACTTAGACGGATGAGTGATCACTGTAAGAATGATAGAATTAGAAATGATGATATACATGGTGTAGCTCTTATTGGAGATAAATTGAGAGAATAGTGTTTGCATTAGTTTGGACATGTCTAATGTAGACCAGCAAATACTCTAATTAAGAGGGACGACTAAATTCAGGTAGGTCGATAGTGAGAGGAGAGAGGAGGAAGAACTAGGTTGATTTGAGGATATTTAGTTAGTAAGGATTTAGAGCAATTAAGCCTTGCACCTAACCTAGTGCATGACAGAATGGAATGACAAACAAAAGATGCATGTAGCTGCTCCCGATTTAATATGAAATTAAAGCTTTGGTGTTGTTGTATTATCTTATCTTTTAACTTATAATGTCATTGCATTGTTTATACCAGGCATACTCCAACTTTATTGCTAGAATGTCTAATCAGACTGTCAGGAGTTTGAAGAAATCACAACATTCATTTACATCCTTCTTGAATTTCCCAATCCAGAACTATGATTTCTGGGTCTAATTTGTTATTCATACAATTACCATACTCATGTCTAATCTGAACTACTGTGTCACAATGCATCTGCAGTTACAACACCTTTTCACGTAGAGTTGCATTTTTAGTGTTGGAATTATATTTCCAATTTTTTTTTAATGTTTTGTGGTCTGACTTATCCATGGATTTTTTAGTAGGAATTTGGGTAAGTCGTGCTTCTGTTAAATGTTTGTCCTTTTCATGATATATCCCCTTTTTTATTAACGTGGCATTCAACAACCTGATATGGGCACTCCCTGAGGTTCAAAAAGGTGTTTCAACTACTGAGCAAATTATGCATCTTTGCTATATGAAAAGTTATTCGTAGGGGTGCATTTATTCATGTTTCAGGATGGGCCTGAGGCGGGACAGTCAGTTCCCCATGTTCACATCCACGTACTCCCAAGGAAAGGCGGCGACTTTGAGAAGAATGATCAGATCTATGATGCGGCAAGCATGAAAATTCCCCTTCACATCACGCTTTGTCTTTGTGATGCTGTAATGTTGAATTTAATATTCTGCTCCTTTGATGCAGATAGATGAGAAGGAGAAAGAACTAAAGCAAAAGCTTGATTTAGACAAGGAAAGGAAAGACAGAAGTCTTGAGGAGATGGCTCAAGAGGCAGAAGAATACAGGTCGCTTTTCTTGTAGATCTATCAAGGTTGATCTAAACATATGCTTCATTCATGAGCATGGAGATGGCTCAAGATGGAGATGAATATTAAAGTTTTTATTCTTATCATCAATGCCACAGTTTGGATTGTATGTAATAAGATTCATTTTAAAATTGTAACCTAGGAAGATTTGATCAATGCTAATGGGGGGAGGTGATATTTGAAGAAATTTAGTTTTGAATGCGAGAAAATATGTTAAATGATAGAGCTTATAAAAAGCCGAAGGACTAAATAACTTTAAAATAAATAATAATAATAATAATAAAAAGCTTGGAACCATCTGCAAATGCACAAACTGTTCCAATGTGTTTGAATTGAGGGAAAGAAAGTGATTGGGAAGGAAAAAGGAATAAAACAAACACATTGGAAAAGTTCAAGCGTAAGGTGGATTTGCTTTTTATTATATATAAATTATCTCTCTTCTTTTCTTTCAATATAAAATTAAGATTAAACTTTCCCTTTATCCAAACAGGAATAGGAAGGCACCGTTAGGTAAAGCTGCGTGGATAAATGAATAGTAAAGACCATTTTATATTAACGACTAATTGAACAAAATTTTTACTCTCTACAATGTCTGTTCTCTGTCTCTTCTCTCTCCACCCCCCCCCCCTCTCTTTTCCCTTTCTATTTGCCAGGCGATCTCGCCCTCAAGGTCCCAATCGTCGCTAACCCTAGATCACCGGCTTTGGGTGTGATAATCTAGTATCAAAGTAATCGATTCTGCAGCAGCAACGTGTAATTTGCCAAAAAAAAAATCAAACAACGCTGGGATTGTGGAGTAGGCCATGTTTGCACAAAAAGAAGAACAACATTGAATTAACAGGGAGAGGAGCTTTCACAAGGTAATCGATTACGATAAAATTTTTTAATGCAATTTTATATAATTTTATTATTTTTATATTAATAAATTATTAATAATCATAAAATTTATAATTTAAAAAATTAAAATAATAATAATTTATTTAAATTTTATTAATTATTAAAAAATTATTTTTTTCAAAAAATTATACAAAGTGGATCTTATTGAAACAATTAATTTTTTATTTTTATTTCAAATTTCCTTGTTTCAAATTTTTACAAAAAAAAATTCTTTTATAACTCTTATTAAAAATCTTAATATTATCGATTTATAATCTTATATCATGTTTTTAAATAATTCATCAAATTTTAACGCTAAAAAATTTTATTTTAAAAAATTTATGTCCCTAATACAAGAATTTTTTAAAAAAATTAAACAAATACTTTTAAACTTATCAAATAATCAGTCAGAAAACAATATATTTTCAATAAACAGAGAGTATCAAGAGAATCCTTTGAAAACAGTAATTTTATATCATCGCGACTAAAAATAGAGTTTTCTCATTAGTACGAAAGTGACCCCGTACAATGAATTTTCATGATTGAAAAGTATTTTCGTTATCACCGTACTCTAGAGTAATCTAAGGTGAAAATTAGTTCTATTCCGTTGAAAGGTGATGTTATTTAGTGGTACGATTGACTTAAAACTTATGTTGACTTGGACTAATTTCACCAAAAATTTTTTGGTGCATTTTAGATCATTAAAGTATTACAATGTTGATGGAGAACTCACAAAAATTCATCAAATATTAACCATCTTAGAGTATTATAGTTGTTTTGAGCAGTTCGCCACTGAGCAAAAGAGTAGTTAGAAAGATAATTGGTAGATACTTTTATTAAAAGATTTATTCATAAGATTCAATGAGAAGTTAAAACTCGTCAACCTCAAACAATGGTAGTAAGAGGAGAAGTTAGGTTAAAAAAATCATCATCCTATTACTACGAGAGTTGTTAGTATATCTACAAATGAAAATAGTAATATGTCATCTTCAAACTACTATATTAATCTTATACATTTGACTCAAGAGCAATTGAAAAAGAGAATGACAAAAGAATTATATTGACATTGTGATAAAAAGTGACATAAAGAGCATTGATGAAAATAAAAGAGGTTGACATAAAGAGCATTGATGAAAATAAAGGAGGTTTTAATGATCAGTTGAAAAAGATAATGAGATTTATAATGATCACATTTATCTTGAATAATATGATATTCATATTAAATACATTGGTGAGTCTGCAGTGGGATATCTTAATCCCTAAACCATGAAAATTGATAAGCTTCTTAAAGGAGAACAAGTAATGATATAGTTGATTTCAGAAGTACCAATAATTTTATGAATGAATAAATTGCCAAAAAAAACTTGTTTTTCCAATCGATGACTACAACAAATTTGCGATAAAAGTGGTTAATGGTAGGAATTTGACATGTCAAGGTAAGTGTACAAAGATAAAACTCCTATTTCAAGGTCAAACAGTTTACGTTAACCTCTTTTTACTACTCTTAGAAGATTATGAGATTATTTTTGGTATTGATTGGTTAAAAATTTAGGAGATATTACCTAAAATTTCTCTAAATTAGCTATGAAATTTTAGTTAAATGATCATGTAATGGAGTTACAAGGAAGGTGAGGTAGCAAAATTACTACTATTAACAGTCATTGAATGGAGAAAGTTCTTCGCAAAGTAGGACATAGATTCTTCGTGCAACTATATAATGCAAAAATAACTGACTCCTATTCCTCATAAGGAAGGTATGTTAATATACTGCTAATTGAATTCTCCAATTTATTCACAGAGTTTAGGAGTTTACCCCCAAAGAATCTAGGAGTTATCATCAAATTCGAGTCCATAAGGAGGATATCTAGAAAATAACTTTCAAAACACATGATAACTATTATGAATTCTTGGTTATGCCTTTTGGGCTTACCAATACTTCATCCACATTTCAAAATTTAATGAATGATATATTCTTGTCATACTTGCATTTTGTCCTAATATTTTTTTATGATATTATGGTTTATAGTCTATATCTAAATGCTTATTTATCACACTTACACATTATGTTCACTATTTTTTATGAGCATTTATTATTTGTCAAAAAGTCAAAATGCAGTTTTGCTAGTCAAATAGTGGGATATCTTAGTCACATTGTTTCCAAGGAAAGGATAGTTGTTAATCCTTCCAAAGTGCAAACGATGTTAGATTGGTCAGTTCCAAAAACTATTAAGACACTACGTAGCTTCTTAAGATTAACTGGCTATTGCTACAAGTTTGTTTGCAATTATGGTAAAATTAGTGTCAACTTGACAACTTTATTGAAAAAATGATGCATTCAAATGGAATGATAAAGCAAATGAGGCATTTGCTTGCTTCAAACAAGTCATGACGACTACTCAAGTTATTGTCTTACTTAATTTTAGTAAGATATTTATTATTAAATTTGATACTTCTGGAGTTGGGATTGAATAGTGTTAATGCAGGAGGGGCATTTTATAGCCTTTACCTCTTATTAAAAATTATTTTATACCTCTTATTAAAAATCTTAATATTATCAATTTATAATCTTATATCATGTTTTTAAATAATTCATCAAATTTTAATGCTAGAAAATTTTATTTTAAAAAATTTATGTCCCTAATACAAGAATTTTTTAAAAAAATTAAACAAATACTCTTAAACTTATCAAATAATCAGTCAGAAAATAATACATTTTTAATAAACAGAGAGTATCAGGAGAATCCTTTAAAAGCAGTAATTATATATCATCGCGACTAAAAATAGAGTTTTCTCATTAGTACGAAAGTGACCCCGCATGATGAATTTTCATGATTGAAAAATATTTTCGTTATCACCGTACTCCAGAGTAATCTAAGGTGAAAATTAGTTCTATTCCGTTGAAAGGTGATGTTATTCAGTAGTACAATTGGCTTAAAACTTATGTTGACTTGGACTAATTTCACCAAAAATTTTCTGGTGCATTTTAGATCATCAGAGTATTACAATGTTGATGGAGAACTCACAAAAATTCGTCAAATATTAACCATCTTAGAGTATTATAATTGTTTTGAGCAGTTCGCCACTGAGCAAAAGAGTTGTTAGAAAGATAACTGGTAGATACTTTTATTAAAAGATTTATTCATAAGATTCAACGAGAAGTTAAAATTCGTCAACTTCGAACAATGGTAGTAAGAGGAGAAGTTAGGTTAAAAAAATCATCATCCTATGACTACGAGAGTTGTTAGTATATCTACAAATGAAAATAGTAATATGTCATCTTCAAACTACTATGTTAATCTTATACATTTGACTCAAGAGCAATTGAAAAAGAGAATGACAAAAGAATTATATTGTCACTGTGATAAAAAGTGACATAAAGAGCATTGATGAAAATAAAAGAGGTTGACATAAAGAGCATTGATGAAAATAAAGGAGGTTTTAATGATCAGTTGAAAAAGATAATGAGATTCATAATGATCACATTTATCTTGAATAATATGATATTCATATTAAATACATTGGTGAGCCTGCAGTTCGTGGGATATTTTAATCCCTAAACCATGAAAATTGATAAGCTTTTTAAAGGAGAACAAGTAATGATATAGTTGATTTAAGAAGTAACAACAATTTTATGAATGAATAAATTGCCAAAAAAAACTTGTTTTTCCAATCGATGACTACAACAAATTTGCGATAAAAGTGGTTAATGGTAGGAATTTGACATGCCAAGGTAAGTGTACAAAGATAAAACTCCTATTTCAAGGTCAAACAGTTTACGTTAACCTCTTTTTACTACTCTTAGAAGATTATGAGATTATTTTTGGTATTAATTGGTTAAAAATTTAGGAGATATTACCTAAAAGTTCTCTAAATTAGCAATGAAATTTTAGTTAAATGAGCATGTAATGAAGTTACAAGGAATGTGAGGTAGCAAAATTACTACTATTAACAGTCATTGAATGGAGAAAGTTCTTCGCAAAGTAGGACATAGATTCTTCGTGCAACTATATAATGCAAAAATAACTGACTCCTATTCCTCATAAAGAAGGTATGTTAATATACTGCTAATTGAATTCTCTAATTTATTCACAGAGTTTAGGAGTTTACCCCCAAAGAATCTAGGAGTTATCATCAAATTCGAGTCCATAAGGAGGATATCTAGAAAATAACTTTCAAAACACATGATAACTATTATGAATTCTTGGTTATGCCTTTTGGGCTTACCAATACTTCATCCACATTTCAAAGTTTAATGAATGATATATTCTTGTCATACTTGCATTTTGTCCTAATATTTTTTTATGATATTATGGTTTATAGTCCATATCTAAATGCTTATTTATCACACTTACACATTATGTTCACTATTTTTTATGAGCATTTATTATTTTTCAAAAAGTCAAAATGCAGTTTTGCTAGTCAAATAGTGGGATATCTTAGTCACATTGTTTCCAAGGAAAGGATAGTTGTTAATCTTTCCAAAGTGCAAACGATGTTAGATTGGTCAGTTCCAAAAACTATTAAGACACTATGTAGCTTCTTAAGATGAACTGGCTATTACTACAATTTTGTTTGCAATTATGGTAAAATTAGTGTCAACTTGACAATTTTATTGAAAAAATGATGCATTCAAATGGAATGATAAAGCAAATGAGGCATTTGCTCGCTTTAAATAAGTCATGGCGACTACTCAAGTTCTTGTCTTACTTAATTTTAGTAAGATATTTATTATTAAATTTGATACTTCTGGAGTTAGGATTGAACAGTGTTAATGCAGGAGGGGCATTCTATAGCCTTTACCAACAAGGTTCTCTCATCAAATATCTCAGTATGTCTATTTATGACAAGGAGATGTTAGCGGTTATTTATACTGTTACGAAGTGGCGTCTTTACTTAATTAGACAACATTTTCAAATTCGAATGGATCACAAAAGTTTGAAATATTTGTTGGAGCAACGAATATCTTCTATGGAGCAACAAAAGTGAGTCTCTAAATTGTTTTGATATGACTATGAGATTATCTATAAGAAGGGAAGTGAGAATCTTATTACTGATGCATTATCTCGCATTCCAGAACATGCTGAGCTAATAGAAATTTTTATTTCTACTTGTGATAACTTAACACAAGTTAGAGATGAGTGGAGGAATGATCCTGAAACTCAGGAAATTATTCAAAAATTACAAAAGGATCTTGGTTTAATTATCCATTATTCTTGGGATTCTACATACTTGTACTACAAGGATAAGATAATACTTATTGCTAATTTTACTTACAAGGACATGCTTTTACAGGAATTTCTTGCTTCCCCACCTACAAAACATTCAGGATTTCTTCATACATATAAGTACCTTTGCAATGAGTTTTACTGTAAGGGTATGAAGAAGGAAATCAAAAGATTTGTTGTTGAATGTGACATTTGCCAACATCACAAAAGTGAATCAGTGGTGTGTCTTGGTCTTCTCCAACCTTTATCTATCTTGTAAGAAGTTTGGAGTGATATTTATATGGAATTTATTAAGGGACTTCCATTATCTCAAGGTAAAGCAACTATTTTTGTTTTTGTGGATCGATTGACTAAATATGCTCATTTTTTTTTGTCTTAGTCATTCTTATTTCGTCATTATTGTTGCTCGAGTTTTCATTGAGAATGTTATGAAGCTACACGAGGTTCCTAAATTCATTATTAATGATCGCAATAAAATCTTCATTAGTAATTTTTGGAAGAGGTTATTTCGTTTGCAAGGAAAACAATTGAAAATGAGCTTTACCTACCACCTATAAACAGATAGGTAAACTGAAGTTGTTAAAAGGTGTTTAGAGAATTAACTTTGTTGTTTTGTGAGTGATAAGCCAAAGGATTCGGTAAAATGACTTTCTTAGGCAAAATGACTTTCTTCAACCAAGATGTCTCCATTTTTCTATGATCGAACTTCACTCACTCTTATAAGGTACATAACTAAATCTTCTCATGTAGACCAAATAGATAAAGACTTCAGTATTGCAACAAGTTACTTCGATTTCTCAAGGACAATTTTGTTACAGTCTAAGCTCAAATGAAGAAGTATTGTGATACATATCGCACTGAACGTGAGTTCACCATAGGTGATTGGATCTATTTAAGACTTTAACCATATCAACAATTATATATTATTATTCACTCATTAGTAAAATTATTAAAAAGAACTTATAATTATCTTGATGACAGTAACTAAACGAAGTCACTATCTGGAAGCACGTTACTGCATTATTAAAACAGAACAGGAAAACTTCAAATTCCTGTTACCTGTGTTATAGTAACCATTAATTGAACAAAATTTTCTCTCTCTACACCATCTTTATCCTCGGTCTCTTTTCTCTCTCTCTCTCTCATCTACTTTTTCTCTTTGTTTGTCACACGATCTCGCCCTTGAGGTCCCAATCTTCACTAACCCTAGATCACCGACTCTCGGGGTGACAGATGCATACCAAATTAAATTTCTCGTTAGCTTTAGATGATGGGTGATGTCATTAGGTTTTGGAAAATGCCTAAACCAAAATATCAACGAGTGATAGTATTAGATCGAGACTTAGACCGAGTCAATTAATCCAAAAAACCAAAAAAAAAAAAAAAAAAAAAAAAAACGGGGCTGTTGGTGCGGTGTGAGGGATGACATTTCGAACTCAAAGTTTATCAATTAACCCACCCTAGATTTACCGGACAAGCCTGTCCACGAATTGAACTCTACATCTAATAAAGAGCTCGCCACAATTTGATGCAAGGGGTGAGCTTATCATCACTGTCTGCACAGTTTTTGCCTGCGAACTGATCTTCTGTTAAAGCTCAAAACAACCACTTCCTTTGCACCAATACTAGACTTTGCAGCTGGTACACACCAAAAAAAAAAAAAAAAAAACCCATTGAATGAGATAACATTGCTTCCACGAGTCTCACAAAAAATTTTTCATTGCAAGATGGGAAAAAGTTGAGGGCCGTCCTTACAAATATATCCATGGCTGGAAAACCTAGCATCTCAAATGACTGGAGCATTCCAGGCACCGCATCAATGACTAGGAGGACAGCTGAACAAAGGCATATATGCTTGAAATGTTCCATTAAGGATTATCCTTATTCTCTGAACCACCATAGATAAATTTATTCGAAAGTACACACAACAATAAAGTCACACATTAGATAAATTCACGTAAGTACATAATATAAATCTATTCAGAGGAATTTTATGTTCCACACCTTCCCGCTCACTACCTTCCCCCTCCAACGAAAAACCACCAAGCTATTCGCTTGCTAGTCTGTTTGCCGTCAAATTGAACTGCACAAAAATTAAGGATAAATCAAACTTATAAAAAAAATAATACACACCTAATGAACAGAAAATATCTATACATTTTTGAACTTCTTCAGGGAAACAGAAAGGACTTCATCCTCCTTTCCAATATTCTTACAAGAGAACTACATAAAGCCGAAAATCTTCAGAAATGATGTTGGGGTTGGTGGGGGCAAAGAAAAGCATGAACAAGATAAACCTGGCAAAGCAGAATTTTCAATCAAATAGATAGCGGCAATCTTTTTTGTTTTTTTTGATTCTTCAGAAAGAAGAAAATAAAAGCTGCAATCTGATCTTAGAAAAGTGCAAGTAATACATATACTTCAAGATTATTGATTCCAAATAAGCACAACAGATCATGTATAAATTAAATAATTTGTTAAAAAAATGTCAAAAGAAGAGATGTAAGGTCAGCAGATGGAATGCATATGCAAGCAAAGCCTTACTGCATTGGTGTGTCATTCTGCTTCTTTTTTGAATCACAAAACTATCAAATAAAACTTGTGTAGGTTGAGAAATTAACATAACGATGTTTTGGTTTTGCACAGTTAATATTGATCTGGTATGCTCCCCATTAACAGCGCAAATCAATTAAAGGTGCTCTTTTCTAAATGAGGAAACACAAGATAAGGAAGATTTTAAGGCATAAAATCCATTGACAGCCCCATAGATGATTTTTACATGGAGCATGCTCTCTACTGCCAAACATCCCTACCCAGAGATTCATCATCTGTTTTACCAAATCATGGCATCATACTTTAAGCATTATATCTTCTGAGAAAACCTAGAGGGTCCTAACTTGCAGAAAATTGTTTCTTATTTTTCCAGAACTTTGGCATGCTTTTGTCCGCACCTTACTGCCTTAAAAGGGCGTTCCCACCGTGGGTTCTAAAGAAGGATCAAATGTACACAACCTTACCCTTGTTTTACAAAGAGAAGATGTTTTCACAACTTGATCCCGTGCCTTCCAGGTCCCAATGGAGTAAGGTCCACCATTATATCAAGGCTCAGCCTTCACCTTATTGCATTAAAGTGAACTTAATTAGAATGGTTTAAACAGAAGAAAAAGAATAGATCCTACTATCGACAGGGAATTGTCTTGTACATCTCTAAGCAGGAGATGTTAACAAATAATATAGACCAGATATATGAAGAAAAAGTTAATCACATTGAAAGCCAACAAACAAGTCAACATTATATAAAGCTTACCTGCAAGCAGCAAAAGCATGGCTGGCAAGAAGCAAAGGGAAGCTCCTTTGCCAAAAGATGAGCTGCAATTTCATTAGCAATCTCCATCCAAACTAGCAACCATCTTCTTCACTAATTTGTTAGCTTCCCATAGCTCACCTCTTGTGCAGAGTGAAGCAATCACAGAATAATAGGAGTCAAAGTCATTAAAATGAGATTGTTTGCATGAATGACTAGAATTTCCCATCATGTTACCAGCATTCACCATACCACAGGATGCACAATCTGCATCACTTCTCTCAGATGATGATACTGCACCAGAACAAACCACACTAGATGCCTCCATTTCAGAAAGCTTATGTGGTTCTATTGATTCATGATAAAGACCAGAACACTTCTGCACTGGGAAAAACATAGAGGCAACCTCATTTAACACTGTAGCTGCTTCTCTGATACTTCCTTGCTCACATAAGTAGTCTAGAAAACTCTCTATTGACTCTGTTTCTACCTCAGCATTGACCATTTTTATCAGCTCAATGACAGACTCTGACTGAAGCATTTCTCTCAAAATGCTTCTGGCCTCTTCCATCCTCCCCTTTGAACACAGACCCCTTATCAAATGCAGAAAGCCCAGGAAATCAGGAGAAAGACCTTTCCCCTTGTACTCATAAAAGAACCTAAGAGCCCCCTCCATGTCACCTTTTTGACAGTAACCATTCAGCATGGCACTAACTGTAAATTCATCAGGATCAAGGCATTTCATTTCTATACTGTCCACAATCTTCAAGGACTCCTCTACTTCACCAAACTTGCAATAACCATTAAGCAAGGAATTGTAGATGCGGGTATTCACTTCATGGCCGTTGAGGAGCATCCTCTCAAACAACTGTATGGCATCCAACAAATGTCCTTCTTTACATACACTGTCAATTAGTGTTGCATACGTGATTGTTGAGGGGATCAAGTCAATTCTCTCTAATGAATCAAATATCTGAAATGCTTCAAAGAGACAACCCTGCCTACACAGTCCATTTATAACTGAATTGTGAGTAATTATATTAAGTTTAATCCCCTTCTTTTCTGCAAAAACACAGAGATCTAAGCCCTTAAGAAGATGCCCTTCTTTGCAGAGGCCATTAATGATGATAGAATAATCAGCCACACCCATGACTGGTAGATCTTCGGCTTTCATGATAACTTCATAAACAGCAAATGCTCTACCCTTCTTTGCCAGTGTTCTCAATGCACTGACGGGAAAAGTGATGGCTACATTTTTTTCCCTCAGCTTGTTGTGAAAGTGAAGGGCATTGTTAATATCCTTCAGACACAGGTAATGCAGTAGTACCTTACTTGCCTTGGGTTCAAGAAGGCCACATTCTTTCACGAGGTTACACAAAAAGGGCTGACTTAGCTGGAATTTTCCTTCTCCAATAAGCCCTCTAATGATAGAGTAGTAAGTCTTGCTTGTCAAGGTTGACTGGTTTCTTCTTGCTAACATGTAAACCTCACATGCAGCGATAGGAAATTTTCTCTTGCACAATAAGTTGATAGCATCATTACACATGGTATCAAAAACATCCAATCCCAGTTTCTCAATTCTGTAAATTAGATTTAGAACCCCCAGTGCAGAGTTGTTGTCCTTGACAATTCCCTTGATCAATTTCCTGTAGATAGTTAAATCCAAAGTCAAACCCTTCTCGCAGAGTTCAATAAATACCTCAGTGGCCACATCCACCATACCAGTATTGCAGAGCCCAGTGATAATACAATTATAGCATGCAACTGAGGAGAAAAACGTCGTCGTCCTCCGAAGCTCATCAAATATTTCAAGTGCTTCATCAATTCTGCCTAATTTGCAATACCCATCAATCATTGTACAGTAAGTAACCGAATTGGGAACCAAATCCATTTCCATTTCTCGTTGTACCATTCCCTTGTAGACTGCATGTGCATCTCTAAATGCCCCCACCACAAAAAGTGCTTTGATAAGTATGTTACACATAACAGTATCCATGACAACTCCGGCTTCTTCTGATCGGCGTTTGATATCTAGAATCCCCGTTACATTCCCTTCCTGGGCATACCCATTTAAGAGGGTACCATACACAACAACATCATCTCCAGGTAATAGCGTCATCCTTTTTGAGAAATGGTCTGCATCAGACGTCCTCCCAATTTTGCACAATCCATTGATCAAAGTATTGTAAGTGACATTGATTGGGATTCCCTTCTTCTCCATCTCACCAAGCAGCTGAAAGGCAAGCTCAAAATCTCCACTCCTACAAAACCCACCAACCAAAATCGCATAAACGAACTCGTCCATTTGGACCCCAAAGTCCTTAACCATTCTGAACACTGCAAATGCCTCCTCCATTTTCCCTCTATTGCAAAACTCCGACGTAATTTTAGTGTATTGAACCAAACTGAGGGGTCGCTTAATAAACTCATTTTGATTTGGTAGCATCAGAGTATTCGTCTTGTCCCCGAATTCAAACGACTTTTCTGCTTCGCTCTTCTGTACTAAGGCTTTCAAATTGGGTCTGTGGCGGCCGGCACGATGAGGCCCGCCGCCCTTCTGACTGTAGCGGGATAATAACTGAAAATATCCCATCATTTTTGGGATTCCAATTGCTCCAGAAGACACTAAGCCCCCATAGACACGAATGAATGAATGACTGTCGATCTTGACTGAAATGAATAGCCCAAAAAAAAAAAAAAAGAAGAAAAACAAAACAAAACTTTACCAAAATCAAGCAACTGAAATTCAACTCCTCTCTCTCTCTCCCCCTCCCAACCGAAATATATCAGCGGACATGCTAAGAAGAAGAGAGAGAATACTTAATTCGTGTTGCAGGTTTCGAGTAACGCCAAACATTTAGAAAAAAATATTAATAAATAATAATAATAATAACAAAACATTTAAATATTATTTATATTTTAAAAAATAAAAATATTTTTACCATCAATATTTTAGAGATTTATACCCCCCATAAACTTGTTCAGACGACAAAACTATATATATATATATATATATATATATAAAGCGAGCGTTTAAAAAAGGGTATAAGAAAATTTTAAGAAATTGTACATACATACATATATAATCTGAAATGTTTTAAAATTTTCAAAATAATCTTATACTTTTGTGTTGTGTTTGGATTGAAAGAAGAGTATGAAAGACAGTTGAGGGAAAGAAAATTAAGAGAAATAAAATAATTTTTTTTATTAGTTATTTGAATATATTAAAAATTAGTATGAAAAAGAATGAATAAAAAGTTTTTTTTTTTTGTTTATATATGATTAGAAAGTAGAGAGAGAAAGGAAAAAAAATATATATATATAATATGACATTTATATCCTTGTATACCAACTAATATATAATTACTATATTAATTAGAACCAAAATATGACATAATTTTATAACTTAAGTCACACATGCTTTGGTTCATATTGTTTTAAGAGATCCATTTGATAAAGTATATAAAAGAAAGATAATTATTCAATTATTATTCTTAAATTGAAAAAATTATGTGATCCTAAATTTTTAACTCTTGTAAAATAGATAAATACCATAAATTAGTTGAGAGAGAGCGGAGCACAACAATTTATCCATTTTGAGTTCAACTTGTTTTAGGGTGAGAATAATTACAAAAAAAACTTATGTTAATTATTTAACCTATAGGTTAATTAATTACAAAAAAAATGATGTTAGTGAAAATAATATACAAGAGTATTTTGGTATTTATCTTGATATTTTTTTAGTCTTTAATTTCAATAATTGTTTTTCTTTTTACTGAAATTTTATCCATAATTATATATATATATATATATATATATATGTTTAATAATTAATTGAAATTAGGTTGGTAAGTATTATTTTGTAACATGTAGGCTTCAAATTGCACACTATTCCAAGCATTTCACATTACTTAAGAATCTAGATAAATTTGTTTCTGCTATTAACAAACAGCATTAAGCCCAAAAATTTTTAAACAGAATAAGTATCAAAGTAACTCTACAAAAATTGAAAAAATTAATATTTAATAATTTTTTAAAAAATTAATAAAAAAATAAAATAATACTACTTTTCATTCTTCTTTCTACTAATTTCGACTAAGTTAACATTTAATTATTTTTTTTATTTAATTTTCTTTAACTTCTTAATAATCACCTTTAATCTCTTAATTTTTAAACTCTAAATCCCCCTAAAAAAAATTAAGGAAGGTATAATATTTTTACGAAATTATTATTTTTTTCGTAAAAATTATTTTTTAGAATATATAGTACTACCGTTGATATGATTCAAAAACTCCACTCATTTTTAAGATGTGAAACAAACAAAAATGACAATTACGACAATAACTTTGAACGAATGCAATCTATAAGTCAAGACTCAAGAACATTGTGATCATAGAATAAAATCAGGATACATGTGAAGACACAAAAACTTGCAGGCTCCATTTCTTTTGTGTAGAAGTTAAATACGAAACCAGATTAATTACTGCAACTGTAACTTCTTCATGTATTATCAAATACATATAAAAGATTAACTTTTACACCTGTAAAACAGTACATTTGTGACTATCACTCACACTAACTTTTACCCTCCTCTCAAAAGCTAGACTTACTCATAAACCCTTTTTCTAACATTTACTAATTATCATGAATTTTCATAGAATTATTTAATTCTCATAGATCAAATAATTAGACAATATTTGGCATAGCAACTCTTTTTATATATATATATATAAATTATATCGGTGCATTTTATTATGAATTTTTCAAAGATAAAACTGATTTCAGAAATATCTTATGATCTTTCAAGGAAGATTATTCTAATAAGTATTAAATATAGTCTCAAATTAAAATAAGAAAAAATTTGGCATAAGAATTACATTTTTTTTTCATATTTGTGCATTTGGTATGAATTTCCAGAAGCAAATTGATTTTCAACAAAAAGTACTCTTAACTAAATCAACTATACCGTGAGATTATGTAATCTAAAGCATTATAAAATTACTAAAAAAATTATGGAAAAATAATGTTTTTATGATGATTGTGCAATTTGTTATAAAATTTTTAAGATAATACTAATTTTTTTTAACAAAAAAAAAAGTCAGTGCATTTTCCACTCTTATTTTATTCTCACTGTTATTTCTAATAGTAATGTTAATGTTAGGGCATGTTTAAAACAATTTGCATAAATTTAGGAAAAATAAAATACCTTAAAAGGCAGGTACTAAATAAAGACAACCTTCGAAATTCATGGATCTAATTATGATTTTGAACCGATTTATGAAGTTGACTCTTTTTCAAACAGGGTAGTCCTTTGTGTCGTGTCAACTTTAGTCTATGTTTTAAATAAAAAAGTAAGCGTGTCGTGTGAACTTTAGTCTATGTTTTAAATAAAAAAGTTAGTGAAAAGAAGAATGAAGGGATGAAAAATTATAGAAATGAAAAATGTGAGATAAAAACATCCTCTCCATATTTGAGAGAGGATATTGTGAAAACAGAAAATTAAAAATTTTTTATTTAAAAATGGGTGAAAATAAGGGAACACAAAATAATATGTAAAATAATACAAATTTTTCCCCTGTATTAAGATCAACATTAATAAAAAGAGTTGAAATGAGTAAATTAATAGATAAGTATTAAAGTTAATAACTTTCCACTTAAAATTAAGAGGAATAAGTTTGATGAGCCCCAACCCATTAAATAGAAAACAAACAAGAAAAAAATTCTTTTTCCTCCCCACTTTGTCCCTTTTTTCCAAAATAAATAAATATATATATATATATGAGGGACTTCTTTCAATATAAAATGGAACATGAGAAGATAGAATGCAAAATGAGAAAGAACAAATACAAAGCAGGTTTTTATTTTTTTTTTTCTTCTTCTGTTCAATATAAAGCTATGAACCGTATACTACACAAATGAAAAGGAAAGTTTATGTTAGTTTCCACCAACTTAAAGTCGTGGGTGTTTCATGGCAAATAAATAAGGAATGGCATGTGCATCCTCGCCAGCCACAGATACAAAAATGTTTAGATTACTGACCATGTCTTGCTTTGGAAAGAGTTTTAAGCAAACCCTTAAAAATCTTCCAAAACCAATAGCAATTCATTGTAGCCAAAAAAACTGGCACCACAAGCAAGCTGTAGAAGCCCAGAGGAAAAATTTGCTTCACCTGGTAACCAAAAACACCCAGCAATTAAGAAAGAAACAGAAGAATGACATGCCGTGGCCATCGTCTAAAGCTGGAGCTGTGTTATTTGCAACATGATTTTATAATTTTGATTTGCCAATTATGATTACTTAACAGGTAATCTGACGTAAATATAAAATCCAGACTTGTGTTGTAACACTTCCCTTTGGCAAATCATACACGATTGTTGCATCCAAAGCAGCAGGAAAAAAGGCACATGAGTTCAGAAGGAGCATTTTTTCAAATTTTCTTAAAGCCACAGGTTCCAACTGAATCACTCAAAAAGGTTCTGTTCTCTAATTCTCAGTGGAGTTTCAATCTAACAGCATGACTCACCTGATCAAAATGGAGAATCATGTGGCAGTAGAAGATGCCGAACAAAAGGACCCTTGCAACCTAAAGGCAACAATGGTCCTCATCAATAAGGTTAGGGCAGAACAAACAATTACTTTCAAAAGAGGACAAAGCATGATAAAACTGATTTGGCAGGCTTCCAGCTAGTGTAATGAATGTTTAGTTATTATAAATGGGACAATTTCTCATGATCCAGCTTTGAACATGTGAACAAGCCGCGTTTGGTGTTCAGCAAGCCAAGAGTAGTCCAGTAATGATGTGAGATGCAGGAGATGAGAAAACAAGTAAATTACAATCAGCCATCCTGAATATAAATTACAAACATCAGTAGCAGCAATAGAGAAGAGACACTGCTTGCATCTAGAATGAGATAAAAAAACACATAAGTTATAACCATCAGACTCCTATTCCCATATAAGTGGAAATTGCTTTCATACCCAAATGCCTGTGACCGATACTTGCTACCATCCATGAAATCCCTACATTATATAATCCTTGTCAACGAGCCTAAGTCCAAAACTTAATAATCAAGCTCCTACCCTCTCTATGGTCCACTTTTAACACAAAAGCAAATTATGCAACTCACTTTGCAGCTGGTTTGTAGTAAGGGCACAAAGCAACCATACCTTTGTCAATCAAATAATATAGTTACGGTTATGAAACATCACACGGGTGTTTATACCGATTCTACTCCCTTTTACAGAAGTTCCTTATACCAGGTTTTCACCTGTGAGCTTGTTTACCCCACTTGCTGCCTCCCTCTATATGACTTGCAGTACAGTTCTTGGCCATGAGGTTACCACAAAGCTAAATCCAAAGAATTTTTCATATTTTCTTTCTTGCTCTTATCCTCTGTGGCCTTGTTTCCCAATTTGTTCTTCTATTATTCTTCTCACTTCTAACTCCTTTCCCTTTCCCTCTATTTTTCTTGTATCCATTTTGTATCATTTTTTATTTCAACTCTAGTATCCACTCATATTTATGAACATGTGGTTACCCAGTATCACCATGTAGATTTGGTATCAGGTCACATGGAACCGAATTGGTCCCTCAGCACATACTGAACAGAGTAAGGTGGGTAGTCTCACTAACAAATGGCTGTTCTTCCTTCAGACCTTTCTGAAAAAGTTGGACTACTTACTTTTTTTTCATAGATGAACTGAAAGAGTTCAGTAATTCTCCACTCATTCTCGCTCATAAGAAACATATTTGGAAATTTTTAACTACCAAATATTTTGCCGGAAAAAAGAAAAGGTAAAGGATACCAAACAGATATCCCTGTACTACAACCAGATTGGCAGGTGAACTATTAATGCCTGAATAGAATGCAGCACACCACGCCACAAGTGAGCACGCTGCCTTATGTTTGCAAGCCACATAAAATTGCAAAGATTTTGAGTTAACCAGTACCAGCCAGACTAGAAACAGCAAGACTCCATTGCAGATGTACAATTTGGAGTTTTTCTGACCAGCACAGTCCAAATACCTGAGCATGCATTTGTCACAGTAAGTCAACGTTCACATCCAACAAATAAAACATAAGGTACATTTAAATGCCAAATTTACCATCTCAAATTTACGAAAGGGGTTGTGATCTCAGTGAAGAGAACCATCAGTATGTAAATCTGCCCTTGATCACTTATGAGGGAGAGCAATATTGAATACATAGATAGACAATGGTGCAGGACCTTGTATGAACAAAGGAGACAAAGTATAAGTCATAAAACCAGTGGAATCAACTTCTAGAGGGCAAAAAAGAACTCTCAGCATGCTCAAGTTAACTAAATTTCAGAGACAGACAGGACTGCCATGCAAACTTGTTCAAATAACCCAAAATTCTACCACTGCATGTCTCAAACATTTCCAAATGGCTATGAATGACCAAGACTAAATAACTATAATCCAGAGTGTGCAATAGACAAAAATAGGTTCAACCCTATTTTTAGCCCTGTCCTCCCTGGTTTGATAAAGAAAAGATAGATTTGTCTAGGACACAACAACAGAAAACAAGCAATAATCTGACTTAAGCATGTTAATTTGTCACTTACATACTCTAGACCACCTAGTGCTGGAAAGCACCAAAGAATCATTGAGAGGTCTGACAAGAAATAGCCAATAGAGATCTGCACAATGTGCCAAAATCATTAAAGAAGGCTGAAAAAAACATGTCAGACAGCTATAAAGAAAACTGGAATATTTGTCACATCAAATAATAAGTAAAATAGTGAGCGTAACAACAAGGTGAAGGGTCAACCACAAATGAAAGACGTGAGCAAACCGTGCAATAATGCAATATAAAACACACCACTGAAATTGTTCAAATTTTTAAAAATATTGTGATTAACTGTTTCCAATAGATGGGCCCATGGGGCCTATCAGCTCCGGCGAGCAATTAAAAAATTGTGCAATATATCATAGAAAACCACTTATGTTGAGATTTAGTAGGAGGAGCTACGAGTTCATGGTAAAAGAGTTCATTTGCAATAGTGGTCATAATGCAACAATAATGGCACTAATGTCAAGGGGTTTAGGTTCAAATCCAAAGAAATCATTCAACTTACATTCATAATATATGCAGAACTAAAATACCTTTCCAAATTTAATGCTACAAACTACATCTTGGCTACCATAAGTATGTCACAAGTAAAATGCATATGCAAGCTAACACAATCCAGATTTTTTATGAAGAAATTAGAAATCATTCAGCTTCCTTGTTATTCAAGTTGCCAATCCTACATCCAGGTCAGACCAAATTTCTCCCGTGTGTTCTCATCGAACAGGAAGTAGACAAAATTGCTGCTATCTGCCGAAAAAGTGCACTACAGCTGTTGGTTGTGGGAAGACAATGCCTTAACACCCAAAACAGGTATAAGAACAGGATTAATCCATCACCTCATTGAAACATATCATGCCAAACAATCCTTACTTAAGGAAATTGTAAGCCCTCAAGCAACAAATTCTTTCACCAGAAACTCTATGCTGCCCCTGAAATGGTGCAACTACACTAAATTTCCTTGCACATGGGACTGATAAAACAGTTGCTGGTACTGTTCATACTGGTCAATTTCATCATCTTTCTCTGTTCAGTTTTACTTTCAAATAAGCACATTTTAATTTCAAATCCCAAAAAAATGTAATATACTAAGAACTATTTTAGGTTTTCTAGTTTGGAGCTCTCTAGGATCATGAAATATAGCACCTCCTCTAAGATAAATATCAAACCCCAATTTTCACCTGAATAGTCCATAAATTACCTTATGGTCATCGACCAAACAAAAATGATGCACATAGACTAATCAGAAATTCTCTAGAATACATTGATCATAAAAAAAAAAAAAAAAACAACAACAACAACAACAAACAAACAAAGAAATTCTCTAGAATACAATTTGAAGATTAATAATGATTCTTTCTTATTACAGCTACTATGTGATATGAACCTACCAGCCCATGCAATTAACATGATGATTATGATATATTAGTGAATATGTAACTGCAAAGCTAAGTATCTGGTTGGTAAAAGAGCCAGAATTTATGATGGAGTAGTATGATGACTTTTGCTTCATGAGCTTACCCCAAATATAGAGTTTGATATAACTGAGGATCTATTAACAATCAACTCATCCTGAGAATCCTCATCAAAAAGACCTGACCACAGCAGCAGGTAGAGAGAAGCTGATGCTACAATAAGAGCATGTATAGTTGAGAACCCCCTGTAGCATAAACGGGTCAAATTTTGTGCCCACTTGGAATCTAAAGAACAAATTACACACATAAAGAGGGATAGACATGTAAATGAATTATACCGGTTGTTCCATTCAACTTTCTGAGAATTGCTGAGCTTACTATATCCTTTGAAGCACAGGAGGCTCATAAATCCTGTAAAATTATAAACCTTCAATTGCCAAATGGCAAATTAGAAGCAACCTTTGTCAGCAATGCTAATGGATAACAAAGGAGAAAATTATGGCAAAAAGGTATGCAAGTGCAAGAAATCACACCAATGATACATGACAAATTCAGTCATTACATCAAGTTTTAAGGATTTAGAACAAAGAGATTGATATGCCTGCAAAAGGGAAGACAAACAAAGCAGTTTTAAAAAGGCTAAAAGAAGAATGACACACAACACATTTATACAAAGCAATTGGTTTGCAATCCACCAGAATAATCAATTTAAGTCTAAGATCTTATTGATGATAGTACATCCAACAAAATATAATGAGAAGAACAAATAAGAATAAAAGATTGCTATGACGGTATGCTGCTGCATTAGAATTAACGGTATGCAGAGTTAGTAAACCTTGTGACAATTATGAAAGGCATCAATGCATATCAATCCATTCACAAGGCCAGAACATCATTTACATGATAATAATTCGTCAATACAGAAAAACAGCTTGACCGTAAGCATCGAAATGTCCTGTATATGTATTTTTTCAACAGGGCTTTCAGACAGGAAATAGCCTTGTGACTTGGATGGACTTTATTTGCTTGGCTTCATAAGAGGTGTCCTGAATGAAAAAACAGTTTCAAATGCGGCCGTGGCAGTACAAATTCTGGGGCTCTCGAGTTCTCTCTCTCTCTCTCTCTCTCTCTCTCTCTCTCTCTCTCTCTCTCTCTCTCTCTCTCTCTCTCTCTCTCTGTATACCTCAAATAATCAAATTAGTCATCCTTATTTACATGAATTCATCAGCATCCTTCAAAAAATGAATAAATAAGCCTACAAAACACATTAGCAGCATGTCTCCCAGATAAAGCATTCACAACCAACAAAAGATGATGGTTCCTACCACTTTAGTTGTTATGGCAGAAGAGTTGGTTTAAATCTCCTTATTAGATATATATATATATATATAATAAACACATTCGGCCACTGCTAGAAGGCCATAAGTAAGACAAAGAAATGGCTTGAAAATTAAAGCAAGTAAGGATTGAGGATTTGTGTTGTGTGAAGTGTGTACAAAACCACAAATTTTTAACAGGCAACACTTACAGTAGTGCACATAATGATGCCAGAAAAGACGGAGGCCAACCGATGGAATTCGTTGCTTGGGCCGACAGCAGCAGCGCCGGTGGAGATGCAGGCTACTACAAGTGCATCGGAAAAAGGCAAAACTGCCATTACCATAACTTTGCAAGTTTGCTGGAATTTAATTGGTATGAGACTATACATCTTAGACAAGCAGCCACTCCAACATAAGAAAATAAAAATAAAAATTCTCAACCCTTTGCTACACCCATCACTCACATCATGATGGACCGAGTCAATCTATCCACATTAATTCAGTCAGCTAAAGGACGGCCCCGTCACATTTGCTATACATAAATAAAGACCAAAAAAAAAAAAGAAGAAAATGTGGGAATGAAAGAAGAACGGGGAGGTTACAATAATAATAATAATAATTATTATTATTATTATTATTATTATTATTATTATTTTATTCTTAAATAAAAAATTAAGGAAGGGAAAATAATAAAGACCAAACTGCTTCTTCTTTGTCAACTACGTACTTGTACTCACCAGAAGTAACAAAGAAGGAGAAGGCATAGAAGAAGAATACGAGGAAGAAAGAACCTTTGGATGGATTGACCAGTTAAAGACAATAATTGTCTCCGCCCGCCAACGGCCCCCCACCGGCAGCTTTGGTGTATCTAAGGAGGACTGACCGAAAAACACGACAAACCAAAAATAACTTGAATGAGGACCCACTACAATGCTTAAAATTAAAATAGGTTACAATTTAAATTTCGGATTTAATAATATAATAAAAAATACGTAAAAAAGATACATAAATTATTTAATAATTTTATTTTTTATTTAATATTTCTTTTATTCAATTATATTATATTTGCATGCACCTATAATACAGTTTTCATTTCGTTGTCATTAATTTTTTTTTCCTTAAATTTTAACATATTATTGTTGCAAAAGATAAATTTAAGAGTTTTATGATGAGATAGTTTTATTACAATTTTTTAATTTTGTATATTTTATTTTTTTATGCACATTCTTTGAATTGCTATTATTACAGGTTGACGACCTTCAAATTAGACCCACGTAAGTGAAATTGACTTACCTTTATATATATATATATATATATGATTGGATGAAAAATTTTACCTTATGAAAAAGAAATATCTGCATCACTTTTCATGTTATCCTCTAATTTCTTGACTAATAATGCATTTTATGGATAATTTGTCTTAATTATTCAGCCTTCAAAATACAAAGAGCCATGGAACATTGTTTAAAAGTACATGAATGCCATTGATAATTTGTGTCAATGAACCAACCCTAACTTGTAAAATTTGGGTTTGATCGAGTTAACTGGCAAGTTAAATTTTTACTTATTACTTTATATACATAATATAAATTTAATTTTTTAATAAATATATATAATAATTTTTAATTAGAGTTAGAGATCTTTTTAACTAGTCTTATACATTACATATATATATATACTTTTGATACAAGTTAATAGGTTAAAAAGGAATAAAAAATAAATAATAATGAATTATTGATTTACTATAATTTTTATATTTAATAAATAAATTAAATATTTTACACTTATTTTATTATACATTAGAGTCTGTAAAAAATATATATTTTTTATTTTGTATACAATAATTTGTACTAGAAGCATACAAGAATATAACATATAATGCTAACTAAATGTTTGTATTCTAAGCATTATATATTTATCATGTATGTATCTTTTATATATATAGTTCTTTTTTTTTGTTTTTTCAGCAATCAGCCATCTTAGGTCATGAAACATCCAATCCAGGTGCAAAGGCGAAGGACCTGGGCACACAGAGAGTGGTTATTATTAACCAGTTTGCCTACATGCCATTATTTCACATCAGAGACGTCTGGAAGCCAGTAAAACTAACAGACACACACTATACACAGAACAAACCATATTTCACAAGCTCTTGGCACATTGCAGTCCATTTCTAAAAAGCTCTTAGCATATAGGACTCCCAACAAAAGGCAAATTAGCAACACTCCATTATCTCTGTCCTGATCGCCTAGTAGCCACCTTGGATATAGGCGTTCAGACGGTCCAGCTCCTCTCTGTATTCACTCACCACAGCACGAACAACATCTCCAATGGACACCATACCATTCATTTTGCTATTATCAATAACAGGAATGTGCCTGATACGGTTATCTGCCCATTATGAAGGGATCCAAGCTTAAACAACCTTTATTGTATGAACAATTCATTGACATACCCTAGAAAGACAAATACCAAGTAATACCTGTCATCAATTGCATTGCCAGCAAAACCTTTGTATCAGGTGTCACTGTTATTAGCTTGTTCTGCAACCACCGTGTAGGGCATCTGTCTGTAAGCTTTTGGCCAAGCAAAGTAAAACATTTTCTCTAACAAGGAAATAATATCATACCTCTTCAGTCATGATATCACCAACCTTGGTTGATTTGGATGACCTTCCCTGTACTATGATCTTCCTAAGATAGTCTAGAATTTTTCGACAAATAAAACTAGCTTGTGTTAGTGAGTACAATCCATCAAAGCATTTCTTTCCTGTAAAAACTCCAAGTTAGAAGAAAATTAAGTATGTGGTGATTGAAAAGTCTTAAAATGGGCACACTAGGATGTTAAGCATTCTTCTTCTACAGGAAAGAATGAAATTGTTGACACATTGCATGGAACTGTCAAGGTGAGGCTCACCTAATAGTTTTTCAATGCCCACCCTACCCAAAACTCTCCAATTACAAGGCATCGTTATTTCTGTGTGAACTGTCTCATGTCTCCTCTAGAGGAAAAGGTTACAAGTTGTCCAGGTATTCTTCTGTTGACGAATTGAAAATGTTTTTTTTTTTATATATAAAAAAGGCATACCAGTACATATTTTTCTTGCTGATGAATCGAAATTTCACCATTATTTATGCATTTGGGAACGCTTATGTATGTCACTCCAATGCCATCATGAAAAACAGAACACTGATGCATGAAAATTAAGAGCCACAATTCAGGAAAGGTTCTCGACTTCTCAAGAGGCATCACATGAAACATTTTGGTTTCCAAATCCAAATACATCAATATGAAAAGACATGAAATACCATAATCGGATTATAAATTTAGAGCTACTAGTAAGAGCCATTATAATTGAATGCAAATAAGACAAAGTCACTGCTAAATTAGCTAATTTGTAATTGAGCCAGCAACCAAATGCATGGTAAACAGCCATACATCCAGCAAACTGCCACCCCATCCAAGAAAATAAAGAATGAACTACAGATATCTACATCTATAATTCAACCACAATAAAAACTTTTGTACGGGAAGAAGCCTTAGTAACAAGCTTTTGAGTTCAAATAAAGCACTTTTCAATTACCTCTCTCTGTGATGATTCCTGCAATTGATTTATGCTCTCCAGATTTCAGGACCACTAAGGCTCCAACGTTGTTATGTGTCATCTGTAAAGAAGGCACATTAAGTTATTACACTGCATAAGAATTAGAAAGAGGCACCGGATCTTCCAATCAAATAGTCAAACAACAAGAACAAGAATAACTTAACCAAAAGCTCGTGCATTACCGACTTCACAGCATCATAAACAGTATCATCCGTGGTGCACCAAAGCCAAGAGCCATCTGCACCTTTACCTTTTGCTTTCAGGATGTCAGCAATTGTGGTACTTTCAAATCCTTGCTCTTGAATACCAGCAGGTGAGACAGACTCAAAACGTGAGAATGCAATAGGCTGCAGTAATGGGTTCACAACGCGGACATGCTGCAGAAATGCATTCTTGAAAACAGTTCCACGCAGTAAAAATGAACGAGCTAGCCTTTGCATCTTTCCTGACATAAAAGAGATGTCTTGAAGAATGTGAACATATGCAACACGGCCCAATATCATAAATATACAACTTTTAGAGCATCTGGGGTTTTAAAGGGGAAGTGCTATATGTGATTTTATGAACGTTGAAACCTTCAAATTAACTTTTTCTCAAGCAGAGAAAAAGTGCTAATGGTCATAACATTTTTTTTTAAAAAAATTACATACAAAAGCATAATCTAATCATTCCTACCTGAAAATCAAATCATTTCTAACAGTATACTGAATAGCTTCTTCATTCATTGGTTTAACAGAAAATAAAAGTTAGCCAAAGGGATGGATGTAACACAGTTGAATGCCTTCCCTGTCTCTCCCCGCTTTTTACATACTAACATGCATACATGAGTTACTAATTGAGGAAATTCAAATATGGGCCAACCAAAAGAAGAACATAATAACATCAACAGAGAAAAAGACAGGAGAGATGGAAGGAAAAAAGATGGCACCTGCCGGCTTGCTTGCTTGCTAAGATCAGATCTCGAAGAAATTCCTCTCAAAACAACCTTGTTTGTGCTTGTACCACAACTGACTGTTCGATGAAAGAGGGTGGAAAAACAGCACAACACAGCAACTGGTTTAGCTTTTTGGCTACGGATAAGAATGCATGGTGCTTTCGGACACTAGTAGCTTTTGTCCAGTACCCACCCAACCAGCCAGCCAGCCACTATCCGAAAATTGTTTTTTAATGACAACTAGGAAAGTATATAACATTAAAAAAAGAAGAGTATATAATTAAAAAATATAACATAAAAAAAGGTTTATTTTTGGAGCTAATACTAAATTAAAAAACTTTAAAAATTTGTGGTGCCATAAAAAAAAAAGAGAGAATAAATAATTTTTTTAATTACTAAAAAATTCATTAAACTTTATGACATATATTATTTCATGTTATAAATTTTGCATTTATTATAATTTTAAACTTTTGAAGATTATTTTTATTTAAAATTTTAAAGTATAAATTTTTAACCATAAACATAAAAAAAAAAAGAGGAAAAATAAGAATTTAAAATGTATTCGAAAAGCGTTGAAATTGGGTAACCTAGACAAAAGCTTTGAACCTGGGTGTTTGTAGTATCGTTTTCGCTTTCGCCTTCGCCAGTCCAAACTCTGTAATCTCTCTCTCTCTCCTTCGGATGCTCCGGCGTCTGATGTTTTCATAAAGAGAGAGAGTTGCTTTTGTTACTCTTAATTTATCACTAATCGTGTGTGTCTAATAATTTCGCTATCAATCGATAAGTTGTAAACAAAAGGAGGAGGAGGAGGAGGAGGAGAATGGGTTTGAGCATGGAAGAAACGAGAGTGTTGTATTCGCTGCTGAAATCGGAGCAAAGGCCGTTGGATGAAATAGTTGCTGAATTCTCTTCCAAGATCCCTAGGCCTCGCGTTTTCACTGCTTCCCATTTTCTCTATCTCATCTTACAGGCAATTATCAATTATCTTCTGCGACTCTTTTTCAATTTTTATTTTTAGACAAATGAATCTTTGTGTATGTGTGTCAGTTGCTTGTTTGGAGGGGTTTTGGGGGCTTTGGATTTTGATTCTCTCGTGTATATATAATAATAATAATTATTATAATAAATGTTAGTTTTTGATTGATAAAATGCTAGGGTTTTCAAAATACGCGTTCCTTTGTAGTTTCAATTTTACTAACCCAAAAAAAGAAAAAAAAACACAGACACACACACACACACACATCTTGAAGTAAACATCGAAGGCATTTCAATAAGAATGATGCTGATGATAATTAGGGGGGGGGGAACTGTTGACACCAACAATCCTAGTAGTATTCTGTATCTACTGTTTGATTATTTGGTTTGAATTTCACACACACACACACATGCGCGCACACAGACTCACTCTATTGTTTTTTTTTTTTCATTAAGTTTATTCTTTTTGTGTTTGTGGTGATTGATTGATGGGATTTAATAGTAGTTGCCATTAAGTGTGATGATGGAGTTGGTTCTGCAGTGTCGCTTTTGTACGAGGAAGTGTGTTATGGCTTGGTCACTGATAACTCAGCTACTACTTGGCTGCAGGACAAAAAGATGTTCAAGTCCACAGAGCGCTTAATTGCATTCACAATTCTTCATCAGTCTTATTCCTCCCAGCAGTCTTCTGCAAACCCTTTCTTAACCTTTCTCATTAATGTAAGTGCAGAGGTCCACACCCAATAGTTTCTCTGTATCTGTGAGTATGTCAGCCCTTGCAAACCCATGCACACGGGTGCAGAAGTGAATTCATGTCCGCATATGCTATGTTCGGGCAATAGTTACTAAATCCGAAAGGGCTTCTATACTTATAAATCGTCTTATGATTTTCTTAACCCTTTTGGACAAAAACAGTTGCTGTTTTTATGCAAAATTGAAGTTTTAGGTCTGAATGCACCCTTAAACAGTGAATAAGGAAAAACATTAATTAACTTCATTAATGCTGTTCCTGATTGGTAGACCAACTGAATGATATTTCAGAGGTGAGGAGATCTTATCCCATCCTTGAAGATGTCAGAACAATTGTATTTCTAAGATCCCTGAAAATGAGAAAGCCCTTTTGGATTTCTGATCCTATTTTTGAAAATGTTTGTACTTACATACATACGTATAGAATATCTGTTGTAGTTAAATATTTCTTGTAAAAATTTGTACTTATGGCATGAGAGTTGTGACATGAGAGTTGTAACAGGCTGCATCTGATGATGAAACTGGAAAATGTGAGAGGGCATTTGTTCTCCAGTTGCTAGGTTTGGCAGGCACTGGTGGTAACGAGGTATAACTTTCTCTTTTCAGCCATTCCATATTAAATGATGTCATACTGATCTTTTAAGGGAACAACGCTTTTGGACACATTGGCACGTGACCAACATGTGCGAATAATTGATATCATCATTAGCCTGCTATTTTTACATGATAGCTTCAAGGTTTTTTTTTTTCCTTTTTGTTGTTGCCATCTCAAGATAATTTTGCGAGGTCTATATGGTGAAAACTCTTAACTATATTGTATTAATTTTGGTTTATGCCTATGATCCAGGTAAGTTAGAGTGTTGGCCCACGTTTTAATAGCTTAAATTTTTGTAGCAAATAAATGTTTGAAAAGTAAAACATTGTTAGACCATAATGGATTGGCTGCATTCCTCAAATCGCTAAAGATTCATTTAGTTATGTATCACAATGTGTGTACTATGGATTTATTGAAGTTGTTATAATGAATGGTTAAGGTCTTAAATTTTATACTGAAATTTTATTTGGTCTAGATGGTCATCACCTTCATGTACACTTGGTAGATACTAGTTTTCAGGTTCCAACTTTTTCATCACTTCTTTACATGCTAGTTTGTTGTATTGACAAGATTATATTATTTGGACTTTATGTTATACTGATGACATTTCTGACCTTTTCATTATATATGCATTTCTTCTTGATATTGGCCTCTGAAGAGGAGCTTGATTTTTTTTTATTATTATTATTATTCCAGTTTCTCAAACAATCTGTTGCAAACTACATCAAAGTTTTTGATCCTTCAGCCCATGTAAGTTCCATAACTTCTCTCATGCATTCAAGGAAATTTCAAGCTCTCAACAAGTTATTCTTGTCTGCCCAATGGTCAGCTGGTTCTGACTATGGTAGAGCTTGGAACTGTTGGCCCTGGAGATGATCTAGCACCATTAAACCAAAGCTCATTTTATGTTGCTTGAAGGGCGACACAATATTTTCTTCTAAAGCAATTTTTTTCAGTTTGTTTCAACTTTTCTCCTTGTTTGAAATGAGTTGCCCCCTGTCAGGCTTTCCCACAACGAGAACAGTTGCAGCATCAGTATTGTGATAAAGTCCATCCAGAGCCATATAAGTGCTTGTTTAAAGATGCGTCATTGAAAAACATTATTCTGGACCCTGATGTGCCTCCTAATTGTGATGCAAGCACAATAGAGTATGCCTCTCAGATTGATGGAATACTTTTAGAGACTCCTATTGGTCTCTTATGCTTCAGTGCAGTTGATCTCATAATAAGGCTAGTCTTGTAGGTTTGATTTGCAGCCTGGAGCTAAACCTAAACTTGGATCTGGTGATAGAGATGAGACTTTAATGGAATTGTTATCAAGCTTGTCCCTAGGGAAAATTAGTCCTCGGTGGAACAGGCCTCGTCCACCAATGTTGCCAATACAGGATGGCGAGGTGAGTATATCTTATGCTTGGGTGTTAAATTGAAAACTGGAATCTTTTTCTCTAAAGTTTTTTCTTTACTTTCTTTTTTTTCACAGCTGGTGTGGCTCAACCCTGACAACAGTCATGAGCTTGTTTGGGATCATGGTATGTGTGCTGATACAAGCAGGGGAGCAGCGGTTAAGGACTTAATTACAAAAGCCTTGAAGGGACCATTGGCTCCTGTACAACAAGAGGTTCCACTTCTCTTTTATGATTTATTTTGTTGAATCCTAAGAATCTAATTGTAAAGGAATTCAAAGATTTATAAGGTTCTGGAAACAGTCCTGAGAAGCTTGGTCTATATTGGTACATGATTTGAAATAATAAAATGCAAGACATAATTTGGCATTTTCTTAAATTCAATCATATGTGAATGCTATTAGGAAAGTTCTAGATGCTATATAAATTCAATGAACAGGACCACTTCTGCCTATGTGGAGTGTGGCTCAACACACTGGGATTCAATTTTTATGCAAGGTGAAGCCTAGACTGGCATATATTAGTCCTAGTGAAGATTAACTTAGGTGAAGGTGCATTAAACCCATCATAAATGTTTAAGCATGCCATGATTTATGGCAATTGGTGATTATAGATGTATCATTTTGATTGCTTCTTGTAGTGCTCATCACTTTCATAAAGAAAATATGAGTACTTCCGATTTTTTTTTTCCTGTCTGTTACTTCAATTACATTTTATTGAAGAAATGACTTTTAGATTTACTGTGTTTAGCAAGTCTTGGTAGAGTTGACAAATGACCCAAAGCTCGTGTATCATTGTGGAGTGACACCAAGGAAGTTACCTGTATGTGCTTTGACAAGCCCATGTTTCATTGGATTTTAAGCAGCTTTGTTTCCTGAAAATTTAAGGCCCTGTAATGTTTCTTTCAGGAATTAGTGGAGAACAATCCCCTCATTGCTGTTGAAGTTCTTACAAAGTTGATAAATTCTCCTGAAATTGCTGAGTATGTTACTGTTGCATGGACTCCCTCTGCCCTCTGCCCCTGCCCCCCAACACACACACACACACACCCACAGCCATACATGTACAAACATCTGATGGAAATTGTATTGTTCATTATTCATTATTATTTTTTTTTGTCATATGCATCCAGCTATTTTACAATACTTGTCAATATGGACATGAGTCTACATTCAATGGAAGTTGTCAACAGACTTACCACAACAGTTGAGCTTCCAAAGGAATTCGTGCGCATGTACATAACTAATTGTATATCATCCTGTGAGAATATTAAGGTAGTCTTTCTGTGCATTTCAATTAGTTGCTTTTGTTGTGTTTGATATCATGGTACTTGAAACATCTTGAATTAGAAAAAGAATTAGTCAACATAAAGAGATGGAATCCAAAAAAGGGCATCACAATGCACAAGACTCCACAAAAACTATGATCTCTAGGTCACAAAGCTGTAACCTTAATGTACACTGAGGCCCATATTGAGTTCATTAAAGCTGAGTGACAGTCTCTTTGCTTGGAACAATTTGATGACCATAATGTGCCATTTTGCAAAATGGCCACTTTTTTCCAGCATTTGTTTTTCTTTTTTTGGTCTTGGTAGGAGTGGTTGTTGCCACATGGGGGGAGAGGGGCATGATAAGACACTAGCGGGGTTTCAAACCCCTGCCAGTGGCCTCTTGCGACCCATGCAAGCCTGGGTTTTCCCAGCATTTTTTTTTCTTTCTTCTTTTGGCTTAACTTCTCTTTTTTGACCTAAATTGGGATTCAGTTTATGTCACTTGTCATCACAACACCCATTTCCAGAATGTCACCATATGCTTGGCTTATGGTTCCAGTTTCACCATAGTCACTGTTCCTCCTCTTCACAAAATTGTAACAATCTCTTGGATCCTTACAATTGGGGCTACTTATGGTTTGGTTAACCAAACCAAACCTCAAAAAAATAAAAAAAACCAAAAACTCAGTTCAGGTAAATTTAAAATTGAAATCGAGCCATGTTTGTCAGTTAACTGAATAATCTTTATTGTCCAAGGCCTTGAGGCCTTGTGATCTGCCATGACGGGACAACAATGGTCAGCATCTTGCAGTGGGCAGTAGGGGCAGGTGCAGAGTGTTGCCACCGGGGTTAGGGATTTGAGTTTGAGATAAGTGCTACTGAAGTAATGATAGGGAAAATTGAGATTGCTGCCTGGGGCTAGGTGCCTTAAGTGTGGTGTATTACTTTTAAAACACAAACATGGTGTCCTTTAAGTAAAGGATTTTCAGTATTGGTTTTAGTTGTTTTGGTTTGGCTAGCTACGTTTTTCAACATTAAAAACTGAAATTGAACAAAAAATTTCAGTTTATGGTCCGTTCAGTATCAGTTTGGTCTGTTAACCAAAATTTTTGGTTCTTTTGAACAACCCCACCTACAGTTGATTGACTAACTCATATAATTAATCAAAAGTGCTGTTTCTAGGCAGAGCTGGATATTTTTTATTTTTGAATCCTAAACTCTCTTATTTTTCAGGATAAGTACATGCAGAACAGACTTGTCAGACTTGTTTGTGTTTTCCTACAGAGTTTGATTCGAAATAGAATAATCGATGGTCAGTAAACCCTTTCTCCACCTTTCCTTTTACTTTTTATGCTTGCTGTAGGACATGAGTGCATAAACACCCATTGATAAACCATCTTGAAATAAACCATCTTTTTAGCAGAAAAAGACTTTTTAAGAATCACATAGATTTTGACCATTAGTTATAATGAGATAAGGTTAAAAACATGGTGGTAATCTGATTGCTTACTGCTATGTATTTCAGCTGGGCATTTTTCTTCTTCTGTTTAGGCTCCTGACAGTAAATGATTGAATGATGTTAGAAAATCATGAGAAATCATGAATCCTGCAGGACACAGGAATTAAGGAATCAGCCTTTTGGTTATATATGCATCTCATGTTCATTCAATTATATATGCTGTCATTTATGCACATGCAATTGGGGCTGGCTATTATGGAAGCGTGCATTTGCTTTGGAGTGCAGCGATGCTTAAATTAGACCATTATTTCTTGATATATATTTTGTGGAGTTTGTATCGGAGCATTGATGAATTGCTTTAATTGGCTTTACAGTCAAGGATCTCTTCATTGAAGTCCAGGCATTCTGCATTGAGTTCTCGCGAATTAGGGAAGCAGCTGGCTTATTTAGGCTTCTAAAAACACTGGAGTAGTTGAGCCAAATCTTATTGAAATCTTGTGCTTGGGCAGGGCAGGGAGAAACACGAGATGAAAGAGGGAATTTTGGTGTACCTGTTGCATATAAATCGACTGCTTCATTGTGCATTGTGATTTCTTAATCAAACAAAGCATAAGCAGCATCATTAAAACCTTTTAAAGGTATAAAAGTTGTTTTGTGCGCATTCCAATAATCAGTATATTAAGTTCAATCAGGAATTTTAGGAGCAATAAAAAAAAAAAAAAGGCTTGATACAATTCAAAAGTCTTATAGGTTGAATTTCAAATGGTAGAACTTAGAAGCTTTCCAACTTAATCTTCTGGGTCTTTGGTCCCTTGTTAGACAAGTATTTGTCATTCTTGTGTAACTTCTTGATGTGTCTGCACAGAGAAATGATTTCTCTAAAAGGGTCTATTGAAATGCTAAGAGCGGTAGCACATGAAAATTAAAAACATGACGAGTGCCTCTCATGTGAATAATTTTTGTCGGTAGAAGTTTACTTTCCTTTATCTTACTATGGATGTAGTATTAGTTAAGTATTACTAAAGTACTACAGTATATAGATATAGGTCCATCAAAATCAAGAAAAGAATTAGTAAATTATTTTTTTTCTCGTTTTTAAACATTATACTGTGCACTCGTTTTAACAAGTTATTTTTTTACTTGAAATGCACTGAGAAAATTTCTAATGCACTGTGTAACCCTTATAAACAAGAAATAATGATGTGAAGAAATGGAATATGGGAAGGGTATTTATTGGTTAAATAATAAGAGTTAAAATGTCAAATAATATGTTTGAAAAATTATGGAAGCTTATATGTCAAAAAAAAAAAAAAAAGGAGCATAGACGTTATATATATATATATTTTTTTTTCAAATGATAAGAATATAAGTAAATGATCCAAATTTAAGTAGAAAAATAAATGTTGGAGTTATAAAAATTGAGAAAAACTAAGGGAGAGAGAGAGAGTAAAGGATTAAGAAGAAAGAGTAAAAAAATAATGTGAAAGAATGAAATATGCTAAGGGTATTTAAACATTAGTTAATACAAGTCAAGTAAAGGGGAATTGACCGTTGTTTTCAATTTTTTTTTTCTCTTTTTAATTTAGAGAAGTTGACAGTCTCCTGAATCTTTTTTTTTTTTTTGGTCTAATACTAGGGTCAATTATAATAAATTCTAATAAAATAAAGGGGAATGTGGGCTTATTTATTTTTTTATGCACTTGGAAACAAACAGTAACAGAGCCATTAGTCATTGTGGCAAGCATTATAACAGGGTAGGTAAGACGATTCTTAGTCTGCTATACAAAGCAATATGAACTCATCTTGCTCTTCTTGCTGGCAGTCACAAATCATGCGCAGGAATTCAACTAGTCCACAGGGTGAACCTTGTCCACGGTAAGAGTTGGTAAAATTGCGGTAGCCTCACCGTCAATAACAAGGTGTTCGCCGCTCTTGAAGCATTTCGTTGAGAATTTGACACTAATAACAACACAACCAAGCATCTCGATTAGGGGTGAAGCTAAACGGATAAACGATGTTTCGAATGGTCAGAGAGAGAAACGAAGATGTTAATGTGGCTCACATGTATCTGTTTTTGTTTTCTCTTGTGTTAACAGCTTGAACCTCTCCAACGACTTCATCTCCAATGTAGACGGGTGCTTTGAAATGCAAGCTTTGGGAAACATAGACAGCTCCAGGCTTAAGATTAAAAAAAAAAAAAAAAAACAACCATTCCACCACCATACACAAGAAGAGTTAAAAATTCATTGACCCCATCAAAAAGCATAGCGTTCTGACATCAACAATTAGTATTGAAGCTCTTCTGGCACTGAGTCAATCATGTGTAAAGCCACACAAAAAGTTAATTACGTAGCAAGTTTGCAAATAGCAGCCTGCAACTATCACGAAAGCTGTGCCGCCCACTGTCCGAAGTTTAAAACCTCCGTTTGCACGTCCACGTCAATTAAACATGTTATAGAACAGGAACCATAACAGGCCCAAGCGCAAATACGAAAGAAGCCCAATATATAATTAAAAGGAAAAAAACACACACACACACACACACACACACACACACACGAGAGGGACTTACAAAATGGGATGTAATAATACGAGGAAACATTGAAGCGACAAGCATTCCATGAACGAGGCGATCCTCGTAGCCGGCATTTCTTGCGGATTGGGAGTGGAGATGGAGAGGATTGAAGTCATGGCTCACCTTGGAATAGTTCAAAACATCGTCTTCGGAGAATACCCTCGCCTGCCTTAAAGTGTCCCCGGTTGTAAGGACACTACTCGTCGCAGTCACTGCCGAGCAGAAGCAGCGTCTCGCTGAGGCCACCTTGCTCGAAACCGCCTCCTTGACGAGTAGCATCATTTTCTTCTTCTTCTTCTTCCTTTTTATTTCTAACAAGCATTTTGACAAACAGTTCGAATGCACGACTTAAAACGGCTCAACTGGTCCACCCAATCTAAACCACACACTCAGATTCACACACGCACGCACGAATAGAAATTCAATTCAATAAATAAATAAAATAAAATAAAAATCTACCGGTTTTCAATAATAGCGGTCTTCTAGGCTTGGAAAGGACAAGAAGCTACCCAAACCACCGAGCGATTTTGCTTTGAACAATCACTAGCAACTGTCATAATAGAATTCATTTGCCAGCTTATTTTACATTGGTTACATGGCTTCGATTATTTCAATAATTAAATTAAACTTTTTTAATAATTTTTTTTTTTAGATTATGTTAATCTAAAATGGCTTTGCACTTAAATTTACAAAGCCCAATTCCCCCCCTCCAAAAAAAAAAAATAAATTTTATTTTATTTAAAATTTTGAATTCTAATTTTAACTGATCCTTCATAAGTTTAAGACAATATTTATTAAAATTTACGAAGATTACAAAGTTATTTGTATGTTAACATTTTCTTTTGAAGAGTATGCTCCAACAAGACATGCAAATAAGTACACAATGACCAGCCCAGACACGACATGAGAACCGATTCAGGCACAACACAACACAACACAACCCTAGATTGACTGTGCCAAGCTCATTATCCGATGATTAGCTCAACACGAAGAACATGAATCCGTGTCAAGTCACAACACGAAACAATAAGATTGTTTATTGTTTGAAAAATATAGACTCTGTTTTGTTTTACATATCTATACAAAGATATGATCGAAAAAATTCCTGGGAAAATTCTGTGGAACACAAAGGACATCAATTCATTAACGGGGACATCAAAAAGTCCGTTGGCTTCTTTCCAAATTTTACACAACCATGCCTAAGTCAGTTATGATCTCGCTACGAGCCGTCTCTAGTTGGGTTGGGCAAAGAAAACCTGTGCCAACAAGTGGGCACACAGCAAAACTAAACGTCCGGTACAAGACATACCATTACTGACAAAAACAATCCCAAATTGCTCCATTGGCCAACTACTCAGACCGTGGAATGGCCGTAATATTAAAGCAACGAGGTAAAAACAGGGCAAGAGCATAACTTTCTGCATATATGTACCAGAAATCGCGACACAATCATGAAAGAAAACTGCGTCAAAGCCAATAACGGCGAATAAGGAGAACAGATAAAACATATTATTAAAAGATATTTCCAACTGCAAAGTCAGTTGGTATGTAGCATTGCAGGCTCATCACTTCCACTTCTTAAACTTTCCTCCAAACATTCCATGCTTCCCATGCTTTCCATGCTTGAACTTGCCTCCATGGTGCTTAAATTTGCCACCATGCTTGAATTTCCCATGGCCATATCCATGCCCATATCCCTGGCCATATCCATGTCCATGGTGAGAAGAACCATGTGACAGGTGATGAGCACCATAAGCAGCAGCGGCAGCAGCAGCACCACCTGCAATCATTGCTCCAAATCCACCACCTAAGATATAAGAGAAAAACATAATTAGCTTTTGAAGTACACACAATTAATGAATAGCAAAGGTCGATGACAACAGAGACCTATAATGATTAGGAAACATTCCATTAGAGTATTGTAATAAATAATCAGCACGATAGACCAGAATTATTGAGCCTAGAATTACTGTTACAATTGAAAAATAAATAAAACAACTTAGCAGGGACACCTTGATGATGTGGAGCAGATGGACCAGAAGGATAGCCAGAAGGATAGCCAGATGGCGGGTATCCAGAAGGGGGATAACCGCCGGGAGGATAACCGGCAGGAGGGTAGCCTTGTGGTGGGTATCCTTGAGGAGGGGGATATCCCTGAGGGGGGTATGCTCCAGGCGGCGGATACTGTCCAGGGGGATATCCAGGAACACCATGACCGTGTCCGTGTCCGTGTCCGTGTCCGAAGAGCCCCTTGTCATGTTCATCATGCTTGTCCTTGCCTCCTCCCATATTTGATTACGAAGAAAACTAAATCTACACACACACACACACATATATAAAAATTTAAAATGGACAGTCAATCAGCCTAACAGTTCTGGATCTTTCCCAACTACACAAAGCACACAAAAACAAGAAAAAGGGGCAACGTAATATTAAGCTAAGACAAGAACAAAGGTCCTATATAAGAGTAGTCTTGGCCTCATGGATTGATTCATTTTTTTGATTTGTTGCAGACAAAATAAAATCTGGTAGACCTAGAGCAATAAATCAAGAACGAAATTAAAAAAAAAAAAAAAGATGAACAAACAAACAATTACAAAGAGAAAAAACGGATTGAGATCAGATAGAACGGATTCCAATAGAATAAACGAAAGAACTGAGACGAAAATAAGAAGCATTACCCAAAACGTTCGTTGTAAAGCAATCAGATCTTTGTTCAACAACTGCGAGCGCGTCCTGCGTAGGAGAAAGAGGTCTCTATCTCTCTCTCTCTCTCTCTCTATATATATATATATAATTAATCTGTTTAAATTCTTCTATATACATTCAGACAAGACACGTGTTGACCTTTGTACAAGGAACGCTCATTAATTCTATACGCGTTTCCTTATTTCGATGGATCAACACAAGCCGATTTTCTGTTTGGACACGTGTTCATCTACTCCTTTTCCCCACATTTCGCAACCTTTATTCGGTTATTTATTTATTTATTTATTTCTAATATATATATATATATATATATATGATTGGGTTTACCACCTCACGATTTTAGTATACATATTATAATAAAACATATAAATTTACCTACATTACCATTAATAAGAATAAAGTGAGAAGACACTTATTTATTTATTATTTTTTAAACTAAAATTTGATAATAATTTTTTTTGAAAAAGTATTTTTTTAGAAAATAAAAGAAACAATTAAAAATAATTTTTTTGTCTTTTAAAAAAGTAAATTTGATAAAATTTCTATTTCTCTTTTTAAGAAAATGAAAGTAAAAATTTAGGGTTTTTTTTTTCTCTCTTTTATTTTCATAATTTTAATTATTTCTTGACACATTATGTGTATATTTCTATTTTTAATTATATCCATGGTTCTAGCCAACTCACCTACCAACTGTGCATACACAGACAAAACATAGAAATATATGATATGCTAGCATAGTACCCAATAGTATAAAATAAGATAAATAACTAAATCATTTAATGTTTGAGATTACTTTGATGGAATGGTTGAGATAGATTTAAATATCAATGATATTTGTATAATTATTAGGTAGCAATTTTTCTTAAAAAATGTTATTAGATTTTTTATTATTTTTATTTATTTATTTATTTTTTGTAGCGACCTAACCTACGATGATGTTAGCGGATATTTGTGATGGGTATAGCTGACAATAATGGTGGTGACACAAATAGTCGTGGCCAATGGGAGCGGTGGGGCGGCAGCAGTGGTGATGACAAAGACATTGGCACCAACGATGGCGGTGGTGGTTAAGGTTGGCAGCAATGACTGCGACAAAATAGGTTTATTTTAAAGTTGATTAAAAGAATATTAATATTATTTTACGTTAAGATTTTTTATAAATATCATTTAAATATTATTTCTATTCATAATTTTAAATATTAAAAAATATATTAAAATGATAAATAAAGTTACATTTTTCTCATTTGTTATTACAATAAACTCGTTTACAGTACGTATTATTATTATTATTATAGAAATATATAATTATCATTATAAATTATTATAATTATCATTATGACTGTGACAATATGTTTTTGATATTGATAAACATAAAAAATGATAAATAATATAATATTTTATAATAATTATTATAATATTTGTTAACACATTATTTAAAAAAATTAATAAAATATTTTTAAATTATAAATTTTTTTTCCAATGACACAATGAATCTTTTTTTATATTTGTTATTATGTTATAATAAAAAATAATTTATTTAATTAAATAAAAAATAAATATAACATCAAATATTATTATTAATGATAAATTTATACAAGTATATTTAGAATAGAAATTCACTTTTTGAACATTATAAAAATCATTTGAATTGTATGTTACTGTATATTTGAAACATCTTAATAATATTCACATATTTATAAATTATACATATGTTCTAGACATATTTGGATTTTTTGTCTTTCTCGTGAAGAAAATTCATATTTTCTTTCAGCAATTAATTGAAATCGTAATTAACGACTTACCATAAAAATAATTATAAAAAAATGATAATAAATAATTCAGCACATGAAAATTGCAATTTCTTTACACAATAATACAAAATATTAGAAACATGTGACCATAAAGTATTATCAATAATGAATAAGAAAAAAAAGTTAAATGAAATTAAGAATTGACCATCACCTATCAAGTTATACAACCATATAGCTTAAATTGATGAAATTTGAAAATATCCAAAGTAGTCGGTGTAAAATGACTTTTTCATGAAGTAGCATGATATTTAGCATATTTTATCGAGCTCATCAATCATAATATTAAATGTTATATCTAACCACTTTAAATACTTGATTTATGTTTATAAACTTCCTTTTACATTGTAGCATCTTAGACTTTGGATCCTCTGTATCAAAGAGTGCACTCCACGTATACTTTTTATCTTCCTTCCCAAATACAACAGAGACCTTAATCTCTCCTTCAACAGCCTAAATTATATTAATCAACCATATTATATAAATTTCTTTCTTGGACATTATTTTAGCATAATCTAAAATAGACTTATACTGAAAAAATAAAAAAATGAGAGGAAGGGAAATACCTTTAAAAGCAAGCACAGATGGATTATAGTTAAGTACAATGCTTTTTCTTCAGATGGATGATCATATTTTGTTGCATCTATCATGTCAACAGTTATATCTTCTACATCATTCCTGATCCAATTATTTTCCTTAGTTCATGTCAACAATTTTATTATATGATTAACCAATTAATAATTGTCATTTCATGGACACGTCAACTCTTCCCCAATATCATAGGTATCTCTAGGTTTACTTCCAATAACAACATGTTAATTGGGTTGTAATATATCTTGAATATAAAAGCCTTATTTGAATTATGATGCCAAAAAAGAAAATGATTTATCCTTTAAATGAGCACCAGTATGAACCAACTTTGAGAAGTCAACTAAAGTAAATCCAAATTTGTTTCTTTTAATTCCCCTTCCCCTCTCTATATCAACCCAATCACATTTAAATAATACAACTTAAAATTTGTCAAAATAATTCAATTCAATCAAGTTTTTTATCACACCATAATAAGCAACATTCTCTAGTGAGAATGATGTTTTTGTTGACATAAAGATACCATTATTATGTGTCTTTCTTTTATTTTCTATATTTTTTGTATGAAACCTAATAACTTTAATAATATATCTTTTAAACTTTTTCTCAATTTTATTTGGACCAAGAGCTAGTCATTTGATATGTTTAGTAATTTTTGAATAATTTAATTGTGTTAATCGTCCAACTTAATAAGAATAATTAAAAAAAAAACTAGTATTAGTAAAATAATTACCGTTAGGATATATGTTATACTGTAATTTTAATGAATAATAATACAAGAGAAAAAAATAAAATTTTTAAATAAAATTGAATTTTAAAAAAGGAAAAGTCACCAAACTTAAAAGAGAAAAAAAATTTACCTGATCTTAAAAATATTTTACAAATTTATCCAATTTTAATTAATCTATTAATTGATTAATAATAAACAATAATTTTTCATTAACATGTACAAAAAAGACAAAAATAAGTAATTTTTTTAATTTTTAAACAAACACAATAAATGGGATGAATGGATCCCAATTGTACAAGATATATCTACGTGCCTAGTGGTTGAATTTGTTGGCAACAATAACGATGTACTGGTGCAACGCCACCAGGGGTGATGATGGTGGTAGCAGTGGGATGGTAACAGTGAGATTGGCAGTGATGACAATGACAGTTACACAAAGTGCAACAAAAAATCAAATAATACATTTCATGTTTCATCATAAATTGTATTATATTTGTTGTATATTTAAACAAGTTTTTTATACATCGAATTATTATAGGTGAAAAACTTCAAGTTACAAAAGCCGAAAAAGAAGTCAGTCTTTTAATATGTTTACTCAACATAACACATCGTTTCACCTTCCTTATGTTCACTTATCATTGTCCATCTAACTTAACATTTGCAAAACAAGGGACAATTAGAAGGACTAAATTGAGGATTCGACATTACCACTTTGAATTTTAACTTTATAAGACAGAGAGCAAGCAGAAAGACTGAACGAAAGATAGAAGATTGGCTTACCCTGGGACGTGGGGAACTTGACTATGCATGGGGACTAGAGTTCCTCGTCAGTGGGTTTAGCTTACTATGTGATGGGCTCAAACACATATTTTGACCTGGTATTGGCTTGTTCAGACAATCGTAGGGGTAGGCAAAGGCAGTGGGAGTGCTAACGAAATGGAATCAATGTGTGTCACCTTGCTTGGCACTTATGTTGAGAGACTCATGCAAACTAGCTCGAAAGAAATGAGCCTAGGTAACCTAAAGTTGGTGGGCTCATCGATGTCCATATGATATGGACCAGATAGCCGAGAAATATAGAAAAGGATAAAAAGCTATGATAGGCTTCAAAGTCGGGTCCAAGTCGATGGATTTTTTCGTAATTTTAGTTAAATTTTATAAACTATATATATTTTAGGATTTTTTGGTGAGCGGACTATCAAAAAATTTAACCTAATTGAGAGAACATTTCTTTGAAAATGGCTTGTGTCTTTTATTCTTTGGAATTTAATCGTTGTCATTGATTTCCTATTGTTAATTACGCTTTCTCGCTGTGCCAGTTGGTATCAGAACCAGACAATTTCTTGTGAAGATGTTAGCTAATCAAGGTGTTGATGGCGGTCGTATTCTTGACGGTGTTCAGGATGCGGGAGTCCAAGGGACCGACCAATGGGTTCCTAGGTTAGAGTTCAATGCTTTAGATCAAAGAATCCAACGCTTAAAACAGTGCTTTGAAGACTTGATTGAGCACTTTGACTCGATGAATGTTAGCGGTAATAGGCCTAGGACAATAGATGAGTATATTAATCCAATTAACAGACTCAGAGATGGGTTTCCCTTAGATGATGAATCTGCTGAGAAGGACAAGTTTATATATGGAGTGAGACAACCACAGAGACGGGGTGGTGATATAAGGTATCAAAAGAACTGTTATGGGCATGACCAGGGAGATGAGGGTGATTACTATTTGAAGGTTGATATTTCATGTTTTAATGGTAGCCTTAACATCAAGGAGTTTCTAGATTGGTTAACAAATGTTGATAGGTTCTTTGATTACATAAAGATACCAAAAGATCGTTGGGTTAGATTGGTGGCCTGCAGGTTGAAGGGTGGAGCTTTTGCTTGGTGAGAGAGGCTGTAGACCAGAAGACAGAGAAAAGGTAGACATCTAGTGAGAACATGGTTACGCATGAAACAACTACTACAACATGATTTCTTACCTTTAGATTTTGAGCAGATACTATTTCAGCAGTATTAACGGTGTCGTCAAGGGTCAAATCTGTTCATAAGTACACCGCAGAGTTTATGAGATTGATGGAACGGAACAACTTAAGAGAGAGTGAGGGTCAACAAATTACATGATATGTGGATGGGTTGAAGTTACAAATCAAGGACAAAATAGGAGTTACAGTCCTGAGAAATTTGAATGAGGCGAAAAATATGGCTCTTCGAGCCGAGTTAATGTTGTAGGAGCAAAGCACTAGATATGCAAGTGGAAGAAAAAGGTTTGTGAGTGATGCTACTAATGGCAGTGAGGTGGGGTTGAGAAGAATAAAAATGTGTCGAGTAAATTTGGCGAAGAGAATACCAAGAGGGATGAAAAGACTGAAGGGAAGAGGCCTGTAGAGTTTAAGGGAGTCCAGAAGCAAAATAACTCATATGTCAAATCAATTTTGGGTAAGTGCTATCGTTGTAACCAACTTGGTCATAGATCTAATAAGTGTCTTAGTAAGAGGATTATTAATATTGTAGATAAGAATGATAAAGAAGAGGTGTGTTGTGAGCCTGATAGGGAGGATGAATATGATGAGAAGGAGGATGGTGAAGTGGAGCCAGTTTATGTGATTAGGCGGATGATGTTAGCACCAAAACAAGAGGCAAATACCCAACGACACCAGTTATTCTGTACCAGGTGCACGATTGGGGGAAAGGTGTTTGACTTGATTGTAGACAGTAAGAGTTATGAAAACATCATCGGGAGAGAAGTTGTTAAGTAGTTATAGCTACCTGTCGAAAAACACCTATGCCCATACACTATCGGATGGATTAAGGCGGTCGAGAAGATTAAGGTGAAAGAGAGGTACAAGGTGCCATTTTCTATAGGGAAGTATCAAGATGAAATCTTCTGTAATATTGTTGACATGGATGCATGTCATCTACTATTTGGGAGGCCTTGGCAGTTCGATACGAATGCCCAACATGCAAGTAAAGAGAATGTTTACAAGCTAGAGAAAAAGAGTGTGAAGTATACCTTATTACCCCTGAAGTTAGAGGGTCGCTCTAGAGCCCGCAGGATAGAGGGACACTCTTTCTTAACTATTACCTAGTCAAAGAGGGAGATGGTTAAGAATTTGAAAGAGTTAAAGGTGGTTTATACGCTCATTGTAAAGAATATGGTAGTTGGGGATGAAGATGTGAGTGTAGAGGTTCTTGAAGCGGTTAAGGGAGTGTTGGAAGAGTATAGAGATGTAGTTTCTGATGACCTACCTAAGGGACTACCACCCCTGAGGGACATCCAGCATCAAATAGACTTGGTACCTGAAGCAAGTCTTCCAAATTTATCACACCATAGGATGAGTCCTAAAGAAATTGAGGTCCTGTAGGAGAAGGTCCAAGAGTTGCTGAATAAGGGGTTCATTCGAGACAACATGAGTCCTTGTGTTGTACTAGCTTTTCTGACACCTAAGAAAGATAGGAACTGGAGAATATATGTTGATAGCAGGGCCATCAACAAGATCACCATTGGATACAAATTTCTTATACCACGATTAGGTGACATATTAGTCCGATTGAGCGGGGTTAGGGTATTTTCCAAAATTGATTTTAGGAGTGGTTAACATCAAATCAGAATTCGGCCTGGGGATGAGTGGAAAACAAACTTCAAAACCAAAGAAGGGTTGTATGAGTGGCTGGTAATGACATTTGGCCTCAGCAATGCACCCAGTACCTTCATACGTGTGATGAATCAGGTATTAAAATCCTTTAATGGTCGCTTTATAGTAGTGTATTTCGATGATATACTGGTATTTAGTAAGTCAAAAGAGGAGCATATTGAACATTGAGGTGTGTCTTAGCTGTGTTGAGGGAGAATAAATTATTTGTTAATTTGAAAAAGTGTGTCTTCATGTTAAGGCGATCATTATTTCTGGGGTTTGTAATTAATAGTGAGGGTATCATGGTGGATGATGAAAAGGTGAGGGCAATCAAGGAATGACCTACTCCTAAAGCTGTTACTGAGTTGAGGAGTTTCCTAGGATTGACCAATTTTTATAGGCAATTTATAAGGCATTTCAGTACAATTGCTACTCCATTAACTGAGTGTCTGAAGAAAGGGAAATTCTAATGGGGCGAAGAGGCTGAAATAAGCTTTGTGAATCTAAAAGAAAAGTTATTTATGACCCCTGTATTGACACTACCTAATTTTGATAAGTTATTCGAGATTGACTGTAATGCTAGTGGGGTAGGGATTGGTGTAGTGTTATCACAGGAGAAGAGACCAATAACGTTTTATAGTGAGAAGTTGAGTGAGACCATGAGGAATTGGTCAACTTATGACAAGAAGCTCTATGTTGTTGTGAAAGCATTGAGAATATGGGAACACTATTTAGTGGGAAAGGAATTCATTCTACACTCAGAGTAGTATTAAAACATCTAAATGGTCAAACTAGGATAAGTAAGGATATGCATGCTAGGTGGATTCAATTCTTGCAGAAGTTTCCTTTCAGGTTAATGCATAATCTAATGTGCAAAATAAAATGGCTGACGCTTTAAGTAGAAGGACTAATTTGTTATTCACCTCAAGTGTTGAGGTTATGGGCTTTGAAAGAATAAAAGAGTTGTATAAAGATGATGGTGATTCAAGGAGATCTGGAGGAAGTGTACTATTAAAGAGTTTTGTGATAATTATCATATTAATTAGGGATATTTAATGAAAGGAAATCAATTGTGTATTCCTGAATCCTTCTTGAGGGAGAAGTTGATTAGAAACCTTCATGGGGGAGGTTTAGCGGGACACTTGGGTTGAGATAAAACCTTAGCTGCTGTGACAAAGAGGTATTTCTGGCTTCAACTGAGAAGAGATGTTGGTAAGATTGTAGAGAGATGCTACATCTGTCAAACCTCCAAAGGGCAATCTCAAAATACTGGGTTATACACTCCAATACCAATACCTGAGAACATCTGGGAAGACTTGTTCATAGATTTTGTCCTAGGTTTACCTTGTACCCAACGAGGTGCTGACTTTATTTTTGTTATTGTTGACAGGTTTTCTAAGATGACTCATTTTATTCTATGTAGAAAAACCGCAGATGCACAATCCATTGTCAAGTTATTTTTTCAAAGAAGTGATGCGCTTACATGGTGTTCCTAAGTCCATTACTTCTAACAGGGATAACAAGTTTCTTAGTCACTTCTGGAAGACGTTGTGGTTCATGTTTGATTCTTCGCTAAATTTTAGTAGTACAGCTCATCCACAGACTGATGGGCAGACTGAAGTGACCAACAGAACACTGACAAATCTAATCAGGAGCATTTGTGGTGAAAAGCCAAGACAGTGAGATCAGGGATTGGCTTAAATTGAATTTGCCTGCAATAGTTTTGTTTATAGAACTATTGGGAGATCACCCTTTTTAGTGGTCTACATCAAAATGCCACAGCATGCTCTGAATTTGTTAAAATTACCCAAGGGGGCAGAGGGTAATATCACAGTTAAGAACATGACAAACCAGTGTCAAGCCATCATTGAAGAGGTAAAAAGGAAAATTGAGAGTGCGAATGCAAAATACAAGGAGACTGCTGATAGATATAAGAAGAAAAACTGTTTGAAGTTGGTGATCAGGTGATGATGTACCTGAGGAAGGAGTGCTTTCATGTTAGCAAGTATAGCAAATTACAGCTAAAAAAGTATGGTCATTATAAAGTTATTCATAAAATCAATGACAATACTTATATTGTTAAACTTTCTGATGATATGAACATTTTCAAGACATTCAATGTAGCTGATTTGTCTTTTTTCCATCCAGACAATATACCTTTATATCCTGAAGAGAACTCGGAGTCGAGTTCTTCTTTGGTGGGAGAGAATGATGTGGACCAGATAACCGAGAAATATATAGATAAGCAAAAAAAGGATAATAAACTATAATGTGCTTCAAAATCAAGTGCAAGTCGACAAATTTTTTTATAATTTTAATTAAATTTTATAAACTTTTAGAGTTTTTTGGTGAGCAGATGATAAAAAATTTTAACCTAATTGAGAGAACTTTTTTTTGAAAACGGTTTGTATCTTTTATTCTTTATAATTCAATCGTTGTCATTAATTTCTTGTTGTTAATTACGCTTTCTTGATGCGTCACTATATCACTAGTTACCCTTTAAATTATATAAATTTTTAAATCTAAAAAAACATATTACACACTAAATTTGTTTACAAGAAAAAATTATTTTTAAAATTAATATTTTTTATACTTTTCAGATAAATATTTTTTTATTTAAATTTTAATTAATTTATTCATGTATATTTATTCTAAGAACATAAAAATTCAAAATTTTGAATTTAAAAATATCCTATTTACGAGCATTTCTTACTCTTTAAGAATTACTTTTGTTGTCTCTTACAATTTTAAGCAAGTTAGAGCTTCCTTGTCATGGATTATGAAAGCCTTTGCCTTTCTGTTTTTCGACTTTTCTTTTTGCCTTTGTTATGTCACTTGCTTAGGGTTAAGCATGCAACTCCTATTGAAGGGGACGTTGGATCTGTCATGCCATCTTCAGGTACTGCAGATTGTGAAGCAATTAGACCTCTTACCTTTTATTTGGATAACAAAATAAGAAAATAAATAAAATAAATAAAAAATGAAAGGAAGAAAATTTTGGTCTATCTTTAAGAAAGGATAGTGTGGATAAAAAAAGTTAGTTTTTTATTTATTTTTAGAAATAGTTAAGAAAGACAAATATAACATAATTAGGATATAACTTATATATATATATATGTTAAATTTATATACATCATATTAGAAAATTTTTATCATGGGCTTTATTTATCCTCGTATGCCTTACTTATTTTCTAAATTTATTGTGTGATATATACTATATGAGTAATGGTATCATTCACAAATGTAAATATATAATGTGGGTATTTATTTATTAAGTATAACATAAGCTTTTAACTCAGTTTTAATTTTTATTGTTAAAATTAAAAAAATAGTTTAGGTGTGTTCTCAACGTGCTTAAATCAATGTGTCAAAACCGTGTCCAATTTTTTTTTTTTTTTTTATTCAAAACTCTTTGGCAAATATATTTAGTTGTGTCAGACGTATGTTAAACGTGTCTCTGTATCTAACGGATATCTAATTCTTGGAAAATAGTGAAAAGTGGAGAAAAGTAAAATAATGTGTTATGATTCTAAATTCATACTCGTATTATAATTGATGAATATTAATAAAAATAATTTATATGAGCAAATTGACTGTTTTCTGAATTAAGTAAATAAGTTATAAATTTGGTAGGCCAACAAGAAAAATTGACTTCTAACTGAGGCTATTGAAACTTGAGGCAAGGGCTGAAGTTGAGGTTAAAGGCAATTTGCTTGTTAACCACTTCACTAAGACGTTGATGGTTCGCAAATCCACTTGCCACTTGCCATATAAAAAGCACTGAAAGAAGTACTCTGAGCTTCTGGAGGCTGTTCAACTTTAAGGAACATGACATACTGTCGTCAATGGGGGGCGTGAGTAACCAATTAAGCTGATTTGATTGAAAACAAACCATCTGAAGATGCCCCCATATGGGTATATATCCTGATTCCCTTCTACCATTTTGATCCTGTGTGAAGCCAAGAAATTCAGAAGATCACTGGAAGGAAGCGGCTTCAGTAGTTCCCAGCTCCAACCCTCCTCCAATTTCCAATAATCCGCGACAGGCTCTGCTTGGCTTAAAGGCTTCAACAATAGGATTCCAAGGCTTCCTCGATATAATGTTACGGACTGCCAAAATATGCTTTCAGACTAAGCTCGTTAAATGTTAGTTCTATTAGTGTCTAAGATATGGTAAAAATAAAAAATAAAAAAATAAAAAAATTAAAGTATATTTACATGTTATCTACTTAACATATTTTATTTTTAAAAAATTTATAATAATCTGAAGATGCGCCTATATGAGTATATAGAAAAATAGAATCTTGCGTGGGACGACTTGAGTGATGTTGTTTCCGAGGCGGGTGATCTGGAGGAGCCTCAAGATACTGTACAAGAGAGCTCGCATGTTGGCATCTTGCAGACCACATTGATGATGTTGGACGAGATGGAGGAGTGGATCGTCCCTGCATTTCTCCCCTAGGTCGCCTATTAATTGATGGTTCTTTTAACACATCCACCTTCGAAACAAAAGTTGCTCTTCAGGTTGAATTTTGCTTCTTGAGTCACACATTGAATGGCGTCTAGTAGAAGATGATATGATTGTCCTCGCTTAGCATGCAACGATGTCGAGAAATTGTTAGCCTCTGCCTTTGCCAGCGAGCAATAATTTTAGCTTCTCCCCGTAAGGAAGTCTTTCTTCATTAACAGGGTTCCACAGAAGAAAAAACTTACTGAAAATTGAAGAAAGAAATTGTTTCGCAGTCATCAGAAGACAAAAGGCAACCAGGGTGTTCTAACTTTACTCATATTTAATTAATAATAGGAGAGAGCCACGAGTTGATTGCACAAATCATTGGTGGAGTTCCGACTAACATCTTAAAGATTTTGATATCTGTAGGCTCTGTAAAGTTAAAACTTCTATTGCACAGCTGACGAGTGAGTTGTAAACGTACTATAGTCGCAATTCAAACGTAAAAGAACTTCTATGTGGTCTTTAGCCATGAAAACAGCAAAACCCAAGATAACTGATGGCGTGCATGCCTAAATGCAAGAGAAGAATTCCAAATGACTTGCATGATGGACTTCTACATATCTCGCTCTCTCTCCCCACACGACACGCAAGACAGATGCTTACGAGTTACAATCTCATTTTCCTTAATAGTTACGACTGATGACGGTGAGGGTGACGTCTACTCGTCCGGTCACTACTAGACTTCGAAAAATCAAATGAATGTCTAGAGGATTTCTTCAGTCTGCTTTTTTTACAGGCACGATGCCTATCTGAGTCGGAACTATCAGATGGACACCAACGGTCGTTTTTGCTCTCGTTAATTTTATGATGCATGTCAGAATCTGATTCATTGAGTGAATCAGAATGCTTGTGCCTTCTGCTTTTGCCTTGCTCATACTTGTGAGAATCCGAATCTTTAAACGAATAACGATGCTTCTCTTTGCACCTTTCGGGATGCCTCTCAAACTCCATATCCTCCGATGAACTCGATTCAGAATAATTTAGCTTCTTGCTCTTCTTCCTCTTCTCCTTCCTTGATCTCCTCCTGCGAATGTCTTTAGGTAAGGATGACCCATCATCTTCAGAAGGTGCGCAAGATTCTCTATTGGGTGACAAATTCCTCTTATTCTTACTCTTTCTACGTTTCTTTTTAGGTTTGCTTGGAGAAAAGTTGGTGAGCAACTCCGGCATACTATCACCTAAAAACCCTGTAAATCGTATAAAAATTTACAGGAATACGAAATAAGAATGCAATCAAAATTCATGCTACTGGGAATAAAGCAGTGAAAATTTGTGCCACATTTCCCCCTTCCCCCCCCCCCTCCCAAAAAAAAAAACGAGGTAGGAGGAAACCCATGTACCTCCATATTCATCAAATATGTCATCAGCAACAATCTGCTGATTAGGATCATCAGGATCAAAACCCCCGCGAGGAGGACTCATGCCAGGTTTTTGCTTCAACTCCCACTTTAGTGGCTGTAAGTATTCAAATGAGACAAGATTCATATGTCAAATAAGCATAATGTCAGCAAGCAAGAGTAGATGAGAAAAACTGACTTATGTTTAGCACACAACTAAATATAATAGGCTCAAGGCAGTTAAATACCCATGATCAATATTAACAGCCAAGTGAAACAAATTGTTTTATCATGTTCCCACACAAACCCTCTTCATGAGCAGAAGTGTACGTGTATATGTGTACGTGCGCATGCACATTATTATGACTTTCTGTCTCAAAAGTAGTTCAAGGAAAGCCTTGAATTGCAATTAGATCAACCACTCCACTTCAACGAACTAGGAACAACTAAAAATGAACATTTGTTCATAGAACCATAATTTCAAACATTAAACAGATAAAATTGTTAACTGATTACAGTACAATTAAAAGGAAATATAACTAACCTCACTAGGATCTGTATGGGCCACTATAGCAGTCAAGGGGTCATCTCTTTTTAAGCGACTCTCTTCATTAGGCATTATTGCATCTTTCAATGGACATTCGCGATCACCACTTTGGTGACCATAATTTCCACATCTTACACATTTTACATTGCGTATTTCAATTCCAAATGGCTTCACCCTTGCAGGAACACCTGTCTCCAGCCTGAAATTGTGGCACCATTATCAAAGTGCAAAAAAGTGCATGCTCACTTTTATGCAATAGCAAATTCCAGGTAGATATGCTAAATATATATGGTTCCTGCAGGCTCACATGGGATCATTGGTGCTTAAATCTATTATCACCGGTTATTTTCTGCTGATTCATATTGTAATGTCAACATTCATAATCCTTAAAGATTACAAGCATACAGGAAAAAGGATCAAAGAAGCAGCCCACTACTTTCACTCAGATCAACCCACATATCTTATTTTCATCTCCATACTTATAATGACCACAACTATTGATCAAAGCCCTCACTGACAGTTTGTAGCTGCCACATTCATTCACTTTACTGTCACTGAAGCTATGGCAAACAATGTGATTGCTTGAGGAAGATTTTCAGCTACAAGCCACAGGAGAACTTGCAACGTCTTGGCTCAAAATTCATGTCACTCATTTTATCAGAAATGAAAACACCACTCCAATAAATGAAGCAAACCAAGCATGTATGTGTCAGGATTAGAAAACTCTGCACATTGGGTGATTGAAAAAGTTAAGAATTGGAAATGCATAAACCACGGTTCAAATATATGCCACATTCTTACTCAAAGATGGGTGGAGCAAAGTCATTCATTTTCCTTGACAAATATCATATAGAAGTTCAATACAGGTCGACTATCTTTAGATATGATTGAACCGTGAGGAACATTTTAAGTCCATAACCCATATTGTATTTTCTAAGGTAAATAAGTCCTTAATGGAGCTGCCGTATGTAATTGAAGCTCCTGCAGTTAACAGTGCCTTGAGAACCATCTATGCAGCACAAAGAGATCCACAAATTGCCACAACAAAAAGACTACGAAACCATTTAGTCCAAGGGACCCAATCTAGGTTGCTGCAAATTCTAAGTCAAAAGTTACAGCCAAGCCCATTCCAGAACTCCTTTAGCGTCCAACAACAATTCTCAAAACACTTATATACAGCATATTTATCTTCTCAACGACTACATTAGGCAGAGATCAGGATAACAGTTGGCATGGTACAGAAAATCATCCAAAATATGACACTCTGGGCTTGATATCAAAACAGGTTGACATGAGAAAGTACAAAATAAAAGTTACAACCACAGATTCCATCAATGACTGAATTTGCTGATATGATGTTCCAAGTTATCAATTAAACCTGACAAATTGAGCAAGGAAAAGATTTATTTCCACTGCATTGAACAAAACGGTGCATACATCATGCCTCTGTAGCATAAATTTTGTGACCCAAAGCTGCACTCAATTTGCAGCAATTTGTTCAGCAACTGATAGTTACAAGGAAAATTAATAGAATTAGGATTTAGCCAGCAAAATCACCTAGTTTGATCACATCTAATTCGTAGTAGTTATTCTTATAAGATTGGGGCCCTTTTAATCCATAGACATTTGATTCAAAGGTCAAGCAATAGAAAGTGAAAACTGTCAATGGTAAGTGTTGGAGAGCTGTAACTGCAGTGTGAAACTTACCGAGGAGCATTCTTAAGGATTGCAAATTCTTCCTCGGTTGGTAAAGGACGCCCAAAAACATCTTTAGGTCTTGGTTTCTTCTTCTCCTCAACCAATTGATTTGTACTGGGCACTGATTCTAGTGGCCTTGCAAAAGAAAAAAAAAAAGACAATAATAAAAGGTAATCAATAAGTTTGACTTCAAAAGCTACAATATTAAAAGGACTGGACTACTATGACTATTAAGAAAGACTTAAACCAAAATCCTATGGATAAAGCTCATAGTAGTTTATGGAAGATTGATTGGTTGTGTTTCCATTTGTGTCATAGGGCTAATTGATTTCCAAAGCTTGTAATACCAACTTCAAATTCTGCTTCTCCGGTTGCAGATCCCCGAACATTCAGAAGGTCCCTAGATCACAAAAGAATACTAGTAATGACAACAACAGAACAAGTAAATGTACATGGATGTAGTTGGGTTTTGAGCAGGAGGGTTATCGAGTTCCACTTTTTTCTTCTCATCAGCAATCTCTGCAGCCTTGGCACTTTCAGCATTATAACCAGGTGGACGAACATACATGAAGCTAACAGCTTGCATCATCTCCATCTGCACTGTGTCAAAAAATTCAGATTCACATTTGATATAAAAGTCATATTCAGTGAGAGGTTGAACAACGCAAAATATAATGAAAACATGCATAACAAACAATCAAAAGGCAAGGGGAATAATAATATTATTTTCATATCCTTTAGATAAAATTTGCAGAAATTTTTTTTTTTTAAAAAAAGTGAAACAAAGAAAACTGTGAGAAAGAAAAAAGGAAAAAGACCTTATCTTTCTCTTTCTTGGAGACAAGGGCAGTCTGGCGGAAGAACTCCTGCTCTTGAGCATACTGCACCACCGTAAATTCAAGAAAATTAATTCAAATAAATGGAAACCATGCAAGTAATGGCGGCAGGCGGTTGTTAAGAGGCATGAAAGAAGAAAAAAAAAAAGAAAGAAAGAACTATACCTCGCGGGCGACTTCCTGAGAACGGTGGAGGCGCTGGGAGTGGGTCTGCTCGGCGATCCACTTGCGGCGTTGGTTAGGGTAGGAAAGGGGATGCCAAGGCTTCTGGTTAAGGTAGGAATGGCTCCAAGCAGTGCCTGCCTTGTTCTTGTAATCAACCTCAACCCCACCACCGCGGCTGCCGCCACTTTTCTCATTATCACTATTGAACCTCTTGCTCAGCCTTATCCCTCCTCCCTCTTCTCCCTCCATTCTCGAACCACTTTCTCTCTCTCGCTCTCTTCCCCTCTGGAAATTTCTCTGATTGTTTTTTTTTTTTTTAACTGTGATGATATATACGACCAAAATCCGACAAAATAAATGCACCCATGAGTTCTTTTTATTTTTATTTTAAGTCCTTTAACGTTTTTTTTGTTTCTATATAAGTCCTATACCTGCCCAAAACAGATCAAACTAGGTCAATTCATAATTTAAAATTGCTACTAACATTAATCATCGCTGTTCTTTCAATTAATTCAACTTTTATATTATATGTTTACACAAAGAAACATCACAGAAAAGCAAAAATGCAAAGTTCAATAGTAATTGAATTACATGGACCCAAATTTTGTAGATATATTAAAAATTGAGATTTACTAATGTCATAAAAAGTTAAATCGATGTTATAAGAAAAATTAAATATTTATATAACTATGATCATTTGTTTATTTTCATGATAATATAATGATGTAATAGTATATGTTAGTATACTTTGATTTAATTTTTTCTATATACAAAACTTTATTTCATAAAATAATTAATAGTTATGATTAGTTAAAAAAATAAAATTTTATTTAGAATGAATAAATATTATTAATTAATTTTTTTTGTGTGCTCATATATTTTCTTATTTAAAATCAAATGTAGAAAATTTATCTCACTCATAAAAATAAATGAAAATAATGAAATAAATTAGATAACTAAAAATGATATTTTTTATAGTAATTGAGTTATATATTACATTTAGTTAATCCATTTTAGAAGATTACAAAACTTAGCACATAAAATAGATGTAATAATAATCAAATAAAAAAAGTTTAAAATTTAAACTACTTATGGTGTGTTTGTCTCAAAATCCAATATAAATAATTATAGTAATTAAATTTATTAAAATTTTTAAAATAAAATATTTTTAAGTGATGAGTTACATAGAAGTGACACATTTATGGTCTTAATAAAGTAAAGTGAAGAAATGGACATTGCGAAATATAAAATTTGCTCCTAAAAAAACATGAGAGGAAAGTTGGTCGAATGTAACGAGAGAAGCAACATATATAAGTAGGAAGTAAATGATGCTCAAGAGGTATGTAAAAAGTGACATTGAAAATTCAAGTTTGTAAGTAACATTATATGGTGAGGACATCAACTAGTGGAAATAATAAGTGAAGGCCAGGGGATGTTCTCAAAAAAAAAAAATCATCATAAAAAGATTTATGATGTTGAAAAATGATAAAAGTACAACAAAAAAAGTAGGCAACATGCAAAAGTAGTTGCCTTTGAGATAGAAAATAGATGAATAACTTAAAAAGCATGCGAAGAAGTTACAATAAAATAAGTCGAGTGAAAATTCATATAATACTTGATAAGTTATGATGAATGTTATTTGTTATTTGTTTGCAGTAGCAATATAAAAAAATGACAAAAGATGTTAAAATTACATTAATATGTGTTACAACTAAAGGTAAAAGTTACTCTGAGTGTTTTTGTGAATTGTATTAATGAATCCATAAAGAATAAAAAAAAGGGTTACAAATAACTCAAATTGTTAGTTAAGGGCTTAGAGCTCAAGTTGATAAAAGTTTGATGAAGTTCATTTATTTAGGTAAATGAACAAGTCTTGACCTTAATTTGAAAGCTTGTTTAATAAAAGAGTGAAGTTTAAAAGGGTCAAATGAGTAACTCATTTAATGGAATTAGTAAAGCTATATTATAGGCTTGATTAAAGAATCATTTGAGAGCTCATTTATAATATCATTATTAGCTCTTTTGTAAAATTATTTGGAAGTTTGTTTATGGACTCATTTATAACCTTTATTGAAACACTTATGAATTGAACATATGAAGTTTACATCTTTATTATTTGAGAGACTCTTTAGAAAACCTAACCCTTTAGTTATTTCCCTGTAAGTGTCAATAGACTCTTTTGGAACCTAATTTCTTTAGTTGTCATAGCTTAACCTTTATTTCCTTTTCCATTTAGTTATCTATGATGTTATTCTCTCAATGCCTAAAACCCAAGAAGATTCCTTACTTGTTATATTGATTGTGAGTGAGTTATGATCATTAATTGATTTCTTCTTTTTGATAAAAAATTTGTGTTACTGTTGTTATTTTCTTTGTCTTTTTTACCTTTTTTTTACTTGTTAATATGTGAGTTTTCAACATTGTGTACTAATTTAGGAGGTATTAGTATAGAATTTAGAGTAAAAGTAACTTATTGTTTGTCTTCATAACCAAAAGAAAAAAGTTTTAGACTTTTTTTTTAATTTAATGTTTATTTAGTCTAAGTGATTTAATTATGATTGACTAAGAAGAATTGTATCTTTTACACATGTTATAATGGCAAGGTCTATTTTCATTTTAGAGGACTTTTGTTATTTATTTACGATGTGTTGGTATATTGAGAGATAAAAATAAAAGGGTGGTTAGAGTGAAACAATGACCATGCTCATAACAAGTAAAGTTAAGAAATTTTCATTATCCAATGACAGATTGTATTAAATGTTATTAGTTTATTTTTAAACATAATTAGTCTTAAATTAATGGATTTATAGTGGAAAAGTGTTTAAGTTTTTTATCCTTATTCACTTTTAAATAATTATGCTTGGGATTGAAAGTTAAGCAAGAGTTTAGTCATATTTCTTTCTCCTACTTTAGGTTATTATTTATTTTTGGAGGTTTTGTATTATCCCATTAATTTTTATTTTCTTTCAATTTTAGGTGTAACTATGTTATTATCTTTTCATTTTGATTTTGCAAAAAGTAATTTATTTAATTTGATTAATGAAATTGTCTTTATCTTACTTCAGCAAAAATAATTTATTCTTTTGATTCTTGCACTATTTGCTAAGAAAGATAGTTACTCCTCATTTCATGAATATTTGTTGAATAATAGTAAAAAATGAATGTTTGGCTAGTTTCAAGGGTGAGAAAAAAAAAGTAGAAACATGGTTAAAAAAGTTAATAAAATAAGTTTGACAACAAATTTATGAAAATTAGGTCAAACAATTCGTTATATGGTTTTGACTTATTATTTTGTTGATTTTGACTAGAATTTGTATAAAATAATTCTTAATTTTTTGTGATTGCCCACTTTTTTAAAATATATTTGTTATTCATGACATAATTTATAAGCATTATTGTTGATAATGCTTTACATGATGATGTTAGTGTAAGGTTATTACAAGATAATATTTTTTATTAAGACAAGCACTTCTTTTACAATTAGTTGTTTCATGTGCAATGTTATGCACATATTGTAAATATTTTCATTTAAGATGATTTGTTTGAAATAGAGCTTATTATTCACAATGTTCATGAGAGTGTAAAGTATTTAATGACATTAAAGGTATGTTTGACTACATTTTGTGAAAGCAATTACCATCAAAGAAATTGGTATTGGATTATTATATTTAGTAGAATGTAACCTATGTCATGTTAGCTATTATTGTAGAATTCAAGGATGTGTTTTCATATTATAAAAAAAGACACTATATTTACTACCATTTGTCTTGTAAAAAAGATTGAGCAAAATTTAAAGAGGTATATTTATTTTTAGGTTTAGAGTGTTTTATTTTTTATGTATTTTTGATTGACCTTTGGAGGATTAAACAAGTGTTGAATAAGAAACTTATACATGAAAATAAATTTATGAAAAGGTGTCTAAAGCAATAATGACTAAGCTTGATAAATATTAAGGTCATGGTAACTTATGGTAACTTGCTAATTGCTATTAATGTTATCTTAAATTTAAGGAACAAATTGATATTAAGGATGTTGATTTCACTTTTAAGTACTTTAAACTAAAGGTACTATAAGTGAGTCAAATTTTGATAATTTTATGAAGAGGATTAATATGGTTAATTAATTCAAATTAGAATTGAAAATTTATTTAGATAAAGGTATATATGTGATGCAAATTCAACCATTTAATTTGATGCATTGGAATGGTGGAAAGCAAATTATCTCAAATTTAAAATTTTGTTCAAAATAGTTTCTAATATGTTATTGATTTTTGTTATCACTATTGATTCAAAATTGGCTTTTAGTGCTGGTGATATGGTTATTGATCCATATCATGCCTCTTTGTTAACTAAGATGGTTCAAGAATTGCTTTATCCTTAAAATGACTTTACATTTTCTATAAAACGGAGAAAAAAAAAAGTAAAGGAAAACTTTATGAATTTTTTTAGCATAATTAATATTTCTTTATCATTATAAAAAATATTTTGTAATTTTATTACTTTTAAAATGGTTTATCTTTTTTACAAAATCATTCTTTATATTTAATAGAATTTATCTTTATAATTATTATGACTTTATCATTTTTATTTCTTTAGAATGATTTATCTTTATTATTTAATATTATACACTAAAATTAATTGCTTTTATCATGGCAAAAGATAAAGAAACCAAAGAGTATTTGTTATAGTGTGTCATTAGTAGATGTCTCTCCAAAATTCATGCAACAGTGTTAGAAGTTGTAGTCCAAGAAACTTATTATATTAGAAATGTTACAAGTTTTATTATTGATATTACAACTTTACTTATTTGAAAACTTGACTTGGATATCTAATATTTTGTTAACTAAAGCTTATATATCCATTAAAGGTGCAAGGCTAAAATGCTTACTACTTTGTTAATCGGTAAGATTTGCACATATAGTACTTAAGTTATCTTAAATTCTCTTATAATTATATATTTTTATTCTATTTTCTTGTGAAATTTATTTACTTATGTTTAGTTTCCAACATATACTACAAAATATTGAGTCATGCTTGATCCTAAACTAAATCTTAAGCTCCATTTTGAGCTTAGTTTCTTTAATATTCAAAGAGTCCAAGTCAAGCCAAGCTAAGCCTGAGCTTTGATAATACTTCTCTAAGCTGAGCTCAAGCCTTATTTTTCAAGCTTGAGCTCAGCTTAAGCTTTATATTATTTAAACTAAAACGAATATGAATATTTTTATGCTTAGATCATCTCAGCTTGATTTATTTGTAGCCTCAAACAAAAATGAAAAGTTTAAGAAATAAAAAGTTTAATCAGTACAGGATTTATAAAATTAAAAAAGGCATATGAAAATAGATAAAAAGAAATGTCAAATTTCATATCAAAGTGAGAAAATGAGAATAATATGTATCAAATTTAGGATACTATAAATACCAAAAAGTAACATTAGCATTAAGATAATATATGAGAAATACTGTAAGATGAGAACTTGGAGTTCTTTATAGAAGAACAACAAAATGTATTTAAAATATGTGATAAATGAGTACTTGATCATTATTTGGCTTGAGTTGGACCCTTATGTTTGGTTGACTTAGCTAACCTTTGATTAGGGTTATCATTTAATTTATTAAACTTGTAACTTAGCTAATCTTTAACTGGGGTTTAACTCATTAACTTATTGGACTTATGAGTTAAGCTAACCTTTAATTATAATTTGACCTTTCAATTTATTAAACTTATGATTTGAGCTAACTTTGACTTTTTGATCTATAAACTTGTAGGTTTTTTATTTGGACCTTTTGATTCTTTCAATTTTTTTATTTATGATATTATGATTATTGTTTTAAATGGTGATATTAGATATTGGAAATTGAGCTTGCAAGTTAAAGATGAAATTTAAGACATGATCAACGACACTCTTACCATTGATTAATTGTTGACTTTGGATAATGAAATTTTACGGTAGAATGGTCATCTTAATTTTTTTTAAAACACAATCACATAATTATTCATCATGATTAATAAAATACATTACAAACAAGTATATTACACTTATGATTGGTTTTTTTTTATTTGGACCTTTTGATTTTCGATTTTAGTTTATTTTATTTATGTCATTTGTTAAGTCCATTAGATGTTGAAGATTAGTCTTGTCAATTGAAGATGGGATCCAAGACATAGTTAATGGCTTTCTTGCCATTGACCAACTGTTGAGTTTTAAATAATAACATTTTAAAGTAAAATTTATTACTTTGATTTTCTTTATCTAAACATAATCACACAATTATTCACTATGATTAATGGAATGTGTTAGAAAGAAGCATAAACTTGATAACTTTAATGATTATATTGATTAATCTGTTGTTGTCAATGATAGAATTCAGTGGTGATGCTAATTAAGTTAGAGCTTAGATTTGGTAAGGAAGTGATTTCTTCAACACTTTGTCTATTTACTGTGAGGTTAGTGACCTTTTTTGTTATATCTCTATTTTATTCAATTTATAACTACATGAAGTTCTTGTTTGATCTTAAGGATTATGGTCTTTAACTCATAATTGAAGGTTTATTGCAAAAATAAACTTAGTGGCCTTGAGACCCAGTACAATGTTTATTTACTTATATATATAAAAAAAGAGAAATTAAAAGGTTAATTATATCATAAATTGGGTTTCAAACTCATATGTCTAATTATTACAATAGAGTTCAATGAAATAATGTTCAAATGCCTATAACACTTTACTATTGGGTTTAAAATTACAATATAAATAGTTATATTACCTCATATGCAAAAAAACAAGCTATAAATCTCTCATTATTTTTATTTTAAGAAATTGATCCATGGGTACAACTTATTGTAATCTTTACATCTTAACTTAAAAGTTTAAAGTAAAATTTATTACTTTGATTTTCTCTTTTTAAACACAATCACACAATTATTCATTATGATTAATGAAATGTGTTAGAAAGAAGCATAAACTTGATAACTTTAATAATTTTACTAATTAATCTATTATTGTCAATGATAGAATTCAGTGGTAGTGCTAACTAAGTTAAAGTTAAATTGGTAAGGAAGTGACTTATTCAACACTTTGTCTATTTACCCTGAGGTTAGTGGCCCTTTTTGTTATATTTTTATTTTATTCAACTTATATCTATATGAAGCTCTCATTTGATCTTAAGGATTATGGTCCCTAACTTATAATTGAAGGTTATTGCAAAAATAAACTTAGTGGCTTTGAGGCCCTTTATAATGCTTATTTACTTATATATATAAGAAAAAGGAAAGAGAAATTAAATTTTAATTGTATCATAAAATGTGTTTCAAACTCATAAGTTCAATGAAAAAAATGTTTAAATGCCCATAACACTTTACTATTGGGTTCAAAATTACAATATAAATAATTATGCTACCTTATATGCACAAAAACAAGTTATAACTCTCTCTATATATTTTTTAAGAAATTTATCTAAGGGAGTAACTTATCGTAATCTTTACATTTTTACTTAAAATTTTTAATTTATAAGTTCATTTCATCTTTTGGAAAGCATTTTTTGGTCCTATGAACCTAAAGGCCCAATTCCCTAACCTAAGTGTAAAAACTTGACTAGAGTAGTGTCAAAAATCTCATAAAAAAATAAATGATATTATCTTAAACTAATTAGATTATCTTTAGCTAACTAAAAGTAATTATTTTTAGATTTTTTCTTATCATTTTTCAACCAAAATAAAAGTATCTTTAATCAACTAATTAGGTTTTTTTTTTTACTACTTAAAACTTTAGAGGGCCTTTTCTTTTTTCTTGATGATGACATAACAAAAAGAAGGGAAAATGAAAGAAATAAAAAGAAGGAACAAAAAAAACATGAAAATGACGAAAACAATGTAAAAAGTAAACATGTCTTAGATTATTTGACCTATATAACTTTTTGAGCTACTCATAAATACTTTTCAAATTATAAAAAGCTCACTTTTGAGTTACTAGGTAATCATTATCATAACCTAAACACATAGATCAGAAAACCAACATTGAAAACCATAGTTAAAGAAAAAATAAGCATTTACTTGCAAGAAATAAAAGTCATCACTGCCAATTAGGGGTCGTTTCAATTTGTTATTGTCTAAATTTGAAATTACTGGTGCAAGTGAGTTTTTTGCAGTATCAAATCAATAAAAGGGAAATAACAAAATCTAGTTAGAATTAAATTTTAAGTATTTAAATAATTTTCATGCATTAAACTAGCTTTTATGCTTGTTTGTGTGTAGATATGTACAAATCTATAAAAGTAAAATAAAAAAGAAAAGAATTAGTAAAAGGTTTACCTTCTTTATCGAATCTTGGTAAATAAAGACATTGATAGAAAAGATGTAGGGTATCATTAACTAGCAACAATGTTCTTTTCCTCTTCTAATTTATCTTTACAACTTTTAAAGCTTATATTAACCATAATAAAAAATAAAAGTAATTAAAAAATAGTTTAAACACAAAACAATAAAATGAAAAAAAAACATAATAAAAGGTGAGTTAACTCTATTAGATACAGTCCATGTTGGTTAAATTATGTGAAACTTAGACAGTTTTAAGTTAAAAGGCTAACCAGCTCAAATTTAGTCAAGCTAACCCAAGCTCAAACAAATTTCAACCTCACTTATAAGGCTCAATCCTAACACTTAAAGTCCAAACTTCTTCTTTAAGGTTAACCATACAAGTCATTTGAGACCTTTTGCTAAGTTATAAGATAATTTGTTTTCAAGCCTAGGTTAAATTCTCTACTAATTTAAAATTATACATTACCTAAGTACTTAAGTTTACTTCTTTTAGTGCCTACAAAGTTCCTTTTTAAACTCTGACTTATGAGTATATTAGATTTGCACACCAAAAACTAGAATCAGAAATAAAGACTATTTTTCTAGATCAAAAAGTAAATTCAATTTTTGAGCAAAAAGGTGAATTAGTTTTTAGATATGTAAATTCAATTGCATAAGAAATTTTAAAAATAAATTTAGCATACCAAAAAGTTTTCTGCAAGACAACAACTTTTTGTCATTCAATTAATTTTTTCATGAGTTTTTTTATTATGTCAAATCAAGATTTTGACTACTTACTCTCTCAAATTTGTATGAAAATGCTTAAACATAGGTTATAGGTGAGGGTTTTGTTGGTCTGCTCATAGTTTTGGACCTTATTGTCAACTTGGATACATCATTCATAAATCCACTTTTGTTTGTTTGTTTTCAAATGATAACGATGAGATCATCATAACTAATTAATATTATTACAATGATCATTACCATCATTTAGATCTTTAGATATACATAAAATGTTGTAAAACTTATTAACAGATGATAGTGCGCCGCTTAAGATATACTCTTAAACATTAAACTAGAGTGCATCATTTTAAAATAATTAGCAAAAATGCACATTCTAATATATGAAAGGATTTAACTATAAGTCATACCAACTTTTCATCTTTTGTATTTATGATATATGATTTCATATAATGTTAGTTAAAAATATAATTGATTGTACTTTAATTACTATAAAACTATTCATCTTTTTTAGCATAACATTTTAGTTATGATCTCATCAAAAGATAATAAATATGAATAATTAGAATATAATCTAAGAAATTGAAATATTTTATGTTAAATTTTAAGTTGGTTGGATAATAAAACTATCAAAAATGCTAAAAAAAAAATGAAAGATGTATGCTACACAACAGACTTAAGCCATAGAAATAATGTACAAATTAAGACAAAAATTGATGAAATTCATGGTGAAGAGGCTAAGGCAACAAAGGAGCAAGAAAGAAAATGTTTAGAAGTCAAAGAAGGGAAGATGACATAGACAGCTAAGGTTGATTTTTGAGCAAAAAGATGAATTTATCTAATAAAGATAATGACATCATTTGGTCAAAAGGTCGCCAATTATTTATGTTAAATGTGATTAGGCAAAATCAATACTAAAGCCAAAGTCTTGCCTTGGTACCCTGCTACTCCTTTATTTGGACTTATAGCCCACTTATGTTATGTCCATTTGAATCGCCAAAAGGTTTAGGTGTTAAACCTATGCTGACCTCCCGACCAATAAATAAATAATAATCATAATAATTAATAAAAAAATATATAAATAAAAATAAAGGACAACAAAGAATTTAAATATTCTAAATCTTAAATTATCAAAGAATTAGAATTTGTACATCTTTATCTCTTGCTTTCATAATCTCTTGTAAAAAGATTTAAAACTCCAAAAGCTCATAATTTTAAGATTTTAAAAATTCAATTTCTCAAATTTTAAATACCAAAATTCAATTGACCGAAGAAAGCTCAATTGAGCTATTAGAAACTCGAATTAATTTTTAACTTTATCTTTTTTCAATTTCCTTTTAAAAGTCAAACTTTGAATGAAAAGACATTTCTAATATTTCCAAAATTTATTTGGAGTAAAGAATATTAATTAAAACATCTTGTTTTTAATAACTTGGAGTAGGAAATCTTCATAAAAATTATCGTAACTTTTTGCTAAAAATGTTTCAGTGAGAAGAATTATTGTCAAGAACATTTATAATTTTATATAATATAATAAATTAAATTCATTTGAAATAAAAAAAATAGTGAAATAAATTAATAGGGGTATAAAATTATGAATAAATAATAATAATAATAATAATAAAATATGTATAAAATATAAATAACAACTTCATAGGTTTATATTTAAGAGTATTGTCTTTTTGTATCTTTTTTTACATTCACTAGAGAAATTTTTTTAGTAAATGAAACGACTGAGCTTAAAAGATATAAAAAGATTTAAGGATGAAATTAAATTCAAAATTCAGGTCGTTTTCCCCCTCCAGAGTATCATTGGCAAACAAAGAGAGTCGGCTAAGGTTTATGAAACACACACAAAAAATTTCAACCAAAGCAAAATTGCATTGGAAATGCCCTTTAATTAATCAAAATTAGAATAATTAATTATTAGTCTTGGAAGAAGAAAGAACCCAACAAGCAAAACATTGCTCATAATCATAATCGAACACAATATTATGGAAACCCAAAAATAGAACAAGAACGAGTACATTGAAAAGAACCAAATTGAAGACGTGGGATCTCATTCAAGGACTGGTGAATAGTAATACTTTGACCCTCTCACAATGACTACTTTGTTTTCTTACCTTTGACCCCAATGGTTTCATCCAAGTGAGCAGTAATGCTTTTATCATGGTCTGTCATTATCAGTTGTCACCGATTTAAAACATTATTCTGATGGCTGTATTTTCTTTATGCGTTGATGTGTTTGAAGCAAACTGTTGCGACTTACCGAAGCCCCACAAGAAGATCCAGAAATGGATCAATGGTCATGTTTTGGAAGCCTTCTCCAGCTTTTTTTCTGCCAAGTGAAATGCGCTGTTGCTTTCATGACTTTTATCTTATCCCACTATGTTAATATGCCCCATCCATTTATTATGTTTCACACGACACACACACGCACGCACGCACTCACTCACGCAAACACCAGAGTCATCATTTTCTGAAGTACTAGCAAAAGTTACAAAAAAAAAAAAAAACAAAACAAAAAAGAGAGTCAGTTCATCGACTTGGAAAGCAGCCGATTATTGTCATCTAAATCTAACATTATTTCCTGGATTTTTATTTTTATTTTTTGGTTTTTTTGTGGGTTAAAAAAAAAGGGGGAGAAAACTCATGGACCTGATCGTATCTTGAAATATCCTCTTGTAAATTTATCTCAATTGCACTCTGTTCAGCGCCAAGTAAGCAACCAGTCGATATCCCACCAACATCAGGGCCATGATAGACACGTCTACCCACAAGTGGTTCAGGCCCATTGATTTGACAGCAGGAAGATCTCCAACCCGGCAGAAGACTCCCTCCGAGCATTCATAGACATCATCCGTATTGTATTGTACACCCAGAAGAAGCTTGTAACAGTAGTAGCTATAGCTTAAATATTTCAGCCATACTATGAAGGGAGGAATTTGTTGAACGTAGTATCCCCCAGCAATGAGAAAAACCAGAGTTGTGACTGAGGCTAATGTGGTGGCTTGTTTTACGTCCATGAGAATAGCCCCAATGGCCAATCCAAGACTTTGAGAGACCAGGACATTGTAAAGAACGACAAGCAGGGACAGGATGAATGTTGCTGGATCAGGCTTAAGCCCACCCATCCAATAGATAATGAAAACAAATGCCGTTGGGAGCGCGAGCTCCAATGGCATGTCACTGAATGTTCTGGCTAGGAAATAGGATGAGAGGTGATACATCCCAGATGATCGTTCCTTGAGTAACATCCTTCTTTCTCCTGGAAACGTGAAAACTGCGTTGTAGAGTGGATAAAAGCCCCAGAACACGGAGAAGAAGAAGAGCAGGGCAATCTGCATTGAGGAAGAGCTTAGAGCCATGAATGTCATGAATTGCAGTTTAATATAGTACTCTATAACTCAAGAGTGTGTACTTGTTGGCCAACTAATAAGAGCTCTATCTTACGCGATCTGCAATGTGAGAAGCTGGGGTGCGCCACCAAAGGAGTCCACCAAGTGTAGCCACACTGATGACCTGAAAAATGCGTAGCCTGTTGAAGGACTCATACCTCCGCTCCCGCAGTCCCCGTTGAAAGAGCACCTTGAATTGATACCACCAGCTTGTGCACCATTGCTCTGATTTCAAATCAATTCCTGAGTCATACGCGTAATTGATTGATCAGCTGTAATAATACGTTACCACAATTGTGTAGAGCATTGTTAAACTGTTCGTGCAATTTGCGGTAAAAGCAGAGGCATACTTCCGGAGGCATCCTTTGCATAATTGTAGTTATTGACCTCCAAATTGCATAGCTCGACTTTCAGCCTCGTTGAAATGTTCTTCTCATAAGCAGAAGCCAGCGCTTCCCTCACCAACTTTTGTTCTTGTTCCAGGTTCTCACCTTGCTCAGTTGCATGTTTAGAATCGGGGGCAATGCCTGAAAAACTTCCAATCATCGTCATTGTGTTTATGTTATTTCTAGTATTCGAATCCACTCTAAAGGCGTGCAATTGATTTTTCATCCTCTTATTGACATAAAAAGTCATGTTTTGAAATAGGAAATAAGGTATCTTAACAGATAGTTACATATTAGAACATGCAGTTCAACCCCTTTTTTCGGGAGGGAGCACTTGCAGTTCAACTTTTCTAATCCTTGTAATTATTGAGTAGGGATGGACATCACTGTAATTTCTTAGGATAAGCTATACGCATGTACGTATATGGCTCTCGTTTTTAGGCTCATTTCATTATGGTTAGGAGAAAAGGTGACTTCATCAGTTTCTGGACAAAGAAAACCAAAAATAAATTAAGAATTGAACGAGGAGGAATTTCAAATGAATTACCGTTAGCGAGATCAAGTAACAGATCAGCCGGATTGACAGTCATGGAAGGGGAGAAACCGACGGAAGAGAAGTATTCCAAGGCGGCAGATGCGGGGCCATAGTAAATGGGGCAGCCCTCTGAGAGGAGGACTACCTTATCGAACATATGATAGAGTCTGCTCGAAGGCTGATGAATGGTGGTGACCACTGTCCGTCCCCCAGTTGCGAGCCGTTTGATTATTGTTAGAATCCTCTGAGCTGTGGTTGAGTCAAGACCTGAAGTGGGCTCATCGAGCAGCAACAGGCTTGGATTGATCAGCATTTCTTGGCCTATGCTTACCCGCTTCTTCTCCCCACCTGATATTCCTCTGACAAGAGGTCCTCCTATCATGTTGTTTCGGCATCGAGTCAACCCCAGTTCACTTATGACTTGTTCCACATGATGTACTTTCTCATCGTTGGTTAAGCTCTTGGGAAGCCTTAGCAGCGCAGTAAAAAAAAGAGTTTCTGTTACGGTGAGATGTGGGTACAGGACATCATCTTGGGCAACAAAACCCGTTTGTCTCTTTATGGCACCTGAGAAAGGCTGGCCGTTGTATGTGATCTTTCCTGACAGCCTGCCATTGAGACGGCCTCCAAGTGCAGTGAGGAGTGTGGTTTTGCCGCTGCCAGACGGACCAAGCATCGCCAGGATCTCCCCGGAACAAATCATACCTGTTATCCCATTCAGTATGATCTTTTCTTGGCTGACCCCCCACGTACCATCTTGACTTCTTCCTTTCTTGCTCAGTTTAACTTTGTACACCACCTCTTCAAACTGCAATCAATTAGTAACAAAGGCTTCAGAAATTCTAATAGCAGAATTGCTCATACTTCATTATGATGATTATGCACATAGCCACTAGCATAACACAGAATTTTACAACTCTAGCCAACTTAGGAGCTGCTGCTGCTATATATATATATATATATATAGTTCCCAAACTAGAAGCAGGATATGATATAATTGCGCTTCATTTGTGTGTGTGTGTGTGTGTGTGTGTGTGTGTGTGTGTGTGAGAGAGAGAGAGAGAGAGAGAGAGAGATAGACCTTCAAAGTAATAGGATAAACGGAGAGTTGGATCATGGACTGGGAATTGTGGTGTATACTACTGCTGGAGTAGGCAAGGCCAACGACTGCCTTGTCTTGGGGTTCGGACATCGCTGGCAGACCTTCCACTGGAGCACTGCAGTTATTGTGTTCAGGTTTGGGCACTATGCAGTTGAGAGTCAAGTGGCCAAAAGCTGGGCTGAGCTGATGCTTCTTTTCTATTTCTTTCTGCCTTATTGCTGAAGTATATTGATGTTGGGACTATGAGTATAATTGTGGTTGTATGACTGATAGGCAAAAGGGAGAAGCTAGTGAGGCACTTTTGCCTTGGCTTCCTAGAGTGAACTGGGGAGCATGTATTTATAATTTTTATATGCATATAGCACAGTGATAGGGACAGTAACTAGGATTTTCTCCTTTGTGCCAAAAGACTCAACGATTTAATTAGGACCAACCTCTGCGGTGTCATCCCAACTTCCCTTTTTATCTTTCAGAAAATATTCTTACATTAATATCTTATTCACTACGCCAATCTTTTGTCGAGTTTGCCTATATTGGCATCGGCAGCTTTCCCTTCTCTCTTCATCTGACGTCTTAGTGTGACCTTTGGTACGTAAGAATTCTTAACTCGTCGTAAATTACATAATATTTTTGTTTTATTATTATTCTAAGTTTTATACTCATCATTATTAGGATTATAATATGAAACTCTTAAAAATAAAAATCCAATTTTTACCTATTGTGATATCTCTCGACAAAACTGGCTTTTAGATTCTTACATTAGACAATGATTCGTTCCACCGATGATTAATTTGGTTTATCTGAGGCCATTGACGCCCCCCCACCCCCCACCACCACCTCCACCAAATGTTTTACATCAACTTAACAGGGTTACTTACTGCTCTGGATAGATAATAACAGTATAACTGCGGCCTTGGAAGTCGACCTCATGCAAATCACATATAAATGTGGCTATGCCCACTTGGGATTCATAAGAGATTTCAGCTGGATTTTGGGGTTCTCGTTGTTGTTCCCCATGCGCATGCACACTGCAAAGTAATAAGGGGCTTTGAGCGTGTAACAATTCTGAAAAAATGGGATGGTTAGGTACTGCATGCCTTGCCTACTAGACAAATGATGGTGCTTCCCACCATTTCACACAAAGCACCTAGATCATCAAGCAAGTGGGATCTTACAAAGGTTCAATTTCGCAAGCCTTTGCGTTCCAGTCATGGTTTCAGAAAAAAACAAAACCGAAAAGCTTTGTTGACTAAACCGACCCAAAGTATAATGAACCAAAGTAAACTTTGTAACGGGTTAACCAAAACGATACAGAAATTCAATTTTATGGTTGAGTTATGATTATTAATTTCTGAAAAATTATGCTTAACCATATAAAAACAAAGAGCTATTACATAAATCTTTAATTTTCTTTTTTTTTTTTTAATATTCAAATAGTACTAAACATTGTTAATAATAGAACCATGTATATATCAAAAAGATTAACGAGCATAAAGATAGATTCATTTTTTTTTCTTTTTTTTTTTTACATTTTTTGTTAAAATTAATTTTTAAACGATTCATGAGTTTGAGAATCAACCTGAGTTGAAATGTTTGGTTAACCCAAGATTCTAATTTCATTTTACTTTGTAAAATTACCTTAACTGAAAATTTTGCATCTACACACACATGGGAAATTTTTCTTGGACACAAATCTGATGACTCAGTCGAACACAAGAAGATATTATTATACTATATATTATGCTATAGCTATGTTCTAGAGTGGTAGTGGACTTGTGTAAAGATCATAAGTATAATCAGTGCTTTGAAGACAATGATGGTGCTTCTCATCATTCCACATTGGTTACTTAAAATGAGGATCCGTTATGGAGGACTTCATATGATTCTAAATCTCCCCTCCATGATTTCTTTTGGATCCTTCTTTTTTGGTTCCTATTTCCCATACCTTTGAGTTATTTTTCTTCAATTACTTGTGTTTTTTTAGGGTTCTTGCTTGGAGACGATATCTTCCCGTGTAGAATAAAATCAAAGCAAAAGCGTTGCTTTTTCATTTAAGCTGTTGGTGCTTTTGTGCATTCAACAATGTTTATTGTGCTACTCAAATTTTAAAGTGGAGAATTTTTTATTGTTTTTGCACACTTTTTAGTACCAAGGACAACGGCACGATCCCTCTAGTTCGGTTGCTTCCACAGAACAGGGACCATGGCAGAACCATGGTCAAGCTAAGAAAGTTGGGAAAGCAAGTGTGTGAGATTGGGAAACCAAACTGAACAAAGCCATCTCTCATATATTCTTTTACTGTCTTTCTTTTTTACGTGTTTGTGGATGTCCTTAAAATGCCAGTCACTAACTAAACACTATTCATTGAATTCTCATTCATTTTGCGTATTCTCTCTCTCTTTCTATATATATATATATATATATATATAAACACACACACACACACACACACACTTGCAATCCTCCACTTTCCCCCTTCCTAGTTTTGTTATTACTATTTCTAATCATCAATAAATAATAATAGTAACATGGTTGGTGTCGTCAAATGTCAACAGAATGTAATCCCAACACTCCCATGTAAGTAAAAATGCAATTTTTGTATTTTCTTTACGAGGCGTTGAGTACCCTTTCTTCTAATAAGGTCAGGAAATTTACTCTCTTTTTTTTTGTGGTAAAAAATTAAGAATTCACCTGCCATATTTTATGACAGGTCCATTTCTTTTTCTTTTTTATTTTCACAAAAAAGAAATAAAAGAAAAGAAAAGAAAAAAGAACCCCACTAGCAAATTCATGTTATAAAGTGATTGTAGTCCGTGCCAGTTTTTTCGTCCTAATCAAGATGCCACTTTATATTGTCTGATAAATTTTGTTGAACAGCACGCTATACTTGTTACTTTTTTTTTTTTTTTTTGTTTGGATGCATAAGACAAAAGAAAATTTGAAACAAAACTATCTTCTAAGTAAAACAATGGATGTCTATCTCCTTCCAAAAACAACCTCATATCCGCAAGAAGATGAGTAAGTAGTGTCTCATCAATTGAATTAGTGACACCTAATTTCACAAGAAAGTTTCCATATTCATCTCCCAGAATACCAACAAATCCAATCTCCCCAAGATTGCCATGTGCACTTCTATCATTGTTGACTTTCACCTATCCTCGTGGTGGTAGCTTGTAGCGTACTACACCTAGAGGTAGTGTAATGTCTTTATTTGATATTGGAAAACTAATTGACAATCCGCTAGTAAATTATGTATTCGCAGCATATGATAATAACAACTTGATCAAACGCCTCTGGTATAACCTCCTCATTACGGGATTTTCAAATAGACCAATAGGCGCACTAGAACATCATACCCATGGTTCTTAAAGATCTCAACCTATATTGATTCCTAATAAAAAAAAAAGAAAAAAAAATATTCCACCAATCAACAAGAGAGAATGAGAAAAGGGATGATGGAATCCCTTTTACATAAAAAGCCTCCCACATTTTCCTCGCTTGAAAACAATCCCTCAATAGAAGTAAAATATTCTCCTGCTACGCATGACATCTAGTGCACATAGATGACGCACAACCCTCGTTGCATTCTTTTAACATTAGGGAGCAGTTTACCCTTAAAGACTAGCCCTACAAATGTCTATATTTGTTACTAAAAAATTCTATAGGGAAGGCATTTTGAAGATCACCTTAGATTTGTAAAAGTGTGCAAAGTTTATAATATGTTAGTAATTGTTACATAGATTGAGAATACTATGTGGCTACAAAGTAAATCAATCAATATTTGGTATATTCCTTTTGGATCTCATTGTTCATCAATCACTTTAACATTTAATGTGTTGTGTTATGTTCTAATTGAGTTGGTCAACTACAAGAATATAAATAAACTATTTAATAGCTTTTTATATCAGACATGAACATCAGTTTGAGAAAAAGAAAAGTTGAGGGTTATGAATTGCTTAGTCCACATTACTATTTTGACCAAGAGAATGTATATTTAAAAGCAAAGTGAATGGTGCTTTTCTTTGCAAAGCAACTGATTCAAATATTCCCTATCTAAACAATGTGCTGATTTTTACTGCAGTTTTCAACATTCCAAGCACCGAAATTCGATATGACTGTTGTATCATTGCATTGGAGGATAGATCTCATCAGTTAATATTCATTTAAAAGTTGAAAGTTGAGTGGAGTTTCGATGCTAAGCAAGAATATTACTCTAAATACGTGCGTACACATATATTCTCTATTTTCTCTCTTTCCTCGCCTTTTCTATTCTATGATCTATCTCATGACACTAGTTTAATCACAAGAATGAATAGGAGAGAGAAATGATTAAAGGAGAACCCATCAATCGGATTCCAATTTATGTCCACAAAAATAAGCTTGTTTGTAGGGTATGCAGATAAAGAGTAAATGGGGCCAGCCTTTTACATATGTTGTTGAAGCTTGATGGGTTGAGTCCTATGGATGGCCGGCTGCATGATGCTTTGCTAGGGGCAGCATCCCATTTGAGTGCTCTCTTCTACTTTCACTCAACTTGCACAATATTTTATACACAAGCATGAGGTTTTTATTTCCACTAGGTCCAGTGCTTGATTCTTTTCTATTCCTTCCTTTTCCACGTATTCTTATTCACTCCTATCATATCTATCATCTACCTATGCATGCATCCGAATAATATAATTGATAGATTCTCTCCACCCCACTCAAGCCATCCATCATTTTCCTGAGTATCCAGCTCCTAAACTAATTTTAGGGTTTGAACTAATCGTACAATTAGCCTTTTGGATCCACTCTTTTCTTGCTTTGCACATCAAAATGGGAGGTAGTTGGCAGACCACTGCATACTCTCGGTAGAAAACATTGCACATATTTGGAAAAGTTCTTAAAGGCATTTATATGGGGTGGGGGGGGAACCTTAGGTTTCTTTTGCAAAGAGAGGCACATGACATTAATATGTCACCGATATCCACATGACATCATGACATTATAGTAGTGAAATTGGAACTCTCAACCTCTTAGGAGTGCTTCTCGAATCCCTTCACTCCACCGTAAGGTTTTAGGTATATTAGAATAGGATTTGATGCTGTTTCTGTTGGATTTAAAGTCCTAATTTGGGTTGTGATCTTGCAGTAATTAAAGACCAACATTACATCAAATGATCGTTGCTCGTACATGATCAACCGTCATTGTTTTCCAGTTATCCCTTTTAACGATCATTACTCGTACATGTAACAATTGAGTAAAGCTAATTTTGCTTTCATGACATAAAAAAAAAAAAATCGTTTTATTGCCCTTTTATTAAAAGAAATCACGTCCCCCTTAGTACAAAAACATTTTAAAATTTTTATTTTTTGGGTTGAGTTGAAAAAAAAATATTTTAATAAAAAACCTAAAAGTTTAAGTTGTTAAATCCAAAATATGAATGACATATTATACTTTAACATATTAAAATTTTAAATACAAGTATGTGTGAATTTTACAATGAAAAATAGAGAAAAATGAATAAAATATCAATAAAAAATAATATGATTGTATTGTTTATTTAAACCCAATAACCTACAAGAAATGGAACGATAAATGTAAGTGTAAGAGTGTGTAAATCCCACGAGTATATTATTTCCTTAAAATTTTTCTCAAAATTTTCTTCTAGGTTTTCGACTTTTCATTCCCCAACAAAAAATATGGAGTCAATATTCATGTTAAATAAAGTCGGAAATCGATCATATATACAAACAGCCCCTTCCTCAAAATGCCGCCGGTCGAGGTTTGTTCCATTCTTAAAAAAAAAGGCCTCTTCACATCCCTTCGAGATAGCTTCCAAGACTCATTTTCTAGGCTCTGTGATATTTATGTTGGCACCTGAAAACCTTTATGCAACGAAGGCATGACCCTTTGTGGCTTTGTTTCATTTGAAAAAAAAACAATAAGAAGAAGAAGGAAATTAATTGCCAAGTTTATTTAATTACGTCAAATAATCTGTAGCTAAGAGAGAGGTGTTGCACTTAAAAAACATAGAAAATGAATATTTGGCAATTGGTATTAGCTGGCATCAATAATCAAATGAAATTTTGATATGCACTATTTGTTAGCATAAAGTTCTGGTGGACTGTATATATGTTGTATATAGCTTCTTACATAGCTATAATATCACTGAGCATTTTAATTTGATTGTCTGATTTCAATACTTGTTTCGTTTTTAGTTTGTTTTTTTATACTGCACTCTTTTTCTACTCAATAAAACTAGACTGGTCTCGTGAAAGAAAGTGGCCCCCTATCCTTCAAAATGAGGAGACATTTAGTTGTAGGGGATAATTCTCTGAGGAGTCATTGTCTCTGGCTGTTTTCAATGACTTTGTATGAGTTCAGATAATTTGTTAGGACCAATTCAAGAGGGATCATTGTGTTTGGTTATTTTCATTTGTTACTTGTGGTAATAAATAACATGTGAAGATTTTTCTTCTGTATGGATGGGTTGACAACTAATTGTACACATGAACATGTGTCATTCTCATTTGTTTTAACGTCAAATATAGTAAATAGTTGATTTAGTTTTGATAAATTACCAAAACCAATGATTCCATTATTGGCATTGTTGCACAAAAGCTAGAGAATCTCTACTTTTTAGGTTATCGGTTCTAGTAAATTATTTGTATAATTGGACTTAGTTGTCGCGCAACATTATAAATAATTTGACAAAGTATAGAGACTTATTAAATGACAAATTTTCATCACATGTAAGTGCCTTCGCCTTTTTTTTTTTTTTAACAATACCAAAAAGCAAAAGAAACGGAAAATTACTAAAAAGGTTCAGTTTTTGTTATGCAAATGAGCATTTAGTTCATTTATTTTTTTTTTCATTTACTTGATCAAAAAAGAAAATATTTGACATGTTATTTCCCGAAAAGCTCTTTTATTTATTATCATTATCTTAACATTATATACTTCGTAGTTCTAAATTCATAATTTGGGTTTGAGTGCTTTGTTTATACCTTTCTAGTTTTCTTATAGTCTTTTAATAAAAATCTAACCTTTTTGGGGGTAAATTTTTAATTAATGATGTACTTAGAGATAACATAATAATATAAAAAAAAAAAAAAGCGAACTCAATGTCGTTTTGCTAAACAAACTAAATGTTTTGTACCTTTTGGTAAAGAAAAAGGAGTTTAACTGGACAGAAGAAAGTGACCCTTTTTTTTTTTTAAGTATAGAGTTGATGCCCAGGAGTACACAGAATTTTTGTATTATAACGTTTTTTGAAAGTTTGTTAATGTTAAGTGTTTTTAATATTGAAAAAGAGAAGAGGTGAAATTTTACCAAGAAAAAAATGAATGAAAATAGAGAAAAAGGCAAATGAATCAATCCCCAAATAACAACAATAAAAATAATGGAGCAAGGGGGAGGGGGGTGGCACGAGAGGGGAGAAGTAGAGAAGATATTTACATATATATATATATATATGTATGTATTACATAGTAGTGAGTGGGAGTAACCCTAGCCCTCCACCAAATGATTGTGATTTGTAAGGTGGGCAGCGAAAGGTCATCCTCAACCCCAACAACAGCCCCTACCCAAATGATTTGGCATTTATATGTTATTCAATTGAATTTGGAGGTTTCTTGGAGCAGAAAACGACGTCCATTTTCCCACTTCACCTTTTAGCAAAACAGGGACTGGGAGTGCGCCCACACGTGTCGCTCTCCCAACTCCAATTTTCACCTTCCATTCATCCACAATCTCACACTATACGACATTCTTGCATTGCGCGCACACACCCTCTTTCTAGAAAGCCAGAAATCATACTACGAGAATAATTCACTCAATGAATTCTTTCTGACAACAACTAACTAAAGCTAAGCTAATCAACATCCATCTATTTGTGCTGCTTGTCACTCCTCTTTCTCTCTCTCTCTCTCTCTCTTAGCTCTCACAATATTCTCCTATTTGCTTGCAGAAGATATATTTCTCTAGCCGCAAAGCATCAAGCTTTATGTTAGGCCACCGCGCACAGCCACCATTTCTTTCCCTTTTTCCTTCCCAATTTTATGTTTTCGCCTTGGATATTATAATATCGGCACGATCATTGATACTTACACACAAATTTTAACCTTATGGGCATAAAATCATTGGTCAAAACCTGCGTGTAAATAAAACTTTCGTGCATACACTAAGAAGCTCTCGTCTCATAAATTTTCTTTCCAAAATGCTAAGGGTTGCTAATAGCAAGTAGGATCGAGTTGGTAAACCAGAGACTTCTTCAACATGAAGCAAAGGAGCCCAGCAAGCGCTTGAAGGAAGGAAAGTTTTGTTCTTTAGGGAAGGGAATGAAAGTAATCGCCCAAGAAGGAGGTTTTATGAATTGGTTATCGAATTAAAAACAAAATCAAAAATTCAAAATTTAATCAATTCAATCGATTTAATTGATAATTTTATTGATTTTTAATTTAAATATTCAAAATATTTACTATCTATAAACAATTATATAAACATATTGATATTTAAAATGCAATAATATATAAAACATAAGTATGACATATAATGTAATATCATATTTAATAGGTTTAGTTGTGTGTGTATATATATATATATATCTTCTAATTTGTTATATGATAATATTAAAAATTTAATATAATGTACTGATACATATAAGTAATTAAACTTAAATAAATTAAGCACGAAGTATATTCCAATTTATATATAATTCATATACTTTTATTAAAGAAAAAATATTTTAATAAAAGAACTATAATATATATCAAAAGAATAAATACCAAAAAAAATGTAATATATAATCTTATACACTTTTATTTGGAATGAAAATAAATATATAAGATTAAATTTCAATGTTTCTGAATTAATAATTTGCAAGAAAAAAAAATTAACACTTAATTTTTGTGTCATTAATAGTGCATGTACATGCTCTCTAAATACTCCTTCATCCGCCCCCTTATTGGAAACATAATGCATCGGGTAAAGCGGCAACGGGACTTCTGGGTTTCTTCCACCTCCTGGCTTCCATGGCGTCTCTTGAACGAGCCTTGTTGCTAACCGTAACTAATCAAATAAAAAAATTGGCTCTGGTTCACCCATTTTTCAGTCAAATCGGTCAATTTTTTGACCGGTTCTTAAAACGTTGGCCAAGGCACAGAGTTCATTTCATGGGTATCAGGCATTCCTTTTAAAGCCAAACAAGTCTCGCACTCCATTCATTAGAAGCTTCGCTTCAGCCTTGTGCGTGGTGTTAGAGCTTAGGCCACTAGTTGGTTTCTGTCAAACGCCTATTGGGTCAGTCGTCACAGCAATAAAGCAGGATCGGGTTGGTCCAAATATGAAAATCTACATTAGACGGTTCATTGCATACAACCTTAACTCAGAATGCAAACTAAAGTACTTTGGTTTTGTTTTAGTTGAACATAAGTACTTAACATGTAGTTGGTGAGACGGTCCACAATATAAATTATTAATGTTATTATTATTTTCAATGCTAGAAGACCACTTTTTTTTTTTTTTTTTTTTTGACTCAGACTAGGGGCAATCAAATTGCCTTAGAACTGACATTTATTACATTATCTTTAACCCACAATGTTTTGGCAAAAAGCTATGATGGTGGGTGTTAAGCAATAAACAAAATTGATTAGACAAAGACAATGGCCAATTTTAATATTAATTAGTCGATTAGCTAATGGAAGCAATTATGCATATACAAAAAATGATAGACATAATTGAACATATTTAATAAAATAATACAATATCTTTTACTTTCCTCTTTCTTCATCAATTCAATTTTTGTATTATTTTATTAATTGTGTTTAACGTAATTTCATCACTTACGCCATCAACGAGTATTTTCCTTAGTTAATTAGGTTGCATGCTTGCTACTTAACAAAAAAAAAGAAAAGAAAATGGATGACAAATGGATCTTAATTAGGTAAAAGGATATCTGAAAATGACATCCATCAAAAGATGTGTTTTGTTTCTTACACTAATAATGGAGGATGAAGGATGGACACAGAGATTAAACACAACTGCAGACACAGCGATGCAAAATTGTGTGAAAAATACAATTGTGAATTGCCTTGATGATTAAGATTCTTAAATCAAATTATGTGTCATGGTTAAAACTCTTTCATCACTAATGAACTTTAATTTAATAATACTAGGATCTTATCTCTAGGAAAGAATATCAGATGATCGTGTTGACAAAATATAATGATAATTATATGTTACATTAAAAATTAAAAAAAAAACATTGAAAAAAAAAAAAAAGAAAAGGACATCTTTTATTGTTTGTAAAACTAATAATACCCTTTAAACCTTTTTATCAAATCAAGAGATATATTCATTTAAACAGAATCTTTTGTGATACGACATTTTGTAGGTAAGGCATATATGTAAATGTCAATTAGTCAATAAAGCCTGAATTTGTGAAGGAGGGAGAGAGAGAGAGAAAGAAAATAAAAAGCTACAAATTTTTTTTTTTAAAAAAAAATTCTATTACAAGAATTAAACTCATCTCATCTCAAAATAAATTCACGTGATTCAATTATAATTATTAATTATTAATTATTAATTATTATATATATATATATATATATAGAAGAAAGAAAGAAAGAAAGAAAGAAAAAACGTATCAATAATTATAGTTGACTTGCGCCGATTCCTGTCCCTCTGATTTTTTTTTATTTTTTTATTTTTGGTGAAACCAAAAGGAGGGCAATGGCCACCTGGGGAGAGGGATGTAAGAGGCGTGCGATAAACGCTAAAAGTGAAAAAATAAAAAAATAAAAAAACAAAAGAGATGGGGGGGGGGGAGGGTGGGGTGTGGGTGTTTGTTCATTTCACGATCGATAGTGACCGACAGAAAAATAATGCCCCCGCACGTCATTTCTTCATTTTTCTACTTTATCACAAGAAATAAAAGAGAGGCTAAAAGTTATTACACGTACATATCTCTCAACCCATCTTTCTTAGCTTTTTGTTCTTCTATGGGCCGGCCGGTGATTTATGTGTATGCATCCATATATATATATATATATAAATAATTGAAGTTCCTTTAGAGCTTTAGTGAATCCCTACCCCCCCCAACCGTAGTTCCCTTTCAATTCAAACCACGAGGGCATCATTTCCACATGGAACTTTGGTACACGAACATGTGAGAGAATCACTTCTCCTAAGAGATATTCATGATGATTAAATTGGGTCTACGAATAAGAATTTTTGTGAAACCGAGTCAATGCAATTGGTAAGGAAACGAATCATCATATGCACACCCATTTGCAAGAAATACACGAAGAAGAAGAAGAAGAAGAACATGCCCTACTCTCTCAATCAAATCTTGTGGGTGCAACCCCCTGAGCCCAACCTGTGTTAGGGCGTCATCTAATAGTTAATGAGTTAATCATTGATTATGTATATTTTATAGAAAAAAATTATTATCATTCATTGTTAATTTTTTTATATATAAATTATATGTTTATTAATAAAATCTAAAGTTGAATTTCTTGATATTATAAACGTTACAAAAATAATTTTCATAAGATTATAATTATAAAACATTTATTTCATTAATATTTGATTCTTAAATATTATTTATTTGTTCACAACAAGTCAAGATATTAATAAAGTTTGAAGAATAATAAATGTTATGGTTTCTTTTTTCTTGTGAATAAAATAAAATAATTATTCTCATATAGTGAAATATGTGATACTTAAATAAAAATTTAAGTTATCAGATAACTAAGTTTATTAAATTAATTTGTATTTAAATAAATATTTCTCAAACTCAATATCATGTTTGGTCTTGTCAAATGATCATTTGATTTTCTGGTTTTAATCAATAATTTTAATTAGTAGTTAGATGATTATTAATTTTTGTTTGAAATACATGAGATTATTAATTTTTTATATATATAGAACCAATAAATATGATTGTACAATTTATTATTTAATAATATCATAAACTTATTGTTTAATAACAAGAAGAAGAAGAAGGTAGCAAGCAACCTCTTACTTTTATGTCTATGATTTAATTTTTAATCCCTACAAACTAGGAGAAAAAAAAATGGCAACCGAAAATGAAGTTCAAAGAGTTCTTTTTTTTTTTTTCCTAATTGAATGTTGGAATTGTAATTGGATTTGAGCTGAGAAGCATTGCGCCAAGCTCTCCATTCCAGTCCTCTTCTTGGCACGCACGAAATGTGTTAGGGTTTTCGAAACAATAAGGATGGCTGCCCCGCCAAATCGTTCCTTCCGAAACAGCAATTCCAAGAAGAATGACTTCCAACAGCGCATTTACAAAATCCCCAGCACTAAGACTGAACCAAAGAAACTTTCAGAAGCTTTTGGGTATTTAGATGTCACACATTATATCAAAAAAAGAAAAAAAGAACAAAAAAAAAGAAAGTTGCTGACTTTTTTCTTAAAAAGAAAAAATTTCTAATAAAAATAAGCACAATGTTCTTGGTCTTTAAAATTAAATTGTTGAAATGATAATAGCAGCACACATTACACATCCTAGCTACCAATATGCTTAATTATTAGTATTCAATTTATGTGATTGGTGGGTTTATTATATTTATTAAAAAATATATTTTTTTATTTGCATCTTATTTAAATAAAAAAAAATGAAAGAAGAATTAAATTAGGAGTATCTTGTAAAAAAACTAAAAAAAATAAATACTTAAATATTATAATATATATATTAGATCATAATGAAATAAATAAGATAAATGTTAAATTTTTAATTTTATTAAAATATTAAATAATATTTTAAATCATAGAAATTTATTTAAAAAAATAATATTAAAATCAAATATTTATATATTCTTAAAATTAAATATATATCGTTATATAAGCATTTAGCTTTTGCAGTTATAATATACACATATAGATATTGAAGGGCATGTACTGTTGTACTGATAATGAGTGGAAGGGAAATAAAAAGGCCAAAAAAAAAAATGAAAAGTAGTAAATAAGCCTCCAATTCAATGTGTTGTTATAAGTGGGAAAACGATGATAACTGGCATCATTTCGTACCTTGAAAATCTACTATTATATATACACTTGGGAAGCATGCGCAGAGCCCCCCTCCCTCCCCTTCCATATCTTCTCAGTTATCATCATTTTCTAACGTGAGAGCACTCTTTCGCTCTCACATCTTTTGGCTATCGCTCTCGCGTGTGCTTATGTGTGTGTGTGTGTGCGTGCGTGTATATCATGTTCAATTTTATATGCATGCCTCTGTGTACGCAATCTAGTTTGTAACGTGATTCATTGAAGAACTTATTTGATATGTTAGGGCGTGGTTGCGTGGACCAGGCCCCTGGTGCAATGAGCTGGTGGGCGTGCACGCCTTTTAGGTTTTTTTTTCTTCTTCTTCTTCTCTGAACATTTGCATCAGACAAAGTACAGTTTGCAATAATCAAAATATAATATGCATATATGTACTTTTTTGTTTTTTTAATGAATGTTTGCACATATTGTATGTATTATCATTATTCATAACATTTACACATCTTATATTTTTTGTTTAAAGAAATGTGCGGAGTCTCTGCGAAACCAACACCCCACCACATCAACGCCCCCCTTAGTGGACAGGGCCCTGTCCTCTTTTCATCTTTTTCCACTTATATTATTGTCGTCGTTAGCACCACTTGCCTAGGAGGAAGACAAATGACCAAAATTAGCATTTGGTCTCTGAGTTTACATTGGTATCATACATCCATGAATAATTGTCGTATAGATTATTCATTACAGAAACGCTGAGTCGAATAGAAGATCATTAGGGGGAGGGGGAATTATTTGCACACAAAAAAAAAAAGTAATTTGCAAAATTATCGCAAGGGATTAGAGGACTTGATGCAAACCTTCTTGGGTTATCAACTATGAGAACAACGATTGGGCTGGCTTTTTTGGTACATGATGCCTCTATAGGGTAGCCATTAGCTGTGTTCCAAGGGGGTGTAGCCTATGACTTTCTTCGGGCTTTATATATTGTGATCCAATTACACGACTTCATATCATTTTCAGTTCTATTTATTTTTATATTCATTGTGAATTGACCTATTATTGTCTAAAAATATTAATTTGTATAAGTGTATATATATATATATATATATATATATATATATATACACTCTCACACACACTTATACACACATACACACACATATATATCATATGGATATGCATGTATATATGTATAAAATATTATAAATATGATAAATAAAATAAAATAATAAAAAGATGTGTATATGTAAAATAAATAATTTCAAATTAATATATATAATGTGTATATCAAAATAAAATAATAAATAATATAAAAAAACATTATAGAGATTATTTTTTTTTGCTTTTTCAAAAATATGTTTATAAGATTTAGAGTTAAAATAATAGAATTTATACTTTATGTACATAAACTTCATAATTCAAATATTAAAATCTTTTATTTTACTTCTTTTGTTTTGTGAAAATATTGAAATGTAGAGTTGACTTTAAATTTTCAAGTTATTTTCATGTTCAGGTGAAAAATTGAATCTTTCACCTTTTTTTTTTGTAATAGGTTTAAGTTAGATTATTTTGTAATAGCTCTATTCCAGTATACCAAAAATAAAAAATAAAAATTATAACCCAAACCAATAATTTAATTTACAAAATCTAAAGATAAAGAAAGGGAATTATTAACTATAACTAGAATAAATCAATTCAAATGATAGTTATGATAATTTAAGACAAGTGAGAAAGGTTGTAGCAAGATTTTTTGTATTTTTCTTGTCACATTTTTTTATGCATTTTTAGTCATATGTATAAAGTATTTAAGCAATAAAGAAAACATCCACTTTAAGTGTATCTTTAATTTCTTTGACTTAATTAACCTTTCATATCTTGTTTTTTATATGTTTCAAGTTATGCTCTCTTTGTCTTATACACACATTCTTTATCTTTGTCAATTGTCCTTGAAATAGATTCTTCAATAATTTTCAATCTCATGTAATTTTTCTTTTGAGTTATCAATGATATTAAAATAATAGTTTCTATTATTTGTGTGGTTTAGTATGGAGAAATATAATTATGTAGTTGATCATGACTAAAAGAGTGACAAGTCAACTTTGTAATACTATTTGGGAGTTAACTACAAAGTTTAAAATAACATTAGAGGAGATAGAATCATGCATTATTAGTTTAAATGTTCTCTTGATCTCAAGCTTGAATTTGCATATATCAAAGTATGATGCTTTCTCTTTAGGTAGAGTAAAAAGAACTTACTTTACCAAATATGATCCAAAAATTGATTTTACACTACTTGTTAGTAGAAGTGTAAATGAATTGATAAGTTCACTAAAAATTGAATGCATGACAAAATAATGCCCTTTTTACGTTGTAGCTTCAAAGTTTTCGATTAGTAAAACAATTATGATCAACAAATTAATAAAGCACATATGAATTAAGAGAAACCAAGTTAGTGGTGCTTCAACAAAATGGGTAGAAATGTGTTTTTTTTTTCAAGAATAAGAGTTGATTATAAAATAAGTGATGAGCATTGCTTGAAGCTTCAAAAGAATACTTATGGAGTTAAATCCCATTGGATATAGTTATGAAGGTTTAAAAGACTTACCGAGAAATACATTTAAGGTAATCATGATGACTCTTTTAAGAAACTTCTTAAGTATTATGAGTTCTTAAAAGAAACTAACATTGGTATATTAATTGAGTTTAATTATAAAAGCAATGAAGGTGCAAATCTTATTTTAAAAAAATATTCATACGTTTAAATGCTTTTAGGGAGGGAATTATGGATGGATACAAGCCTTTTATTGCACTTAATGAGTGTAATTTTAAAGATCCATTTATAGGCATTTTTTTATTCGTTGATGCTTTTGATGGGCACATGGAATTATCCTACATAATTTATGGTATTATTAAAGGGAGGTATTTTTGAAAGTGGTCTCTAAAAATGTTAAATGGATGCATAGGTTACTATAGAAAGCAAGTTATTAACTTTAAGATCTAATAGAATAAAAGTATTTAAATGATCAAAATCAATTTTTATTATAAACAACCTTTATCTTACTTTTTTTCTATTAAATAGACAAAATTACTATGTTGAATTTATTGTAGTTTTAAGTTGCAAAAAATAATTCTTTGTATGATAACATTTGCCCTTACAAACACTAAAATTATAAAACAAAGAAAGTTATGAATTTTCCCAATACGATTTTTATAGCCTAATTTTGTAAACTTATAAATTTAAAGTTTATACTTATTTGAACTTTTTAAATATTTTTAATATATTATAATTTTAATTTTTTTGTGTAAGAAATTATAGATATTTTACAAATTATTTTTTTGAATGCAACATATAAAAAATATGCTAGGCATATTTATCTTAACCTAAAAAGCTAATTGATTGAGCCTTGAGTTGAAGGATCTCTTTTGGAGGACATATAAGCCTTACTCCTTCATTAACCATACCATGACATTAGTAAAGGTGGATATTGCTATTAAAAGAAATAAAGCAAACATATGGTTGAAGGAAATTAATGCTAAAAAATGTTGTAACTAGATGTATAATCTAACTATGAATAATGATAATATTACTAATAATATGATAGTTTCATTCAATTACTAGATTGAAAAAGTAAGAAAGAAGCTAATTCTCAAACTATCAGATAATATAAAAACAAAATTAATGGTTAGATTACACAAAAGATATACAAAGACTGTAAATTAGATTAGAAGGGAAAGGACACCTTAAAAGTTTATGAAAGTTTAGAGAATGTCTCATATAAAAGCACATTTTATAAGTATATAGCTATAAAAAACGAAAGTTCAAAGTACAATATAAAGAAGAAAATTTTTATGTTAACTTAGTAAACAAAACTTACAATTATGAAGAGTATATAATGTTTAGAATTCCATGCAAACATGTTACAATTTGCATAGGTTACACTAAATGTAAGGTATAAGACTTTTATGATGAATATTTCAATTTGGAAAAATAATTAGCAACTTATAGTCACATTATTCACTCTTTTGTAAGGTCAATCTTAATTTAGCTAAAGGGAAATACAACTTCAACCACCAATGCTAAAACAATTATTAGGGAAATGACCAAAGAAGCATAAGATAAAGAGGGAGGGGAGGAGCAACACTAATAACCACAAAAAAGAGGTATGTTATTCTCAAATGCAATAAATTTTCAAAGTTTAAACATAATTTAAGAACATGCCCTTATTAAGTTTTATAAAAGTTTAAATTTATAAATTGTGTTTGATTTAAACTACTTAATTTTGAAATTATAATTAAGATTGATAGAAAATTATTAACTTTTCTGTAAAATAGAAAATTTTTCCATAAATTAGTTTGACTAATGATTAAACTTTTAAAATTTTTATCTCATTCTATTTACATATTTTCTTTATTTAATAAGCTTAATAAATCATTTAAAGGACATTATTGTCATTCATTCTTATAATCAAGTTACACTATTTCTTTTAAGTTCAAAATTTGATCATAGTGTTCTCTTTTTTATTATAATTTTTGTATCATAGTTCCTTTACTACACTTTTTTTTTAATTGTGATTTCATCAAAACTTAAAGCATTTTCTTATTAATCGTTGGATAGAAATATAATAACAAGAATGAAGATCAATAATGTGCAAGTAGTCAAAGTACCTCATAAACACCAAAAATAAGAAAAAGAAAGGTTTCATCTATAATATCTAGACAGTGCACAATCCAAAGCGAGAAGTAAAAAGGCAAATTGCTTAAAACTTTGACTTTTGTAAGTTTATTTTTTATATTTCACCTCAGTGGATTGCACCTTTACATTACCTACCTCATTTGCAACCAAAAAAGGAAGAAGTAGAAGGAGAAATAGGATAAAAGTCATCTTAAGTCACATTCTTAACAGTTTAGTGATTGGTGTGGATTTTGAAGTTGAACATTTTGCTCACTTATTATTTGATTTACTATAATGCTTTATTTTGATATATGTAAGTTAAAAATGGAACCATTTATACATTTTAGAAATTTCCTTTTTACTTCCTAAGCAGCAGTATAATTATTAGTATTTATAATAAGACAAAATAACATATTAATGTGATAATTAAATGCTTTGTATCACTTGTTAGTTCTTTAATCTTATGCGTTATTAATAATATTCTTTTAATTTCATTTTTTATACATTGAATATTTTCCAACTCTCTTTTAATTGCTTTATCCTTTAAATGACCACCAATGGTTTTATTTCATAGCAAACATCACTTAAGAAAACTAACTTTATATGTTCTTTCTTTGTAACAATAATATAGCTTATTATTGCTCCTTTTTTATTCCAAAACTTTTACTAAGACCTTTTTATTGTATGAGTTACATTTTTTAAAAAATTTAAATTCATTATGATTAACAATTAAAGAAGACATTTTCTTTTTATTTGATGGTTTGTTTCATGTTATTAGTTTTTTACTATGATATAATAATGTTTCAATAATTTTTGTGGAACTGTTAAAAGTTTACTTATCTATTCAAGTTAGATTAAATTGCAAGATAACTTATATGATTTTAGATGGCTAAGGAAACCCTTTTATATAGGCTTTAAGTGTCAATAATCATCCCATAATTTTAGTTTTGATATATCAACATATGTGAACAGTTACATAACTAATCATATATGTTCATATGATATTATTATCATATATTATAAAACATTTTCTTATTTATTGCATATTAACTTTAAGAGTTTGATACAATTAAATTTAAATAAATAATATAAATAAATAAAATTAAGTTTTCATTGTTGAAACTTAATTTACAAAATTAAGAATTTAGTTCACATTAGTGAAACTCAATTTGAAAAAATTAACTTTACACTAGTAAAATTTAATTTGAAAAAATAAGTTTGTACTAGTAAAACCTTATTTTTTGTGCTTACAACATAATATGCATATATAATGAAATGACAGAAAAATTCATTCTTTTAACGACCCTAGAAAAAAAATAATTTTTCAATTTAAATTAGAGATTATATTAGGTTAATATCAAGTTGCAACAAGGCTTTCTAATTTGATTTTTTTTTCATTTTAGCAAAAAAATCAAGATCTTATTAGTAAAATTTTTTTAATTTACATAACATTAACTTATTAGTTCAATTGGGAGAGAAATTTAAGATCTTAAAGTTATAATTTTTTCATGCTACTCAACATTCATTTTTTTATCTCAATAAAGAAAAACAAATTAAAGTTGAAAAATCTTATCCAACCAATTTTAAAAGTCTTAAATTACAAAATTATATATCCAATGACATAAGAACCTAAGCAATGCTCAATTTTTTGTCACACAATAAAGGCTTTTAGCTAAAGTATCTTGAACAAAATTATTTGGAAAATCAATTTCCTATAAGAACTTTAAATGGACAAATCTTTATATAAGTATCTTGACTAAAATTAATTTGTAAAATTAGTTTCATACAATGGTGTCTTATCTCTAAATAACCAAACCTTTAAAATGAGAATCTTGATTTGGAAACTCTACCAATGGTTCCTTGATTCATCCATAATAAATACGTGGATCTTTTATATCTTTTTTTTCTTTCAAAAATAAACGATTGGTTACTCTATTAGTTTATAAATACAACGAGATAATAAACTTGTACTAAGTTATTAAAAGTGTATAAGAAAGACAACAATTATAACTTTAAAAAAAGTTTTTATGAATATTATAAGTTTGTGTGATTGTGTAATAAAGTGGTAGACCTTTGTCATGTTGTAATCACTAATTGCATTATTATGTACTTGTTCTCTTTTATGTTAAGAAATTTAATAGTAAATTCAAAATTTATAATATAATGATTTTGGAGGTAAAATATAGAAATAAGAATTTTGAATCTCTATAAATTATTCTATTTTAGTCTCTTAATTCTTAATTATTTTTATTGTACAAACTTATATATCCATAAAACTTTTCATTATAACATATTTTAATTACTTTACTTTTTATGTGATTTGATTATTAATTTTATGAATTAAATTTGATTGATTTTTTTTAATTTATAATTATATTAATTTATTTACATATTATATTAAATATTTTATTTGATACAATTATTTTATTTATCATATACATATAATATAGTGAAATGTTTTTATCAACTCTATTACCTTCTTTTAAGCATTTTGAGGATCAACATACTGTTCATATTCACTTTATATATATTAAGGAGCATTTTATTTTGTTTTTCATTTATAATGTTATATTTTTTAATTATTTTTTTGACTAAGTTTTAATAGAGTGTCAAAATTAAATGTTAGGGCTTGGATGTCAAAAATAAAACATATAGGTGGTGTTTGTTATTGCACTTAAAATAGAAGGAGCATAACGTAAAATTGTCAAAAAAAAAAAATAAATACACTTTTTTTTTATTAAAATAAAAAACCTAATTTCTGGCACATAACGTGCCTTTCAGAATTGAAACCTGACTTGTTTTAGACTACAGTTATTACATACATCTCTTTGCGATGGCTCTATTTGCTGGAAACGAGGAGAAGCCAGGTGTTTGAAGAAATGACGGACCGAAACGAGGTTTTGTGATGAATTGGTATTTGCTACGCCTGGCCTGGACAGGCAATGCAAATTGCGAGTCGAGTGAGTTAACCAAAGACAAGATATAGCAAGCAAGGAGATGGGCATCGGCTGCGCCTGTAGGCCATTTACAGTCTCGGCGGCTTGGATCGACATGCCCATTTCTTCTTCTTCTTCTTCTTCTTCTTCTGTTATTGTGATAAGCAATCGTAATCATTATATCACAGTTGCGTCATCAAAATCAAGACAAAAAGCCTCGCTACTTTCTGCTACTCTCACTCGTCATAATCTTGTGGAGGATCAATATATTACAATTAGCCCAACAAACCCCCCACCAAAACCCTCGCCGTTACATCATCTTTTCTTGGAGGAGGAGGAGGACACGAACACCGGTGGCGGCAGCGGCCATCACAACAACAACAATAACAACAATGGCGGCAGTGGACATAGGTGGCGGTGGTGGGAGTGGAGGAATGACGGCGGTGATCCACCTATCAATCCTAATAATCATCTATTGGTTGTTTTCTTAAGCTGTTACGCTGTGTTGCACTTGGGTTCTTCTTATGCACTAGCAAAAGCCGATTCTGCAATTTCGCATTCAACCTCGAAGATTCCTCCAGTGCAGGAGCCAGAGGAAAAGGATGAGGCTTTTTGGACTAGTATTTGGGAAGTCAAAGGAAGCAAGCGGATTAGGCTCATTCCTGATTTCTTGAGGGATGAATTTCTTGTTGCTCCATCATCATCATCGTCATCTTTTCTTTTTGGGAACTTGTGGCTGCAATGCAGAACCTTTCTCATGCGCATCATGCTCCCGGACGGGTTTCCTCACAGCGTTACTCCTGATTACTTGGATTACTCTCTTTGGCGGGGCGTTGAAGGCATTGCCAGCCAGATCAGTGGCGTTCTCTCCACCCAGGTCCCAATCTCATTCTCACCATTTTTCTGCCTTAATTTTTCTTCTTTTCACTTTTTCATGATAATTATGGTAATAGCAATCCTTTTCTTTCCTCACAACGAAATGACACTTTCATGTGTCACTGATGATGACTTTGATAATATATATATGTATTTGCGCCCACATTACTATGTACCATATAGGCATTGCTTTATGCTGTTGGATTGGGAAAAGGAGCTATTCCAACCGCAGCTGCCATCAATTGGGTGCTCAGGGATGGTATTGGTTATCTTAGCAAAATCATGCTGTCCAAATATGGACGACATTTTGATGTTCATCCTAAAGGATGGAGACTATTTGCTGATCTCTTGGAAAATGCTGCCTTTGGATTGGAGATGCTTACTCCTGCTTTCCCTCATCTATTTGTTCTTATTGGTACCACTGCTGGCTTTGGACGCTCTGCTGCTGTTCTTATCCAGGTCTGTCATATATGCTTTCCCACATTTGGATTTCCAAACTTCTCAGTTTGATTTCAACACTGAATAGCTATTTTCTTTCTTTATTTGATGTTTTAAGCACTTCATCTTGATAAATATTCTCCTAATATTAGAAAATGTGGATTTTGAAGAATATGTTACTAAAAATGATTCAGGGAAAACTTCGATATGACATTGTTGCCTACCCCCCCCCCTTTTATTTCAGGCCCTTTCCATACTGAAGTTTCTGTATTCCTATGATACCTACTTGTCCCGATGTCTCTCTGCCTATGTCTTCCTGTGACACTTATTTGTTGTGATATCTGTTGTGTTCAGGCTGCAACAAGAAAGTACTTTGTTTTTGCTTTAACAACGCTTCTTCCATAAAGGCATTTAAATCGATACTTTTATACACTGTGACCATGTCAATGTATCTAAAATTTTATCCTGCTCTGTTGCTCTAAAAGTCAAATATCAATTTTGTTGTGCTATCATTTTAAGTGTTTGCCTGAAATGATTATAGAATTTCTTAAATGCTGACCTGTATAAATATACAGGCTGCCACCAGGAGTTGCTTTTATGCTGGTTTTGCAGCTCAAAGGAATTTTGCCGAGGTAAAACTGCATTATTTTCTGTTGTACTTAGGTTTCAGCATCAAATTTGTTAAAAGGAAGAACAAGAGTCTTTGTCTCCATCAGTTAGCATACAGTCTTTTTGTGATTTGTCGCCTGCTGCTAGCACATCCTGCATTACTTTGACACACTTCAATAACTACAGAGTATATTCCTAAAGGCAATCACTAATTGTAGGTAATTGCAAAGGGTGAAGCCCAAGGAATGGTCAGCAAGTTTGTTGGTATCATGCTTGGTATTGCATTGGCTAATCGCATAGGCTCTTCAGGACCCTTGGCCCTTGTTTCTTTTGGTGTACTGACATGGATCCATATGTTCTCCAATCTGAAATCATATCAATCCATTCAACTAAGGACTCTGAACCCTTACCGTGCCAGTAATTTATATCCTCCTTCTCTCTCTGTGCTCTCTCATTAACTTTCCCATTGTGATGCTAAAATATACTGATCACTCTCCTCAATTGAACTGATGTAGAAAGACCCTGATTGACATGATAGTGTCTCTGCCTTGTCAATTGCTTTGCACCTAAGTTACTTGCACATGTTTTTGCTATGGAAGCCTAAAAAGTGTAAAATAAGGTGACATTGGAGTTTTACTCTAATTAGGTGAAGAATATGGTGACCAAAATTTTATATATTACAAACTGGAAGCCAATAGGGTCTTAATTTGAAATCCACACAGTTTTCTCCTTGCCTTTAGGTTTATTATTATTTATATCTTTTTTGTAGTTTTTGGGTTAGATTGTCTACAGAAGTTCTTCTTGTTACGTCAGATGTCTTTGGTGACACCTATCTGCCTGAGTGTTTAATAGGTGAAGAATCTTTACCCAGCTTCATTCAGTGTACATACAACACGGTAAGCACAAACCTATAATGCAAACAACAATGAGACCAAAGATATGACATTTGGATTTTGGAGATAAATTATGTTTATGCTAATGTTGGATTTCAACGCCTTTTTAGTGCATACGGATGTACTTTTAGGTTTTTTTTTTTTTTTTTTGGGTTGCAAGCTGTAATCTTTGTTAAGTGCATTTTCATATTCTGTGCTATCCTGGGATAGGCTGAGTTGGGCTGTTTTGGAGCTTACTTAAGATCCTCAAAACTTGAATATCCTTTCTGTTGGGTCATGTTTTCTTGGCATACATCTCATGGCATATCCTGTTGTACTGGACCGCATATAAGTATTTCTGTTGTTTCTCTAATCTTTTTTTTTTCCAATCCACATGATAGAGAGAAGGTGGCCTTAGGGGGGAAAAATTATTAGAATATGCTCATATATTATCAAATCAAGAAAACAATTTTGCATGCATGCATCAGGTGCAACAGATGTCACATGCTAGTGGAATAAAAAATGTGAAGTATTGTGGTGCTTTGAACTAAAAGTGGTTATGTTTGGGTTCTCTGGGGAGCTTAAGCTCACTAATTCATAATTTCTATGCATTCATTGATCTAGGACTAATTCTAGAATCACGTGAATTGATCTGAGAACTTGGAAGGTGGTGCTTACCTTTAGCTTAATAGCATTCACATTGGTTGTGTTGACAGGCTTGGTTTTCAGTGAATATCTCCGTAGTGGCCAAGTACCTTCAATCAAAGAGGTCAATGATGAGGAACCGCTATTTCCAGCTGTACAATTTTGTAACGTGAGCTCTACTGCCAAAGTGAGTTGCTTTTCTATTTTCTTCCTTCAACAATAGTTGACTGTTTGGGTCACGATTTTTTACTACTTAGGAATATGAAGAAGAAGAAAAGGTCAAAGCTTTTCTTTTTGTCATTGAATTGAAGATTTAGGTGATGAAGGGATAATTAACACCATTACCTTACACTTTAGATCTCATCTCAGTTTCTGCCTTCCAGTTAGTAGATACTTCATATAAGTACATGGATTACGTAGCTGCAATAAAAACTGCATGGATACATTGGTAGAGGGTATTAAATCTACAGTGTAGGCTATTAATTATCTTAAACCTCAAGTTGAAACTGGTTAGGAAGAAATTATCCCTTCTAAAAACTAAAAGGACACTGACCACTAAAACAAAAGCCTCTATATTGATTAATGAAGGTACTGAAATTTGGCTTGGTTGTCGGACATCCTGTACCTAGCAGCAATGTCCAAAGCTTCAGCTGTATGCATACAGGGAGGAATGAAAGTGGCATCACAAATGAATGGCTGAATTTGCAATGATTATTGACAGTAGTTGTACATGTTATCTGTTTCTAATGTCTCTCGCAATGGTTACTTTGTTATCCAGTCAATGAAGTTACTGTTCTTTACTCTAAAAACAAAAAAAGTTTAGAATTCTTTGTACATTTCTTGTAAATTCATTGGTTTTGGTGAAATGCCTTATCACAACAAATTCCCAACCATTATTTGGCAACAATTTTATCTTTATATCATTGGTGCTGAATATTTGAGAATTTCGTTAAATAAGGCATTTCACCACTTGGTACAAATTTATAGAAAGCACAGCCATTATTTGGCAAAAATTTAACCTTTATATCATTGTTGCTTAACTACTGGAGCCATAATTAGCAGGCACAATCAGTTGTACTATCTTTGGAAACAAGGCATGCAGCTGCTGAAATAGGGCAACAGTTGCAGTTGGGTTCAAAGCTCAGTGACATTGTCAGCAGCAAGGATGATGCATTTGCACTGCTAAACCTTTATAGAGATGAAGGGTATATATTGAGCGAGAGCAAGGGGAAGCTCTGTGTAAGTCTTTGAAAAAAAAACTATATATATTTTGCACTCCTCCCCTGCACTCTACCCCAGAAAAAAGAAAAGAAAAATCTTCTTCCTTCCCCTCCTCTCAATCAAGAGGAAACTGAGGTTAAATTGTTGGCTTCTCTTTGTGGAACCTATGGTGAAGTATTTGTTGTCCTATTCCTGTGTTTATTATTGTTGGATTCTCATCAGTGCATTCCCTTTCTGATCTTGCTTTCATTTGAATTTGGTTTCATGGAAACTAGCAAATTGTTGATGTTCTTTATAACTTCTCTTCAGTGGTGGGACGACAAATAATCTCTGAGGAAAAATGACAGGAAAATATTTTCAAAACTGATCAATTTTACTTCTGCCATGTCTATGATCTGTTTAGGAGAACAAATATAAATAAAAGTTATATATTGAAGGAAACCAGGTATAAGTACTTTGAGGAAAAACAAAAAGCTTTTGAAGAAGACAACTTAACTGTAATAGAAGTATGGATATTAGATCTAAATGCCCATCTTAGATCCTCATGATTGTTGATGTAAAGGAAAGTAAAAGAACTTTGATTTCGTTCCATCTATTTGAGAGGCAACTCAATGCCATTTTGCTTACTTCTAGCATTATTGACTCGGATCAGGTGGTAATCAAAGAAGGTTCAACGCCACAAGATATGCTGAAGGCACTGTTCCAGGTCAATTATTTGTACTGGTTGGAAAGAAATGCAGGCATTGAAGCTAGAAGTACCTCTGCAGATTGTAGGACAGGGGGTAGGCTGCAAATGTCACTGGAATATGTTCGGAGAGAATTCCAACACGTCAAAAATGATAGTGAATCAATGGGATGGTTGGCTAATGGGCTTATTGCGAGGACTTTACCTAACAGAATTCGTCTAGGTGATGCTGCCTCTTCAGTTGCAAGCTGATGCAATGGTTCCCCCTTTCTTTAATCACATGCTGCTTCCCATGAGAAAGAAATTTAAAGGCCTTTTTTCCTTTTTTTACCTTATGTTATGCTGCTGCAATAAACTATTTGATAGTGTGATCCTTTGTACAAAGCTCTACCTAAAGGATTATCTGCATACTGAAAGTTAAGTTGTATGACTGTCAGCAAGGTAGGCATCGCACTCCAATTTCCATTTACTGGCTTGTCTGACCTTGCACTGGCCCTGGTGGTGCAAACTGCGAACTGCAAACACTACTGGGAACTGGTAAGCAAAGGCAGCTCGGTGAATTTTGGGACTCATAGAATGTGTCAAGTTAACGACTTTTAGCTTATGATATTAGTTCATTTAAACTCTTTTCCTACCCCGTGCGTCTTGTTTTCGTATTTTATTTTGAACGCTCCTCCTTCTCCCCACCAAAAAAGACAAAAAAAAAAAAAAGAATTAAACATGTATGTAGATTTGGTATGGACTGGAAAATTGCTTTTGTTTTGCTGTTATGGATTCCCTTTTTCCGCGTGCAGTTTCGTTAGTCATTTCTGTCGGTGTTTTCCATTTTTATTGTTTGAATATTCTTAAACCTCATCAATGCTCGAGAGCTCCTTTGAATACTTAGAATTTGTTCTATTACTCTGTCAAATATGTGTTGTGTGATGTTTGAATTTTGTTATTTGCAGTATATTGTATGATATTGGTTGTCTATTTTATTTTTTATAACCAACAATTATTTTTTTTATTTTTAACAAAATTTTCTTTTAAAAATTACTATCAATATTATTAATAAGGAATTGATAAAGTACATCTTAATTTTACATTGAATATGTTCTTTAAAAAATTTGAAGTTTTTATTTTTAAAAAAAATATATCTAATTTATAAAAAAATAATAATAATGTGTGTAATAAATATTAAATAATTTATAATCAGCATTAAATTTACTTTTTGATTGCTTATTATATATATTATTGCATATTTTATTACTATATTATTGCACATTATATTTTTCTTTTTTTTTAACAAAAATTTTAAAATTTCAAAAGAAAAGAACTTTTTAAAGATGTAGAATTCACAATGCCACGTCATTTTCAGCTCCACCCTTTCTATTTTCCCATGTCCACCAATGGTTGACCTATTGAGATTTGTTCAGGCGATAATTCTAAGGTCAAATCTCTTTTTTCTTCTTCGTCATTAAGAAATTTATTAAATTATAAAAGCGATTCTTCAATTTTTATAAATTTTTCATTTTTAAAATAAATTAGAATATAAATTTTCTATGTAGAAGTCATCCTCTAAAAAGACTTTTATTATATTTTTCAGATCTCTCATAAATTTAAATATTAATTATAGGCTCAAAACGGTACATTGATACACTTTCTTTTTTTTTTTTTTTTTGCTTATACATATTGATTTAAGTTGTTGGTGCTAGAAGTTTAGTGTTTATCAATTCTTTTAGTATTAAAATTGGGATAAAATATAACTCTAAGTTACATATAAAATATTGTCTAACAATTTTCTTTTGGTTCATCAGTGCTAAGCTTTGCCCCCTAGTCCCAAGCATACTAACAAACCAGGCAACTAGAGGCTCTACAAGTTAATCTTTATTACTTGTGCAGAAAACTTGGGACAACAAACTAAATGCCTAGATCAATAATTTCATGATTCTACTGCAATAGCAAGTATAAAATTAACTAAACTCAATTCAATTTTTCACCAACCAATAACAATAATGGACAATAAGTAATTAGTAACAATAATAAACAACAATAGTAATAGTAATAGTAATAACAATATCAAACAGGTAAATCAAACATACCCTATGTCCTTCTCATTATTATTGCTGTATATATACTGTTGAATGAAAAATCATGAATTGTTCCTCTCTCTCTCTCTCTCTCTCTCTCTCTCTTTCTAGGGTCTAATTTGTTGACCTTAGAGTATTAATAACTATGGTAAACAGTACTAAAAGACAAATGATTTTCATTTATATGCTCTTGTTTGAAGATAATTGTATGTTATAACTTCAGGGGGGGAAAAAAATTACATGTGTACAATGAAATTACACAGAAACATTAACATCAAGCATATTTGTACATATAATAGAACGCAGAGGTTCTATAAAAAGTTACACAAAAGAAGAGGAACTTGGCTGATGAGTATTGTCTATAGCCCGTTGACTTGATAGCTTCTGAAGCAAAATTCCAACTGAGACCTTCAATTAAAGCAGAGACAGAAAAGGGTGGGTTTAAGTGGTTTTGATGTTTTAACTGTGGGTAGCTTTTAGTTGCTGGTCAGGCTGGTGTCTCAGGAGTTAGTCCTGCAATTTCTTTGAGTGGCCTCCACAGGAACTTTCTCCTGTACAGTCGTTGTCATCATCATCGATGAGTTATTTGCAACACAAAGAACATAGATGCATTGTGTTATGTCTCCTATTTACACACTATTTGTCCAGCAAGAAACTTAGTTTTTTTTTTATATAAAATATATATATATATAGATATTCTATAAGAGAATATGAAAGTCGGTTAACTTAATACAGCTTATTTTATGACAGACTTTCATTTGTAGTTCATAACTTATTGCATTTTGTTTATTCGGTTGTAGACTAGAGATATGAATCTAATTCTCTCCCCTCTGTTGCATACCAAAAAAATGTTAAATATTTAATCCATAAATGTTACATACAAATGCTAGTAATGTAAACCAAGAGACTACCAATTTCCACATTCGGCAATGACTCTGACTTTAGGCCGGAGTGTAGGAAGCAGGGCAAGAAACTGCAGTTCTGCCTTTGACAGGACCTGCATTGACACACCTCCACAAAGAGTAATCTAATTAGAACTTGTGACTGCAAATTAACTAGCTAATAGCGATCCAATTGATGAGATGTGAAAGTCAATTAATCACCTTGGCTTCAATAATCCAGACAACAAGTCCTTTGGCATCTGGGGGCAGTGCGGCAAGCCTATAATCCACTTCAGGCGGATAGTACCACCTTGCTATGGGTTGCTTCCCTAGATGAGCCTGCATATGTTTTATACATGAGTCCAAACAACACAAATGAGTTTATCAAGCATCATCTGCAATTTCATCCCATCCCATTCCATTCCATTCCAGTATTTATAAAAATAATACTAAATATGACAGGAAAATTTTTTTCTCTAACTTATGATGAAATACTATTTTTACTCTATTTACAGTCAAAACCATATCTTAATTGCGAAAAAGGGAGGAGAGGGAGTTGACTAATTACAGGGCAAGCAGGATGAATCTTGGTGAGGGTGGTCTCAGGATCGCCAAGGCCACGAGCAGTGAGATCAAGAAAATAGTAACCCTGATATCTGAGTCGGGTGAGGTAACGACCCTCGTATCCCCCCTCGTGGGGCGTGTAAATTGCAAGGGCTTTGTGCTCTTCTACGTCAGACATCCAACGCCCCAAGTCTAGTTTCAGCAAGTCCCCTCCTATGAAGTCCCATAGGCTTATCCCACCACTTCCGCTGCTTTTACCATTGCTGCTGCTGCACCTGACCACTCCACCGCCAACCACCCTCCTCGAGCTCACTCCGATAATTGCCGATGCTGCTGCTGGGGCGGCTCTTCTTGTTGTCATCATTCGGATGCAGCAGCAGTTGCTTATTATCTGGCGGTGCTCCTTTCGCAGGACATTGGCCAAGGGCGTCGTGGGTGTCCCGGCGCCGTCACGGAACTGCATTTGCGAGAAGCAAGATGTGCTTGTCATTGTGCTATATATCCTCAATTTCTCTTCCAAATTCATTTAGGAAGTCCTCGCAGCAGGGTGTGGCTGTTATATATATAAGCTATGCTGGTTTTGTATGGCGGAGGAACAACTTACAAGATAAAAAGCAACCCACACCACACCAGACTCGACCTTTTAAATCAGGACGTGGACAAACATACTTTGGACGCTACATAATTTATGTAATTATGCATAAAAAGAGGCTAACAGCTAACTTGTTACCTTCAACTTTTGTACCTTTATTTTTCTTTTTCACAATATTTAGATATAATTTGTGTGGGGATTCGAACCTGTCTCTTTTATATTTTTCATTTTAATACTAATATTTTAAAATTTAAAATTTAATTTTTTTAATTTTTATAGAAAATATTTTAGTTTCATAATATCTGAATATTTGATTATTGCCGATATGTTAAAAAAAAAAAAGATTAACAATATGAGAGGTAATTGACATCTATGAAACATTTGTTAATCTAAGTTTTTTTTTTTTGTAGAAAAAAAAAGGGATTAAGCTCAGTGACCCAAAAGAGTAGGAGTAATTTTTCCCACTTCAATATGGGCAAAGAAGCGGCATTGCAGTATTTCAATAGGGTAAAACGAAGCGGTGTTGTAACTTTTACAAAAATTAGCATGATAAAGACCAAATGTTTACTTATTTGTTTTCATTCCTTATGGAAAAGAATTGATAAAAAAATGATAAGATTTTATTTTTTTTAGTAAATATCAGGATTTTTTTTTAATTTTATAATTACAAATAAGTTAAAAAGATAAATATTAAAATAATATTGAATAAAAATAATTTTATTAATTTATTTGTCCTATTATCTATTTAATAATTTCATATAAAGAGATTTTGTAGTAAAAAAATAACAAAAAGTAAAATTATCTCTCACCCTTTCTCTACTAAAAATAACAAAAAAGTAAATTGTTGTCTATAAACTAGATAATTGAACATTTGAATTGTTATACATTGATATAGCTAAATTTATGTTTATTTTAAGACATTCTTATGAAAGAAATTATTGATCATTCTATTAAACAAAAGAGCATATATTATGTTAATGATTTTTTTTTATCAGGTAAGTTTGATAAGATGAGTTAATAATAAATAATAGCAAATGTGGTTATGACATTGTCATTAAAGTCATTTATTCTTCTTTTATTTGAAATATTTATTTTTGAATTTGGTTACAAAATTCTAAGGATGGAGCTTTCAATGTAAAAATAAAAAGTCATCATATCTTTTATCGAGTGAATATAAGTAAATGTCAATCACCTTTTTCATTAGTTCATTTTGATATTTCAGGGTAAGCATTGGTCTTGGGATCTATGAACATTCAGTAGTTTGTCACTTTTGTTATTGATGGTACTTGTATGAATTGATTTTATTTATTAAAAAATTAGATTAAGGTGTTAAGATTTTTTATACATTCTACAATATAGCAAAAAATCAAATTTTTGAAAAAATTTAGGTGTTTTGATCAAATAATAGAGTGAGGTATGTTAACAAAGAATTTCAGGAATATTTTAAGAAATATGGATTAATATATGAAACTTTAACTTCACAGATTTCTCAACAAAATGGAATTACATATAAAAGGAATATAAAATTTTAAAAACAAAAGAGCCTTACTAATAATTACATATATAGTTCTATAATTTTGGATGGATGTTATGGTAACTACTATTTACATGATAAATAGGATACCATCACGAGTAGTTTTGAATTTCAAAACTCCTTTACAAGTTTTATCCATGTATATAATAATTTAATTTTGTTTGAAACTTCCACTAAGACTGTTTGATTATATGATATATATCTATTCTCACAAAACTCAATGGACAAAATTAAAACTACATTTTGTTTGCTATGTTTTTCTAGGATATGAAGGTAATAAAAAAGGATAAAAAAGGTTATTCATGTTTATTAACATGTCATTTGTGGAGTTAGAATATTTCTTTTAACTTAAGTCATATCTTTTTATTATTGATAAGGAACATTAAGATGAAAGTGACAAACAAGAATTGTGACATGGTTTTAAAGAGTGTTACACAAAATGTAAGCAAAAAGAGCCAATCAGAGATAAATTAATAATAAATTAGAGTATTATTTTAGCACAAGAAAATATTATTTCTATATGAAAAAAAATGTTGTTCTAGTTGATCTTAAAGAGGATTACGAAAGCTTTAAGTTAAAACTTTAGGAGAAAAACATCACTGAATATGAAATAATTTCTTTTAAACTTGAATAGTCTTTTTCTTATCATTTAATAAATGAACAATCTTTAAAGAATATCATCGATTAGAGCTTTCTTGTTAATGAATCTAGTATCATGTATGGTTACAAATTACTTTATAGGAAAAATAAAAAAATGTCAATACAATAATACTCATTAGATGTTGAAAGCAAGAAAACCAAGTATCCTATTACGAATCATTTATAAGTAAACTATCTAATAGGTGAATACCTAAAATCCCATAAGAAGCATCAGAATACAAGGTGGATATGAGCAATTTGTGATAAGATGAAAGCATTGAAAAAGAATTTTACTTAGTATTTGGTAATAATACTTGAAGTGAAAAAATTGATATAATGCAAATAGATATTTTTAATTAAATATAAGGCCGATGAATCAATTAAAAGTCAACTAAATATAAGGTAGATAGATCAATTAAAAAATATAAAACAAGACTAATTATAAAAAGATTTATTTAGACATATGGTATAAACTATAAAGAAACATTCTCCCAATGACAAAACTAAATACTATAAGAGTTTTACTATCTCTTGCAACTAATTTAGATTGGTTATTGCATTAGTTTGATGTTAAAAATGCTTTTTTATAGGAAAGTTTAACAAAAGAGGTGTACAAAAAAATTGCATCTCGTTTTGGTATCCCTTCTAAGTATATGGTAGTATGTAAATTGAAGAAGGCACCATATTGTTTAAAACAGTCCTTAAGAGTATGGTTTGCAAAATTTAGTTCATTAATAAAGAAATATGATTTCAAACAAAACAATGTCAATTATACTTCATTTCTAAAGCATAAAAAATAATAAAGATAAAGTTGCTAATTTAAAAATGTATCTTTTGACATAATTTGATATGCAAAATTTCAGGAACTAAAATACTTTCTCAGTATTAAGGTTGCTCGATCAAATTAAAGTATATTTTTGTCTAAAAGGAAATATATACTTGATTTATTGGTTAAAATAGGAATGTTTGAATGTAGCATTTTGATGGATACAATTATTGTATAAAATTAAAAATTAAAAAGAGTATAAATCAAAAGCCAATAGATAAGAAGAGGTACTTAAAGCTAGTGAGGAAGTTGATTTATCTATTCAATACAAAACCAAATATTATATGTTTTGTAAATACGCTAAGTCAATTTATACACAAATTGAGCAAAGAAAATGTAAACACAATATTTAAAATCATGAAATACTTAGTTCTATTTAAGAAAAGAATTAATGTTTGAAAAATATAATTATTTATATGTTAAGAGGTATAGGGTGAAGATTAAGTTAGAAACTTCATTGATAGGAAAGTCATGTTTGACTATTTAACTTTTGTTAGTAAAAATTTGGTTATACGAAATAATAAAAAGTAAAAGATAATTATTTTATCCAACACAAAACTAAATTTTAAAGTATGATAAAAGATATTTATAAATTACTTTAATTTAAATGATTCTTTGAAAAAATTAGATTCATATTAAAATTAATCATGAATTTATTTTGTAATAATAAATTTATTATTTAAATTACTCAAAATTTAGTTTAATACGACACAAAAGTTATAATAATTTCTTTTATAAGATTCAATGATTAAATTATAAATATTTTTAAAAAATATTTTTCAACTAGTAAGTAATATTTATAAACCAATTTGAATGTAAGTAATATTTATTTTCTAACTCATAAAAAAATTTATTTTTTATAACTAAGATTTAAAGATATTTTATGTAAAAAAAAATTAAAATGATATTTTTTATATAAATTACATTTCTTTTTGTAACTTATATCATTATGCAATATTTTTTTTCTTGCAAAATTCATTATACAGAAATTGTATTTATTTTACAAAATATATAAACTTAATAAGTTTTGAGCATCGTGCCCACAAGTAGCATATGTTGAAGCATTTCTAACACCTCCCACTCGCCACCATGAAAAATTTTCCCCAATTATCTTTTCCCTCTTTTTCATTCGCATGAGGTCCATTTCTTCGGGAAAATACGACCAGTTTTTTCAAGAAGAACACGAAAGATCTAACCTTTTCACTTCGAGACCATAAAACCTCCATGAAAGGACAGTATTTTCAATTGAAAATAACGTTCTAAAGGCAAAAAGAAAAGAAATTGATGGGTCCATCCCCTGAACTCCTTTAGAAAAAAAAAAAAAGGCTCAGGCCTTTGGACATTACATCATCCACCGTCGTCCTCCTCTTCCGACCATAATCCCCAAGCACCAATTGCGTATTCCTCGTAAGCGCTATAGGACATTCCTTGTGTATTCTTTCTTTAAAAACCACCTCTGGTAGGTACGTCAACGGCTTTGTCTCCTCTTCTGCCATTTTGTCCTAACGTATATATTGCCATATATAAAAACATGTTTGAATAAATTAATTCTATGGTGACTGTATAGAGTAAGAGAGTTGTAAATGGTATGAGTAGATTGAGGGTTTGTCTCTCACTTTATTGATATATTGCCATATAAGCTTTTTGCTCAATGATAGGTAAGTGAGAAGTTCCTGTAACAGAAAGAAAAAAATTTTAAAATTGGGAAACGAATTATTGATATAGAAATTATGAAAAAAATAATGTTAATGAGGATTGTGGAAAATTTTTTCTAAAATTCTTTAATATACTCTTGATGTTAGATATTAGATTTGGTGATTATAGAATTTTTTTTAGTCAAATTTAAGAAAATAAAAAATATAAATAAAAACATAGTGTCATAAATATCATTTGACATATAATTCATTATATTTAAAAAATTTATGGTACATGTCATAAATATAATGATATATATATATAGTAATATTAATATTTTAAAAAATTTTAATTTATAATAATTATTATATTATTTTATATTGTAATTAGTATTTTGTTAAAAAAATTAAATATATAACTATAATATAATATTTAAGAAATTATAATCTAAAATAGTTGAAATAATTAATAGAATAAAAAATATATATTATTTATCAATATATTATTTATTATATTTATTAAAAAATTATCATGTGTGTTACTTTTAAAATTTTAAAATTAAATATATATACGTATTAAAAGTATTTGATATATAAATTATAAATATTTGATATAAATAATAAATTTTATTATTTATATATTTTTTATTAAATATATTTTATAAATATTTATTTTATGATAATTTAGTCTTTAAAATTAATATATTTAATTAAAAGAATTTAAAAATAAATAAAAAATTAAAAATAACAAATAGTTAGATTGATCATGTATATATATATATATATATATATATATATAATTATTTTTATTTAATATTTAAATTAAATTTTATAGATATTTTTTATAAAAATTAATATAATTATTCGTACATTCAATATAATATAGATTTAGAAGAATAATATTAATAATTTACAAAAAGTTAACTGTGTATTTTTTTTTCACTTAGTGAGTCGAGGAAAATATATATATATATATATATTATCTTTAATATCTTTTGAAGGAGTTTTGTTTTTATTATTATTCTTTTACTATCAATTTTGCTTAATTTTTTTTAGTTTGTCAGTGTTTTATTGATTCCAACGTAACTTTATTGGTGTTTGTGACAAAGGCAGAAAGCAAAGCGAATAAAAAAAAAAAAAATCGAACAGGTTTGATTTGTTTGGGACTGAAAAAATTGGAGGTGAGGCTGATTGGCAATTCATTCACTGCTTATATATAAACAACAGAGTGATTCGAACAACAATTTTTTAGGGTTCTTATTTACTTCTCATATTAGTGCTTGAATTGGACGCAAAGTAAAGGCAAAAAAAGAAAAAAAGATTTGAGAGAGAAGATGCTAGCTTCCTCTTCAAAGTGCAGGTGCGCCGCCGTTAGGACCGGCGAACTCTTCCTCCTCCGCAGCCGTAGCCGCAACCGCCTGCTCATCAATGACTCTTCCTTTTACAAAACCAACCCTAACGCTCTCTCTGTATCCTCATGCTGCTCATTTCACTCTCATTCCCATTTATCCCTGTACACTTCTTCTCCTTCTTCTTCTTCTTGTTCATGTACAAGTACAGATAATTACAATACTGATACCAGTTTTAGTAGTGACAGTTATAGTTACCGTTATAAATCTCGCAACAATGGCATCCGCGGCGGCAAGTTTCCATTGCTAGCAGCAACCTCACATTGGAACTATTCTTCTTCGTCTTCTTATTCTTCAACTCCATGGAAATGGAGTCACAGATACACATGTGCAGGCAGCCATGGGACGACGGCAACAACAAGCACAAGATTTTATGTCAATGCTTTCCTTTTTGGTCCCTCCTCCACACCTTTCAATCAACCGGTTCCTCTCTCTCTCTCTCTCTCTGTTTTTTTTTCTATAATTCACCCCTTTTATTTCTTTCTTTCTTTTTTATATTTTCATTCGATGTTTATGTGGTTATATTATAATTGATTAGTTATAGATACATTGACTGTGTTTTATTTGAACAGAGCTCAATGCTTAATGTTAATGGGCAACGCCTACTCTTCTCAACTTCCTCATCACCTTCTTCTTCTTCCTTCATCAGCAACAACAATAGTAATCATAATGATAAAGGAAATTCTACTTCTAGTTTGAATAAGGACCGGAAATCGTCGCTATCATACGCAGTGCAACGACAAGAAAATGATGTTTCTGACATGAAAATCCTGCGCACCCTGGCATCTTATATATGGATGAAAGATAACCCTGAATTCCGGTTGAGGGTTGTTGCTGCCCTCGCCTTTCTTGTAGGGGCTAAGGTCTTGAACGTTCAGGTCCCTTTCCTCTTCAAGTTGGCTGTTGATTGGTTGACTGCATCCACTGCTATCCCCACTGCTCTTTCCTCTTTCTCCGCCACCAATTCTGCTCTCATTGCTCTCTTTGTTACTCCTGCTTCTGTTCTCATTGGTTATGGCATTGCCCGCTCTACTGCTTCTGCTTTCAATGGTAATTTTGTTTTTTCCTTTCTCCCTTTACCCCTCTCCCCCACCCCTCAGAAACTCCCAATTCCTTGTATATTTACACTGTAAGCGTAGCTTACTTCATCTTTCTATTAATTATACTAATGTTTCTGCTAAATTCTAGCCTTTTTATTTTTCGTTGTCACATATTAAATTGTGCTTCCTGTATTTGCATTGACTTCTATTTTTGCTAGAATTGAGGACTGCTGTCTTTTCAAAGGTTGCTCTGCGAACGATCCGATTAGTGTCTAGGGAGGTACTGTTTCTCTTTTCTCTTTTTCATTGCCCTTTTTGGGTTGCTTTCTTGTAAAAGCATAATACCCAGATGCATTCAGATCAACTAAAGTTCATCGGTTTCTTATATGTCTAAAATGCAATTTTGTGTATCTAAAGTTCCTTTTTCATTTGGCTTTTGTATCATTGTGTTTTCTGAAGTGTAGGTGTTCTCACATTTACATGACCTTGATCTCCGGTTTCATCTTAGGTATGCTCCGTACTGCCTAGTATGCTGCATATTATATCCCCTTCCCTCAACAATAAGCTGCCTGTGACAATTGACTTACTGCCATTTTCTTCTCTTTTATGCTTGGTTACTGTCTATTCAGTCGAGAAACTGGTGCATTAAGTAGAATCATCGACCGTGGCGGTCGCGCAATAAATTTTGTACTTTCATCTATGGTGTTCAATGTTGTACCAACACTTTTAGAGGTATCACTTCACACCGTGCCTTTCTAAGCTGTCTAACCCTGTCCAAGATTGTGGATCTATTATTTTATTATGAATCCTACCGACCATTACTGATGACACATGGTTCTGACTTGTGGGTTCTTGACATTGAATCCTTCAATATTTTCCATGGCCTTTCAGATTAAACCTTTATATCCACCCTTCTCTTCTCAATATCTGTGACAGATCTTTTTAAATGCACATTCTAGATATCCATGGTGTCAGGCATACTGGCGTACAACTTTGGAGCCCCATTTGCATGGATCACCTCACTTTCTGTCGTTGCATATGTTATTTTCACATTGTCTGTGACCCAGGTAGCCATATCTTCTTAGTTCTGAATTATGATTACAGAAATATGTTCTTAAGACTGTTTTGCAAGTCCCTTTTTATTTTTAATTTTTTTTTGTATAAGGTTTGCTATGTTATTGAATGAATTTCTGAATTTTTTTGTAAGCTTTGCAGTTGTCTGCCTTGGAATTTCCTATGTTCATAATATTTTCCTTTTCAACTTTCTTTGTCCTTGCCAGTGGAGGACCAAGTTTCGAAAAGCCATGAATAAAGCTGATAATGATGCAAGTACCAGAGCAATTGATTCTCTCATTAATTATGAGGTCAGATATTATGTTTCCGTCTCTGCATGCTTTCTGCTTATCAATTATTCAATGCCTGTTTGTTTTTGCATTTTTCTGTTCATCTTTCATTGGATACCTTAACCCTGTAGGTGGTGTTGTTTTCTTGCTCATCAGCTCTTTCTGTTTATTGCTTTCTTTGTCCTCTGCCCTATTTGCTCGGGGACACCTTACAATCTTCTTTTCTTTCCTTCCAGACTGTCAAATATTTCAACAATGAAGCTTTTGAAGTTGAAAAATATGATGAATTCTTGAAAAGTAAGTGGTTTGAGCATCATGATTGTTATTTGTATGCTTAATACGAAAAAACCCATAACAAAGAGCATTTAAAGTTTAGCTAGCTTGCTCATGAACCATGAATTTTATAAATGCTTGTTTTCATGATTCATGACTTGATGTAGCTAGATGAGGATACCTGTTACTATAGTTTGCTAATGTATTAATCCTACACTGTTTTTAAGTATTCTAAGTAGGTATCTTTGTGCACGCTCTTGCCGTCTGGTTCTGTCAGCAAACTTGAGATAAGTTTTGCACTTCTAATTTAGAGGCCCATAGGGTCATATTATGGCTTTTTATGTGAACATTTTCTTGTTATTTGTTCACTAAGTTTTGCTGTTTCCTGAGCTTTAGCTTTTCACTCCATAAATCTTAAAACTCTTGGACATAACTTTCAAACTGTATAACAAGTATTTAAGGGTTTCAGAATTGTGGGAGCCTCGCACCTTGAAACACCCTTTTTAAGATTTTCAGAATTGCATTCATTACAGTATCTATTATCTAGTGCTTCCAATCAAACACTTTTATCAGGTTTCTTAATTCCCTCATTTGCCCTAGAAGAAACTGAAAGGGAATGTAAGCCTGAAATTTAATGGTAGAACAGCTCTGTAATATTGGCCTGCAGTATCTGTGGTTTGATGAAATATTGGTAAGTGGGTGAGAGATGAGGACTAGACAAGGAAAGTACTTGTTTATGCAAAGGGCAGAACTTGCATCCGATTTAGTAAAGAGCTAATAGCTGCTTCAGCTGGCCTCTAACCAGGGAAAGCAGCTTACAAGTTCAACAATCCTTTCATCCCATACATGGTAGTCTCAACTGTCAGTTTGTTTTCCATATCGTCATGATGACATTCTTCATGATCTCATAATTTTGCAAAAAATACACAAATCTGAAATTAACTCAGGCTTCTCACCATTGTGAGTGGATTGCAATTTAGTGAATGGCTAAGGGGAAAGAAAATGGTGGTGAACATCTGGGGGAAAAGAAAATGAAGACGTTTGAATAGTTTGGGTCTGATACAAACTGATCAGGACAGATTTGGGAAACATGTACTTGGGCAATTATGTAGTGACTTTTGTCTTGTGAAAACAAGAAATCTCAAGTATGTAGATATTGTTAAAGATGCTTAGTGTTATGGCTGAAATTAGGTTGCAAGGCTCTGCCTGGTTTAAAATTAGGAAATATGTTGCATTTTGCTGGCCAGCAGCTTTAGAGATTTAGATTTTTGGTGCTGTAATCAGAGAGTCAAGTGACTGTTGCAGCGGTTCTCTTGTTTCTCCTTATATTTTTATAGATTAAAAACATTTATATAAGAAGGTCAAGAGTTACCTGATGGCTCTAACATCAAAGAAAACCTGCAGGACTGCACCAGCAAAAGATTCATACCCTTCTTACATCTTTGCTTTCATGCTCTCTAGGTGTGGCACAATTGTGAATCATACAAGCCTCAACATAGAAGAATTGTCTCTTTAAAAGTATTACATGCAGCCTAGCTGCATTAGAAATTGCAGCCCCTTCAGTCATGCAAAAATTTTTCTCCAGTGTATGCCTATTAAAGCAGTGTTCTGACTACCACAGAGTTGTGCAGGGGAAGGAGGTAGCTCTCTTTTCTGGGCAGCCTGTATCTGGATGCTATGAAACTTGAGGAATCCCTAAAATCTGATTCAAGGTTAGCAGTTTTCAAGTGCTTGAGTATAGTACCTGTGGACCATGGACCCCTGACTTTATTAGGCCCTATTTCAAGATGTCTGTCAGTCCTCCTTATTTGGCCTTCTTACATTTTGGACACGCAAAACTCAATGAGTCTTTTCTTTAAATTGAGTGGCAACCATTACAATAACGTAACCACAGGGCTTCCTATATTTGATGTTCCCAATTGCCAAAGGATTGGAAGAATTTTGTAAGACATGTTTGAGAATTTCCGTAAGGGCGATAAAATAATTTAGGGTTTTGAATTGAACTTCAAGTAGTCTATGGAAGGTAAAGAGTGACTGTTTTGCAAGCTGGAATTACAGTACTAACTTGTCAATTTTTGGCATGAGAGCCCTTTTTGATGTACAAATTTGTGAAGGAGAATTGAAGCATCTTAGTTTTGCATTGGTGGCTGAAGTTTGAGGTTGAAATCATGAGGTTTAGGGGATCTTGGGATGTTCTTTTTAGAAGTCTACACACTCTGGCTCAATTCATGTATTGAATTGTTGAACTATGACCGGTGCTGTCCAAGAAAAGAGGTAGCTTGAAGCCTGCTGCAGAGTGCCCCCTTGATAAGGATTAACTTACCTCTGCACCATGTTTCATTGTAGTGTCATTATTATTCCACCGCAGATGAAGCCTGAATTGAGTTGAAAGCATGCTGGAATTTTACAGAATGAAATTGTCCATACAGATAGCACATGTTGATGCTTTGGCAGAAGTACAGATTTTGTTGTTAGCTTTGCTCTCTGCAGTTCCCATCCAAAGATTTTGATGAACCTCTCTTTAAAATTTCTTTACTCCATTTTTTTTTGTTTTCACAGTAAGAGTTCAGGTTTAATGCTTTAGGATTATTATCAATCTGATATTAATATTATATTGTGGGTACTGCAATTGTTATTATTCTTGTTCTTGTAATTTCTATTAAAAAAGGGTTGTCTCAGTGCATGAGACTCCTACGATGTGGGGTCTTGTAGTGACTATATGGGAGAACAGTATATGCTTCCTGTGAACTTCCAACTTCGGATTATAACTTTTGTGCTTGCTTCATCTCCATGTTTCTATGTTTTGTTGATTAACCTTGGGCAACCTATCAACAAGTTGATGCCATGATTCATGACAATAGGTCAAATTGATGTCTTCTTGTGGTTTTCATAGTGGACCACTCGAGTCATGTATCACATGACTTGACTTCAGTATATGGTGTTTTGTTATTTAGTGCTGGCTCCTTTCCTCTCACTTTGTTTAATTATGGTACTATCTTTCAGAGTATGAAGACGCAGCTTTGAAAACTCAACAAAGCCTTGCTTTTCTAAATTTTGGTCAAAATGCAACATTTAGCGCGGCCCTATCAACTGCCATGGTGCTGTGTTCACATGGGATTATGAGTGGCCAGATGACAGTTGGTGACCTGGTTGAACTCTTGATGCTGTTACTTATTTGTTAAGTTGAACATCCCTTGTGAAGTTAGTAAGAGATGCTCAGAAAAATGACATATGGAATGTGAAAACACAGGTTATGGTAAATGGACTTCTGTTCCAGCTCTCTCTTCCACTCAACTTCCTTGGCAGTGTTTATCGTGAAACTGTGCAGAGTCTTATTGACATGAAGTCCATGTTTCATTTACTTGAGGTATTTTTCAATGATATTCCTAAATTTTTGGTTGCTGCTGCTGAGGGCTTTTCTTCTTTTGGCTCATTGCAATACCATGCTACTTGTTATCAGTTGCTTAGTTTATATGTTCCCTTCACTTTTTAATGAAGAATAAATGGAAAAACATTATAAAAAATTTTGGGCATAATACAAATTTTCTCCAATACCATGTTTTTGGGGATTCAGGTTTCCATTCTTGGTGCAGTCTTTTCTTGGGTCCTTATTACATGTCTTTCTATCAATTGATCTCCAGGAGAGGGCTGAGATTGGAGATAAACCTGATGCAAAGCCTCTAAAGTTGGATAGCGGCAGCATTCACTTCAACAATGTACACTTCAGGTATAATGGTCGTTTTTTGGCAGACTTAATCTCAAACTGAATACAAAAGTTTGGAATTGACATCGATAAATATTCTAAAATTGATGTCTGCTTGTGACTGGATAAGTAAGCTTCATTCTGTTTATGTAGCAGAGTGGCAGTTGAAGTTGTTTGGTTGTGATTACTGACTTGTTATATCCAGTGCTGCTTCAATTTGATGAATGATGCTTGAATCCTACTAAAAACTCGTAGATATCAGTAATGTTATTGGAACTATATTTATTAGAGGGCAGCCTACGGGAATACCTATTGTAACCTCTATGCAATCAAAATTTAATTGGAGCCATTTGGATTGGGTGGCAGCCTATTTTAATCCTTCTTGAAACTCAAAAGAGACCAGTAATTGAATTTAAACTATTGTGGTTGGAAGGCAACCTACCTTTTTAACAACTACTCTTTCTCTCTCTTTCTGGTGCACTCTTGGTCACACATAGATTCACACTTAATTAACCATTTTGACATTGTGTCATGAATCTGTACTTGAGTTTCATTGTGTTTAGTTAGCATGAGTCTGCTCATGTAACACAGAAAAATATCCTCTTCTTAATGTTATGTTGGGTGAGGCCACAATAGTGAAGGACATTTTGTGGCCCATACAAGTCACCAAGTCTGTTTTCCAGAAAATTTCTTGCCAGAAAATGGAAATAGAATTCCATTTGCTAAAATTATATTTTCTAAATAGAGAATTGGAACTTTATACTTGGAAAAGATTCTTGTAAGGCTTTCCTGTAATTATCTGTCATTAACACCAAGGGGTTGTTTTGGAAAGAGGTAACATGGGAATGAGAATCAACTGCTATTGTTTGTTTTCAAAAGAAGGATTCCCATACCCTTAAAAAGAGGAATGGGATTCCCATGTTTAAGGGAGTCACGATTCTCGTCTGCAACTAATAAGTGATTCCCATTCCCCACAACTACCTCAACAACATTGAATGCAAAGGGGAAAAATCTCAACCAAAGCCCACAATTCGTACTTTGATTTTTTTTTCTTATTTCAATTTATTTGTATGCTTCTTGTTTACACTGCTTTGTCCCTAATTTTGTTGTTGTTTTGGTGTAAAAAGCAATGGTAACTTTAAGCCAGACATGTCAAATATGGTTTCTCTTCTTCAATTCTTGAGTTGGTTCCATTCCCTAAGAATTTGACGCTTCTGTCATTTGCTGCTCGATGATTCCTCAACAGTTGAAGTATTCCAATTTCAATTTTGTTTTCTTTTTTTTGGTTGCCACAAATTCAGTGGAAATTTATACCAATTACCAACAACTTTTTGTCAAAAGGAAAAAAAGGTTATATATTGGGTTCCCAACCAATAGGTTTGTGATTGTGTTATCGTTTGGGATCAACCCAGATTTATCTATATGTTTTATTGTAATTTGGAGATTTAGACCAGTTGATTACCTTTGGTGGAGGGGGAAACAATGGCAGGCGCTACTGTTGGATTTATTGGAGGAATTAAAAAATTTGTAACATTTCAGTTCTTAGCTTTAGAGGAACCAAATAGTTACAAAAAGAAATTTGGTTTTGATTATGAAATAAAGCAAATGACCATACAGGGAGCATGATTAAGTTTCTAGAGTAAACTAAATATTTTATAAAATTACTTACTCTGTTTCTGATTCTGCTTGATTATGATTCCAATCCCCTTAAAGTCTTCCAGATGCTCATTCTATATCACCATTGTTTCCTTTCTCCACTGTGAATGTTCGTTGCCCCATTTCCACTGTTTATTATAGCATTTGAACTGTTTCAACCAAAAGTAGCAGTTTAAGGACCTTGATACATGTGCTGTGTTGGTTATATTGTATTTTACTGGGAATTTTGAAGTGCATCACTATATTGTTCAAGTTTGATAGACTTGTTTGGTTTTGATGACTTGTGTTCGGTGCTTGTTATACTTGTAACAGTTATGCGGCAGAAAGAAAGATTCTTGATGGCATCTCTTTCTTTGTACCAGCAGGAAAGAGTGTGGCTATTGTTGGAACAAGTGGCAGTGGTAAGGTTTTTGTTGGTCTGAATTCCTCAACACATGTAGCTATGTTTATGCTTATTCTTTCTTTTTATGGCTACAGTAGTCCTCTGGTTTGAAAAATATAGGTGGCCTTGGTCATCTACTTGTCTGCACTAACCATAGGTTTGAAAACCTTGTTCAGTGTTTTTACATTACAGATACCTCAATGAGGGTCACCACATCATATGCTCGTCTTTTCCTCTGTAAAATGAGTTAATGACCCACTGTAGTACACCAATATCTGTAGCTCAGAACATCACCTTGGATGGATGGCTGACTGAACAGTGAAACTATGCTATTTTTCCTTGTTGAGTGTGACAAACTCTATAAAGCTAATAACAATAGCTGTCTGGCCATCATCCTATGATGGCAAACAACCTATATGAATGCTTGTATTTTGTGAAACCTTTGCACTTACATGGACGACTGGTTTTATACTTGGGTGCCTTAAAAGAATTTTTGATTTCTTAACTTTGTGTATCAGGAAAGTCAACCATCCTTCGATTGCTCTTCAGGTTTTTCGACACCGATTTTGGAAATGTGAGAACTAATATCCAATACTTTGTCTAACTGTCTGTCTGTTTTTTCCAATTTTATCTCATGCTGGATGTTTTGCAGAACACTTGAGAATAAAGCATGGATTTTTTTTTTATATTATTTTTTTTTTCACTCTTTTGCTCCCTTACATAAATCTTTCTTTTATTCTTCCGATAAAGAAATAAATATAGTTTAAGGTCCCCCAAAAGTGACTGAATCCTTTTACTTCTCCTTATGTAACAATTTTTTCTATTCTGTGCCCTGAGATTAGAAAGTGGCTTTGCTCCTCTCGACAGATAAGGATTGATGATCAAGATATTCAGGATGTGACATTGAATAGTTTACGTAGGTCCATTGGTGTTGTACCGCAAGACACAGTAAGTTCAGTAGAATGATTCAAATTAGGGTTTTTCTTTTATTCTATTTCCTGTAAATAATAGATCTCTATTTTCGGATCTGCCAAGTTGTAAAGTTGATGTGCTTGTCAATTGTTATTCACTGTACAGGTGCTTTTTAATGATACAATATTTCATAACATTCACTATGGTCATCTATCAGCAACAGAAGAGGAAGTATGGCTCTTCTCTTTCTACTTTTTAAACTATAAGCTGTTGAACCTGATTGGATTACTTTGAAACTTACCATATTATTTTCCCTCAGGTCTATGAAGCTGCTAAACGGGCAGCAATTCATGAGACTATCATGAAGTTCCCTGATAAGTATTCCACTGTGGTTGGAGAACGAGGACTTAAGGTCAGAACTTTATTACTTTCAACTGAACAACTGGATTTCTTAAATAAAATTTTATGAAACGTAATGTTAAAATCTTGTCTTTTGTTCTCCTGGATTCCAAATATAACATTCACAATAAAAGATAGAGGAAAAAAGAAAAAAGACAAAAAGAGCTGCTGCCCACATGTGATTTTTCTCATCTGGTTGTGCCCTGATGCATTTTGAATGGGAGATTTCTTCCTGATGTAGAACTATAGAATCTACTCAGGGACAGTGATTAACACACTCGGCTTTGAGCCATGTTTATCTGTTGCAGTTATTTATTTTAATAATAGTCAGTTTCAGATCAGTCTGCCTTCCATGCATTTTGGTTGGGTATGACCTGTAAAGTTCGGGAGTTGGGACTTGCAGTTTCTAATGGGAAATGTCAGGCAGGAAGTGTTAAATGGGAGGAGAAAAAGATGTTATGGCCCATGTTAAGATAAAAGAGGATAAAGTGTGCTTTCATGTGTGTGTGTGTGAGAGAGAGAGAGATGGCTAGGTACACTCAAAACAAACTTGTGTTTGTGTGTGTGTGTGTGTGAGAGAGAGAGAGAGGGGGGGGGCTAGGTACACTCAACAACAAACTTTGTAAATATAAATATGCCTTCCATAACTCGTGGATGATAAACTAATTATGCCTTTGTATAAATAATCTTAAGAAACATAAGAAAGGGTGTTCCAGTGCACAAGGCTCCCAAACTGTTGGCTTTGGGAAAGGAAAGGACAGAAAGAAAAAGCAATCTCTAAATCCCACAAAAACACTCCCTTTTCTTCATTTTAGGTTTGGCACACTTAAATGGGAAAATTCTCTTTTAACTACTAGGCATGAACAGATGTTATATGTAAAAGGAATCATAGATAATATAATGTAATAAATTCAATTTTGATACATGGTAGTTCTATACTCAATACTTGCTACATAGGAATATCTTCACTGAAAGTAACATAAGGAATAAATAACTAAATTGAAAAATTAATAATCAGATCAACGTGGTGGTGCTATCTTTGCAAGTGGAATATCTAAAAAGCTGAAAACACAGCATTGTTAGACTTTGGTTTTAATCTTTATTTATCATATTCTCATATCTTGTAGCTGCCCCTAGTGTTCCATCATCTGAGATTTTGGTTCTCTTTACTTTCTTGGGACAGAGGAATATACTTTCTGCTATAGTTGTGGAGAATTTCATAAAAGCATACTTACAAAATGCAATGACACAAACATGCAAGAAAGTTTCTTGGCTGGTTGTCTCTTTTTCTTTTTATATAAGCTTAGGAATCTTCTTCATGAGAAAAATGCCTATAAAGAAAATGGTTCTCTTTTCAGTAGACTTTTGCACTTTTAATGATCAAGCAACTTTTTTATCCAGTTAAGTGGTGGTGAGAAGCAGCGTGTGGCCTTAGCTCGTGCATTCTTGAAGGCGCCTGCTATTCTGTATGAACTCCACTCTTCTTGATCAAACTTAGACATCTGTCTATTTGTTTTCTTGGTTATTACTTTTATGATTATCTTAATGCGATAGGAGAATTCTTGGCAATCTAACTGAGATTTTTATGTCAATCTTATTTATTTTCTGTGGTTATGAAAATGTGGCAGTGAAGATACATTCCTAACATTTGGAGTGATCTAAAGGGTCATAGTTAGAATGGTTTTCTCCTTTCCTCCACCCCCTCCCCAAAACCAAAAGCACATAAAAAATGAAAATATCTTTCTGAGAACAATTTGTTGTTTAACAAACGATTCTCTTAATTTTTTTATTTTTATTTTATGCTGTAGTTTTTGATGGTATATAATTTAGTTTTGGGTTGTACTTCAGTGGTGCTCAGAACATGATTTGATGGTTCTTCTTTAGTCAACCTTAGGATTCTCACTTGTTCTCTTTCAAGGACAATAACTCCAGTCCCTTATTTCCAATGTGGATGTGTAGCATGTTTTCCATATGAAAATGACCAAGTTATCCAGAATTTCCATGTCCTTTGCTATATATATTAGTCCTTATTTCCTATGGGGATGTGTAGCAGAATAGACACTATAAAGATGATCAAGTTTCTTCCAAATTACTCTCTACTGCACTGATGCCTCTATAATGGCCAACAGGGCTATGTGCACAAGAGAATGCTACTTAATGTTTTGGAAGTTTTTAAAAAGTTTCTGCTTTTTTTGTTTTCTTTTCTAATTATGGGATTGCTGGTAAACATTTAGGAAGCACAGAGAAACATAAGGAGGAAATTTCCCTTTTTCTTTGGTTAATTACATTTTCATTGTTATGCTCAAAGCCAATGCATACATGATTTTGCATGTGCTCTGTGCTGTATTTTGTTACAAGTTCTGATGTTTTGTTAGTTTATTTGCCTTCTAAACTTTACAATAAATGTTTCATTGAATCAGAAGCTTGTTTAATCTCCCACTACTATCTACAATATCCTGGAATGTATGGCTACCTTGTTTCATGTAGGGCTTTTATTTTTTTATTTTTGGAATTGTTTTGATGTTTGTGTGAGCTGTCTTCTTCTGCCAGTTTGAAGTCAGGATAACAATTTTCTTTTGCTGTGGTCTTCCCCACGAAACCTTTATTTATTTATTTATTTTTGGTAAAAAAAAAAAGAAAAAGAAAAAGAAAAACTTACATGTCCTATTTTGCCAAGCTGATACATTTGACTTTGCATGAAATGGTTGAATGATATTCAGCTCAATTTATTGGAGGAGCATTTTGTGATAAGAAGATAAATATCATTACTCCTTTGCTCCTATCATTCATGTTTAATCTTTCAGGTTGTGTGATGAAGCAACTAGTGCACTTGACAGCACGACAGAAGCAGAGATATTAAGTGCATTGAGGTCATTAGCCAACAACCGAACATCAATTTTTGTTGCTCATAGGCTTACAACTGCCATGCAGTGCGATGAGGTATTTGGGAAAAATGTTTTTCTGTTAAGGTGCTGAAATTTGTATCTATGAAATAAACTAAGATTAGCTTGTTGTTCAGATTTTAATACATGTAGCTGTGCGATGAGGTATTTGGGAAAACTGTCTTTCTGTTATGGTGCTGAAACTCATGGTGCTAGTTAGAATTGTTGTTCCCCTCAATCCAACCCTTTAGAAGCCATGTTTCAGAGCTGCACATCTTAAATGTGAAACTGTCTACCTGTTCTTATTTCTGTCCTTATAAATGACACTAGTCTTTGTCAAAGTTGTGGGTTTTGCATTTCACTCATACCATTATATCTTTAGGGCATGCACTATTGTTGCTTCTTCTCACAATAGGTTGTAATCAACCTGATATGTACGGGTTATGGCCTATGAAAAATGGTGTACTGCTCTCAGGAGACCAGATCATTGCTCATATCATTTGATATGTGTGATGGCATTGCAATATGGCTACATCTCAAAAAAAGATTTGGGAATTTTGAGATGCATTTTTGAAGTTTCAAAATGTCCAACCTCAATTATACCAAGTTTATTATGCTGTTACATGGTGCATGGGCATTGTCACCTATTATTATAAGTTACTGCATGAGGTTCTTTAGAATGGTATACAAGCATTCTAATGTGTCATTTTGATCCAGATGCTTGCCCTGTTGTTGTTTGCTAGAATTATTTATTGTTCTGTTGGGTGTTATAGAGACGCCAAATGTTGGTCTTCATGTGAATGAGGATGTCAATTATGATCAATGGATAATTTGGGTCACTAGGTATTTGTCCAAGGCTTTGAGCGCCAAGGCACCATTTTAATCCTTTTGTGTTCCACTTAATACTTGTCTTTATGTCAATGACCCTTTCCCTCAAAATTGGTTTACAGATAATAGTTCTGGAGGAAGGGAAAGTTGTCGAACAAGGACCACACGAAGTTCTTTTGACTAAAGCCGGAAGATATGCGCAGTTATGGGCACAGCAAAATAGCCTGGATTCTCCTGATTTAGCCATTAAGTTAGAGGCATAAATGTTACTTCTTCCTCCCTAGTAGATCCTTTCTACCTCATTCTATGCACCATGCTAGGAAAGATGTCAGTGCAGCTATTTTCATAATGCAATTAATGCTGTGCTAGCCGATGGGTGCACGAGTGGGTCTCATGGTAATATGATTGATGTTGTACAGATATTACTTGGATCTCAGGGTAACAGAAACAGTACCATCCATGCTACCCATGGAGAAACGTGCACCTGAAATTATGGTGCAACAGATGCAAAGCCTCCACAGATTGGTCAATCATGTGCTTCGAAGGCCATCAAGAGTCATGGGCGGTAGGTTCCTCCCAATTTTTAATTCCTAGTTTGAAACTGTTTTGATTTAGTCAAACTTGTCTTTGCTTTTCTGTCATAATACCATGTAACAAAGAAATTTAGAAAACAGAATTGGTGTTTAAACAATATTCTATAATCTAGATTCAGGCTTGATGGTGGCCTCTTCTTGGAGCTTAAGGCTAAGCCTTCTTTTCCCATGTGTTAGATTGGTGGAATTAGGAGTTCTTTGGGTTTGCTCAATTGCATATGCAAACACCATAAGCCTATCTATTTGCACTTGCATATAAGTCGGTGCATATTTCTATTTGAGTATTATGCTGTGTAGTTTTTCTAGCAACTTATAACAAGGCGTCTTGATGCATGATGCTCTTATTATGATTTCTGTTGTGCACTCTAATTGGCTATTGTATGCCATTTCAGTATTAAAAAGCTTACCTTATTAGATTTATCTTCCAGGCAACGGCGTTAACTATGACGTCATTGTGCCAAGTACGTCGGTAATTTTAAGGAAACCAAAACGGATTGTGGCATTTTAATCACCGTACAGTTGTCAAGTTTAGCGTTCCACGTAACTCTAACCCTATCACCGACAGGGGATGCTCAACGTCTTGATCCGTATATAAAAAGAACATCCCTGGAGTTTGTTATTGTAGTGTGAAGTTTGGTCTCTCTGTCAATTTAGGTAAAAGCCCTACTTCTAAGGGAGAAGCAATAGAGAATTTTCCTCTCTGGAAGATGTCTTGATTGGAAGTGTTATCTGCTTTCATTTCCTACTTGTTGGTAAGAAAGCTTGATTTGGTAATTTCTCATAGGTTTTCTTAACTCTTTTCATGTGAATTGATCTTCATTATGTTCATTTTGATACCTTGCTCTCTTTTTAGAATTGTTAGATGTGGCTTTTCTTTTATCAGCTGAGGGAGGGGGGGCGGAGCCCCTTTCATTTTGCAGGTTTTGGGAGTGGTGGTCTTGAACCCAAGACCACTTTTAGGTAACGTTTTTGAGTCTCAGGCAAAGACGGTGGTCCTTGGATGTGGGGCCCACCCTTTGCACCTAGACCGAATAAAAAATGTTAGGTACGGTTTGAGTCTAAGGTAGTCCTTGTATGTGGGCCCCCCACTTTGCGAAAGATTTCAGTCTTATTGCTAGATCTCTCATTTGTATTGCCCAATGTTCTATCGGTTTATAACTCCTGTGGCTTAGTCGCTTTCCCGTAGGAGCCTGCGATTTTTATTAGATTAGATTTATTTTATTTTATTTTTGTGGCAGATTATGTTAGATGAATCTTGGTGCGGAAAAGAATATTTTAAAATAATTAAGTACATGTGTTTTACAATAAAAAAGAATAGAAAAAGAAAATGTAGGTATATGCAGAGAAAGCTATCATATTCTTTGCAGAAGTTGATAAAGGGTTGGATTATAGTGAGATTATTTTGGATTTTAGAAATTTTGAGTTATGAATTTATTGAATTTGAAGTTGTTCAAATTTTTGAATTATTTTGATTTTGAGTAATAAGTTTTGAATTTACTAAATTTTAAATATTTTGAGTTAATTAGGTTATGAATATATTGAGTTTTGAGTTTATTGAGATTTGTATATATTAAAGCTTGAATTATTGGTGTTTTAAATTTAAGTTATTAAAGTTTTGAGTCTTTCTATTGCAAGTTATGGATTAATTGAGTTTAGATTATTTTGGTTTTGAATTATTTAAATTTTAGATTATTTTAGATTTTTGATTAATTTAAATTATAAATTATTGATTTTTTTTTTTAATTATTGTGAGATAGGTTTGGGTGATTCTGGATGAATTAGAATTATTTGAGTGAGAAGTTATTTTTTTTTCCTTAGCCTCTATTTGGAGGCAAGGGTCACCTGATGTTTTTGTTTTCCTTGGCAATATCGCCATGGTTGTTACTTGTTGTAACAAAAGCTATTATCATTATTACCTTGTTTGTTTGTTTATTTGTTTGAACGTATTTCTTGAACTAACTTTTTTTGTTTGAACATTGAATGTGATTGAATGGTTTGTTTGTAACAATATCGCCACCTATTTTTGTTTTTTTAAGGGGTGCATTTATGACTTTGTATTTGATGAAACACACTCAACTTTAAAAGGATGCGGGTTTGGATTATATAAATGAATAATTATTTGATTAAAAATTAATATAATAAAAAATTATTTTTTATTTAGTAATTATATCAAATATTTTAATTTACAATTTATTAATAACACGATATCGCCCTTAGTCTTAAGCAAAAAGTTTTTAAAAAAATAAAAATTATCACATAAAATAAAACTATCACAAACACATACACACACATATATACACATAGACGCCGCATATTTTAGTTAATTTCCCTACTTTATATTCGCATTTAAACTCTGAGTGCATCTTAAATCTTAATTTATCGAGAGTCCGATGTATTAGAGTCCCACGGTCGTGTTTAATGTAATTGACTTGTGGCATTATGCCAAGTGCAGAGGAAACGGTTTAATGCTGACTGTGATGTGCTAGCTGCCGCAGTCTGTGTGGATGTGACTGACTGAATTCTTTTGTTTGTTTCATTCAAATCCGAGCCTTTTCCCATGTTTGTATTTAAGTTTCTATTAATTTTCTTCCTATCTCAATTGTCAGCCGCATTTCTGTTTGTTTTTATTTTTTTATTATAGTAACTAATAAATTCAATGGTACTAACCATAAATAAGTTATCTTCAATTCCCATTACTTTACCGATATTAAATGAATGGCAATGACAGGTATGGTATTGTTTTCATTAATTAACAAACTTCCACCGTCGATTATAATTTAGTAATTAGAGAGTTCTTTGCGTAATATAAAATTTGTGAATCTGTATTTTCTTTAGCGTAAATGTATATTTAATTTTGTATAATTTTAGAAATGATCGGTAATTCTTACTAAGTATCATAAAATTTATTTTTATTTTTTAAAATTTAATATAACAGTTAAGTTCATTGTGTTATATATATATAATAATATTATTATTATTAATTAGCAGCCTACCAACCAACCATATTTGACTTGAGTTTGGTTTATGACCAGAAGATCCAGCCAGGCCAGAGCATGTTAATTTTTTTCTTTTTTTAAGAAAAATTAATAAGTGTTTTTTTTTTTAAAACCAAAAAAACAGTAGATTTAGAACCGAAACATCAAACTGTACAACAAACGATAATTTTTTTGCAATGAATTATGAAAATGTCAAAATAAATCTAGTCAAACATTTTATTTTATTTTTTCATTTGGTTGCATATTTTACTGACCCAGTTACACGTTTAATTGTTTTAGGCAAAAAAAAAAGAAAGAAATATTTTTTATTCAACGAGACCCACGATTATGAATAATTTAGGTTGAATCTTTTGGCCATAAATGTTTTCCTGGTTTGAATTTAGCCATTTACAACATTTTCAATTTTGAACAAATATGCGGGAGCTTCATAGATTATATTTACAGCGTTACTAAAGGAGTCTTACAATTGATACTATCCTAATACATGTATATATATATATATATATATATATATATATATATATATGGGAAATAAACATAATAGCAATACGTTTACATATTTGTCCAAAGGCAAACAACATTTAGTAGAATTAATTTCATGTCCCTTTGTCTTGGTTTTCCTTATTATTAGTATTATTATTATCCTTTCTTTGTGTTTCATTAAACGCTATCAGCGTATCACCTGCCTTATTTCCATAAACAACAGCTAAAAAAAATGGAGATGGTGGAAGCAAGGAAGATAAGAGCAAGAGGGCTGAGAAGGAGTGCCAGGATATCAGAATTGGAAGAAAAAACAAGACTGCTTGCCCTTCAAAAAAAGGCCAAAAATAATAACAATAATAATAGTGTCAGCAATGCCGTCAATGGCAATGACGGTAGTATCAGCAAGTTCCCCACCCCGGCAAGTCGGGGGAGACGTAGAACTGCTAGTATCCATGCTAAAAGCAGAGGCCGTAAGCGAAAAAGTCTGCAAGATGTGGTGGTTAGCTCTGTTGCAAGCCACCTTTTTGGTCAGGTATTCTACTTTTTTTCCACCACCCTCCCCCCCTCTTTCCTTTTTCCTTTGATTAAATATATTACTTTGTTACTATCTTTTCATCTTGAACAAGAAGTTCCTTATGCTGCTGCTGGCTACTTGATTACTAGTTAGTTTTGCCTAGTTAGGCCTTCCTAGTCTATTTATGCGTATAAATGGTGGGTATGAAAATCCATTAATGACAATTACCATCAAATATAATATAATTAAGCTGGAAAATATCTTGGCTATGCATCGATTTATAAAATTGTTTGTCTTTGTTCTTTGAAGTTTGTTTGCAAGTCACCTCACATCACTTATATATATAAGTGGAAGCCAAAGCTCAAGCGTCATTTTCACAGCTGACCCATCAACTGGGCTTGGCTTCTCTCAACTTCCAATTTCGTTGGTGTTTGACCCTCAAGCTTATAGACACACAGTCGTAAAATCTAAATGTAGTTGTATGCAGGAGGGAGGGAGCTCAAAAATTGGTGATCAACTAGCAAACTTATCGCCTTCACAATGGATGCCTAGAAAACAGACACTGGAGCTTATCCTTGACATACTACAAAGGTAAAATTACATCAATTGATGCTTCAATATATAGTGATATTAAATTCTGATAAAAATAGAATAAATTAATCAAATTGGTTCCGCTGCTTGACTCCTCTGCTCCTTAATTACAGCTGCGTTTGGTAACTTTTACAAGAATGTGCTCTCAAGCTTTAATTGAGTTTAGTTAGTAGTCAAAAGAAGACTCCACATAGCTTATCCCCAAAAATAAAGGATTAAAAGTTACACCCTAAAATAGTATTATTCTTGTAGTAATTCATATCCTTTTTCTTTTTGTTTTTTTTCATTCACTCACTATTTTTAGTTGCTGCACGAAAATTAATTTGTGTTAATTTGATCCTTGAACTAACATTTAGTTTCCAATGTCTTTAAATTTTCAAATGAATTTAATTGCCTTGACTTACATATGCAAAATCACTTGTGGTTGACCCTTGACACGTCTCTTTTTTAATTCATGGTGACTGATGGAGTCTCTATTTTGATGGATAAAATGCAATATAATGCATTATGGTAATACCATTAGATATCAAAAAGCTCTTTTATGATGTCAATAAGACATCGACCATATAATAATCTTAAGGATGTCAATATCAGTGCACATTTCTACTCTGAACCCTTGCGTTTGACCTTTGTTGTTGGTACAGGAGAGACACCCACGAGATATTTGCGCAACCGGTTGATCCTAAGGAGGTTGGCAGCTGATTTTTGTTGTATTGCTCATGAGTTTCCACACACATATATGCAGTCTGCGTTTACTTATGCACCCTAGTCCTTCATTTTACATATATTTCTTTTTTTCTTACATCAATTCCATTCAATGATAAAAAACAAAAGTAGGCATTTAAGTACGTTGGTCTCTTTTCGATTCACAATATTATTGCCTTATTATACGTTTGTACTACAGTAAGTGATGTGTTTCTTTCGTGCAAAGGTGGACGGCTATTACAGCATCATCAAAGAGCCTATGGATTTTGGCACAATGAGAGCTAAACTTCAAGAAGGGATGTATACAAGTTTGGAACAATTTGAGGTTTATTCATTTGCAAACTTCAAAGATTACACGTTAAAGAATGACTACACGAACACTCAGATTTCATAAATACAAATGGGCACAAAATAATTTTATACAACATACAAACTATTTCATATTACATTAATAACATTTTGTATATCATATCATATAAGAGATTTTATTTTTTATTTTTTATTTTTTGTATTATATTATTATATATTTCTTACATACTATATAAAATATTATTCATATAATACAAAATGCTGTGTATATAATATAATATAATATAAAAAAAAAAATTCTATGTTTAGTTTGTATTGATTGAGATTGCGTTCATAAAAGATTTCCCTATCTTATAATTTGCTATGGCTTCCTGTGTGTATGTATCAGGAACTTATATGCATGTTCCTCCTCCGAATGCATGCACAAGTTTCTTAGTCAACAGCAAACGAGCATGTGTATTCATACATATTTTGTGAAACATCATATCCCAGAAACTAAACACTATCAATCGTGTTAGGTTTTTGCATCTAGTCGGTACGAAGATTTTATGCTCTTCATTGTGCATAACAATATGATAAATATAAAAGGTATTACTGACACTTTGCATGCTGTTACGTACAGCATGATGTATCTCTGATAGCCACCAATGCGATGAAATTTAATTCCTCAAGTACTATTTTCTATTCAGAGGTATGTCTATCTCAATCCCTTATAGCTAGGATAACAAATATAAAAAAAAAATATTTACCCAAATGAAGTTAACTATGGCTTATGTGCCTGCTAGCATGCGATGGAACTTGGTTAAGAGTTGAAGGTGCTTACAAATTAAAGCATCCCTGTTTCGATTTCAGGCTCGTGCTCTCCATGAACTTGCTCACCGGGTCTTTCGTTCTCTGAGGGATGAACCACAAAGGTTCGAGTTGGACAACTTGGGGACAAGAAAACGTGCCGATAAAAGACCCCTTGTGGCTGAAGCTGGAGGTTCTTCGCAAAGTAAGCATGCTAATCTTTGTGGCATTTCTTTGTATTTGAAACATGTATATATATAGATGTACGTAATGATAGTCTACATTTTTTCAGAATTATCTTAGGCAAATCAAATTTTTCTTGTTTGAACAAGGGACAGGGTCAAAAGATGGTAGACATTTCAATTCCCATGAAATTGAGAAGCGTAGAACATATAGACCTCCAACCTCGAATCTTGCACCAAATGGGCTGCCAGTTTCAGCAGTCGATAGAGCCTCAAAAAAGCTTCACTATGTAAGTTCATCGTCGCTTTAAGAGGAAAAGAATGTTTATTTTTATATTCCATTGTAATCTTATCCATTCTAAATAACTGGTGAGAGCTTGACGCTGCAGAGCACAGAAGCTGGGGGGAGTTACAGGGAAAGCCTAATTAACTTTTCCAAAGGCTTGGGATCAGCTGCTCAAAAGGTTGTCAACAGGAAACTATCGCAGATTCCAATTGAACCTTCTTATGGAAATGGAATATCGTTGCCTTCCACCTACTTACGCCGGACTCCAAATCGTCCACATCCTTGCGCACCATTTGCCCCCCGGGGTGCTGCTGCTGCTCATTTGCTTGCTTTTAGTGGTGATCAAATGTCTTCTAGTGTAGCAGGTGACCCTGGAGGAGACAGTGAAACCCCTTTCAGCTTCCTTGATTTACTTCATGATGATTTTATTGAGAAAGATCAAAGCCTTGGTTTCCTTTCTAATGCACCAGCCGGCTCTTACAAAGGAAAGATGGTCTGTGACTCAGGAAGAAACTTGAATGTTTCTAATGTACTGACTGGCTCTTACAAAGAAAACATGGTCTGCGAGCCTGAAGGAAACATGAATGTTTCTAACATTACTTTTGGGGGAGAAATGATTCCCGCTCCACAGGGTCCAACCAAGGCTACTAATGGAAGCAGAAACGTGGATGTTTGTGGTTCTTCCCAATCAGGAAAAACAGTTGGCACTGGTGATAGTGCGGACCTTCTAATTGCAACTATCATGCAAATTGGTTCCAAGCAAAATCAATATGCATATAATGACTACCCCACTCCGACAGTAGATGAAAATTTATATGGTATTGATGGCCAGCCATCTCAGGTAGGAACCGGATTTCGGTCATGGCCCCTAGAATATAATAAGTACTCACAGCCAAAGTGGTTACCCCCACAAACCACAAACAGGCCTCCAATTGTAGATCAGAGAACCTCCTCTGTCTTCAGTGGTTTCCACTCTCAACAATACCCAAATAGAGAGGGGCCAAGTGGTATTATTAGTGGTGGTTCCGACTATTTGCATGGGACCGCAAATTATAACAACATCACTCAGAGTCAGACTGTTCATCAATTTCAACCTGCAGATTGGAATCAGCAGCAACCACCATGGGGTCTAGAAGCCATATGTAATCCTGCCATGCTGCAATCCCAAGCACAAGTGCAGGTGATTCCATCATGCCAACCGCAAGTGATGCCATCAGGCCGGGGACAGAATGCATCGATGCAACATCAGTATCAATATTATCCTGCGGGTACTTCAGCTTCGGTTCAACAAGGAAGGCCATTTTTTGGATTTGACACGAGGACAAGCTTTCTCGGAGGCCAGAGAGATGTAGGGTCGTCTAGTAATGCAGTAGCAGCTCATCAAGGATTTTGGAACGCTGCGCAATCTCGACCATCATCATCCACACCCAGAATGGATAATCAGCAGCCTGATCTAGATCTTCAACTATGATCGGTTAATCAATTCCAACTAGGCTTAATTTTATGTTATGATGGAGGGCCCTCGAACTTAATTATATGAATTAGACTATCTAAAAGACTGATGAAGCGAGAAATTATTGTTTATATATTTTCCTAGTGATTATAAATTTAAGACTTTGTTGATCAGTGATGACAGGAGATTGGTGCAATGTGGGAGCTGAGCTCTAAAGCACCTTTCTAGTGGCCAGCCGTGATGACTTGAGCAAGAATATTTCGTTAATTCATAATTATTTTTGATAGATTATTATGAATTTTCTTTACCCGTATATTATTTATTTTTTTTTCTCCATCTTTTTCCCATTATAAGGCTCCTATACTAACAAATTATGGTATTTTTCCCAAAAAGTTGATAGATTGATAGAAGCCAAACTGTTTGTGCAACTCAACTGCTACTGAAACTATGTTTGGTAGAAGAGAAAACGTTGGATGGGGGAAGGAAAACACGAGGAGGAAAACGGAAATCTTCCATGTTTTGGAGATGTTTTGAATAGGGAGAAAGGAGGAAAAGTAAAATTTTGAATTTTTCCTTTGAGTTAACCAAAACCAATCCCTCCAATATTGTGAGCATGATGGTATGGAATGCAATTATGTCTTTAGTTCACAAATTTTCTCATAATAACTAAATATTTTTTTTTTTTGACTTGCATGATGTAGAAATAGAAAAGAGAATTTTTCTTATTTATCACATAAGATCAATTATATATTTCTTTCTAATTATTCACATGCTCCTTTATTTGTTTGTTTCTTTGTGTTGCTTTTTTCTTTTTCAAATGCAGTGTAAAAGTGAAAAAGGAGTAGACTCAATCAAAACCTAAAATCATGTCCAGATAAGCTTTGAGATTGGTACATTCCTAAAGCCAATTAGTGCACCTATGAATTCTATTGGATGGATTTAGAATGATACAACAGAAGACTTCTTTGGGTCTTCCAATATCAATGAATGGATTGCTGGATCATGAATATTCCAACATGAAAGAAATCTCTTTGATCATTGAAAGTCTTACAATGCATTTGATTGAGAAATTTCAGTAACAAAATGAAGGCGATTCATTAACTAGTTATTTAGTCCCAAGTGATGAAATGAAAGAATTCATAAAAATTATTCAACAAGCTTTGGCAAGAATTCCTGGAGGACCCGAGAAAATACATAAAGTAATTTGTTATACCAATTTTAATTAATATCTAACATTATAATTGAGATTTGATAAACATAGGATAGCTAAACGTCAAATCAAAAACACCTTAAATCCCATGATTTCAAGTTTGATTACCAAATTAGCTCAACAAGGCGAAGGGAATAAGGAGAAAGCATTAACTTTCTGTGTGCTTCTCAGTTAAAATTAATTAAAGATATCATACTAAGGAAATGTAATGCGTAATAAGACATAATTTTATTTGTCAAAAAAGTTTTTGTGTATTGTTTATAAGATTTATTATATATATATATATATATAAATAGTTGTAACTGATTCAGATGGGCTAATACTTTCTAATTTCATGTTAATCTATATTTTGATTCCTCACATTTAAAAAAAATTAATAATAAACACAAATACTAATAAGTTAATGCTATTTAAAAATTGAAGAACGATGTAGGATACTTCACGGACTATCTTCCATCGTTCTACAATTATATTGTAATTTTGGATATTATTTTAAATTTTAAATTTATTTATTAGTTTTAGAGTGTTTTAATTCAATTAAACATTTTAATTAAATTATTGTAAAATACTTGATCATCAAATATTTTTTATTAAGCAAATATTTAATATTTTTATTTAATTTTTAAATAATTTTTCATTTTATTTGAGCATTTTCTCATTTAATTAAAGACTTTTAATTATAAATACATATATAAATTTACCAACCACATTATTTCAATAAATTATTAGTTATCGATTCTTATAAAAATAATATAAAAATTCTCTTTTGAGTTATTATTTTCTCTTTGATAGATTCTAGAATTCCTATTGAATGATTATTTTATTTTTCATACTTATGTTCCACATTAATGAATATTAGAATTTATATTTTTCTTTTTTAATATTAATGACTTTATGCTTTTAGTATGATTTTAATTTTTTTTTTATGTCATCTTGTAAAGTTCAAAGTAACTTTTTCAATAACAATAATAGTGAAGAAAAGATTTTATTCCAACTATTTTCTTCAATTTATGAAAATAATAAATCTTATGTTGAAAATTTTGCTCGTAGTTAATCAATTTGTAAATGTGTCCCTAACTTTAAAAATATTTCTATCAATAATAGAAATTTCTTTATGAAAGACTTCGTCAGATTATTAATTAAATTCGCTGCTTACTTTGAATGCAATTATGTTTCATAAAAAGAAAAGATAAAATTTTAAAACAATGCAATTAATTGGTAAAATGATATTTAATATTATTAATTCAAATTTATTAAGTTAACAATTCATTCATAAATAAATACGAAATGTCTAATAATATTTAAATTTTATAATAATAATAAATTTGAGGAGAATTTGAAACATGTTGAAAAATAGATTAATTTTTATTATTTTTTAATTAAAATTGTAGAAACAAATTTAGTATTTAAAAATTGTTATCTTGACGAAGATAAGATGAGTTTAAAGAAAAGGAAACACTAATTGATAACCATATGATGATTAAATCAGATGATTCCTTAAATGTTGTCAAAAATTTTAATTAGGACCAAGCAATTGTGATTTCATAATTCACAAGTTCTAAAATATTATTAATTCTCAATTTATACTATTTATTGAATTTTTTTAAAGTAGATAATCAAATATAGACAATTTTTAGTTTGATTTCATTCTTAATTAATGTCATTTTTTATACAATAATTAACCAAAAAAAAAATATTTTTCTTTATTAAAAATAATAATATATTACAAATATTTTTTTTTTTTTAGCATGAAAGATGACAATTCCTCGTTAACACATAAAACACATTATGAGTTATGCTCCTTTATTCTACAATTATATTGTAATTTGAGATATTATTTTGATTTTATAATTTTTTATTTATTTTAGAGGATTTCAATTTAATTAAAAAATTTAATCATTAAATTTTTTTATTAGGTAAATATTAAATAACTTGATTTAGTTTCTTTATTTAATTGTTAAGCAATTTCTTATTTAGTTATTCTCTTATTTGTTTTAACTATAAATATGTATACAATTTTAAAAACTAAATCATTCTAGTAATTTATCAGTTATTATATAAATAATATGAAAATTTTCTTTTTAAGTTGTTATCTTTTCTCCCTTGTATTCTAAAATTTCTATAAAATTTCAATTAAGTGCTAGGTTTCGATTATTTTAACTTTCACACTTCTATCCTACGTGAAGGAGCCATAGGGCATTTCCCCAATGTCCATTGGGCTTTGATGTTGATTTCCATACATTATTACTATGTTTTCTATGTGTGTGACCATAGCTATTGTGAAATAAATAACAATCATTTTACACTAAAAGTTATTATTACACTTAATGACTCACAGCAAATCATTATAAATCTCACACAAACTTATATTAAACTATCAGAAAATAAAACATAAATTCTTGTATCACCGACAAAGAAACAATCTGGTATACCTTAGCAATTGAAAGATTGAAGCCTACTAATGAGTATAAATTAGATTAAATTTGACTTTTATTTCTATTACAAGTTAAACCTCTCTACCTTGTTAGTGCTTCAAAAAACTGGACACATACAGCCAACCCACAGGACTTACCCGAAGGAGCATTTTTGTATTATGTGGGCTGGGCTTGAGATTCAACAATTAACATAGTTCATTCTTTGGGCTGGATAGAGGGTTTGGGTTTAAGTGCAAGGCCCAAATTAAAAAATTCACCTTTTATGTTTTAGTTTCTACTTCTTCTTCTTTTTTTCACTCTCTCTTTCTTTAAAAATAAGAAATATTCTCCTTTTCATATAAATTGACCCACTCCCGACATTTTCCATCGAGTCATGCAACATGTTGCCCAATGGCGCACCACGTCACACAAGTCAATGTAACGCTATCATTTTTTTAACGACGACTACGAAATTTAATATGCCTCTTGTCAAAAGTCTTTGGAATAAAATGAAATCTGCTATTATCTTTAAGTAAATAATTGGAAATTTCCTATTACAATGGTAAAGATGCTATATTAAAGATGTTTTAGTTATATATATATATATATACTATAAGTCATCATACTTGTCATTTATTAACATGTTCATTCAATTTTTCTTATATAAAAAATTTATTATTTTGGTATTGTTAGATTTGAGTAGATATTTTTTATATTCAATTTTACTATTAAAAAAATTTTAACAAAATATTTTTTTTTTAGAAAAAATTTTACTTATTCAAGAAATAAACGATAATAAAAAAAATTAAATTTACGCTAATAAAAAAAACAAAACAAACCATCAAATTATTACTTCGAATCGAGTTTTAGTTTTATATTCAAAATATGATAATTTCTTATTATTGCAAATATTGAATATGGCTATACACCGTACCAATATACTTACATAGAACGAACATATAGTAGTACCAAACTTCAAGGAAGCTATGGACCAAAAAAAAAACACAAATTCAGAAAAACTGTGAGGATACGGAATTATTTTTATGGTAAGGCGAGTTCAGCTCCCTTCTATCTTAATCGAAGAAAACGTTTAACAAACAAATATAAAAGGACAAAAGCAAGTCAGAAAGAGCACGTACCCATGAGCTGAGGCAGGGCAAGTAATTAAAAATGGAGTTCCATGGTACTTGTACAAACCCTCGTTCACTGTTCCAAAATACATGCTTTAAATAATGGCATATGGCCTGGAGCCCCCCCTCTTTTTCTTTTTTAATATTATTTTTTTATTATTTTTTATTCACTTGCTGAAAAAGCACCAACCTTTATCAAACGCCGAGGTGCATATCTGTTGTTAATCTGAAAGGACAATGAATATCTATGAGACATAAACACGTGCTCGTAAGCAAAGCACCTGAGAAGATAAACACATGCCAGTGCATGATGCATTTGTCTATATTGCAATGGTTTGATGACGAAGATATGCCGATACCGTGGGGGATAAATTTACCATTAGGTCATTAATTTTGTAAATTTTGTCATTTTGGATCGTCAATTTTCAGTTTGTCTAATTCAGGTCACTGAATATGTTATTGCACTCGCGGCGTTTTATCTGACAAAAGTCATTCACAATGGGACCCACATTTTGACAACCTGGTCAAATTTGATAAAGAAGGATGACTTAGAGAAGTATATATAGATCCGGCCTTATTGTCATGGTCAAAACACAGACATACTTGGCAAGATTGAGATAGTACCCACCACCGCCCGGGCCGCATGCTCAAGGGTTGCATTATCCTCGTCGTTAATGGAGATCAAAGAGGGAAAGGAAGACGACTGGGACGGCTACAAGGAGTGAGGTGGAATGGGAGACACGACTGAGGTCTGGTTTTGTTGTCTTGCCGTCAGCCAACACATCATCGTTTGCCAGCATGTCACCAATATCGATATCATTGTCATTGAGGCCCTCGTCAACAACGGTGAGGGAGGACCAGTGAGGGTGGAGTTGCGAGAGTTTTCCGTTCGACGACAATCGAGAGTTAAGAAGAGAGGAGGAGAAAGGTAAAAAAACATGGGCCATGGAGACATAGGCATGTGTTGTAACGAAAGTCACTGTAACTGTTTTGGACGGAAGACCCGCGTGGATACATTTTTAAGAGTTGGTAACCTGAATTAGACAAATTAAAAGTTGAAGACCCAAAGAAAAAAAAAAAAATCTACAAAGTGGTGACCCCATCTGTGTACTATCTCCATACTATATTACTGTATAGTATTAAGAAGGTACACATGCACAGGGAAGAAGGGCTTACTGGATTATAAAAGTAACTGAAAATATTTTTAGAAATAAATAAATAGTAAAAATATTTAAATGTATCTATAGTTATATATCTATATGTATATTTATATCATCAAAATAGGAATAAGTCATTTTAAGTAATTTCTTAAGTTAAAAAAAATTATGCAGTGACATTTACTTAATTTTAAAATATTTAATTATTTAAATTTAATTTTTGTAATTATTTATCATAGTTTTTAATATTTAAAATCAACTTAGTAGTTATTTTATAGTCTTTTATAATATTTAAATTTAATATTATCTTTTTAATGTGAACCTAAAAGAGCACGATAATACCTAAAATAAAATGAAAAATTTAAAATTCAAGAAAATTAAATTAGGTTTAACAAAAGTAAAATTTTGATCCAATATTTATTAAGAAACTTGAACAAAATGTATAAATTAGAATTAAAATGTCAAGAAAGTAAATTTGATAAGTTTAAAAAAAAAAAAGATAAAAGTTTCTCAAATTTTATTAAAGATTAATCATTTAGCCCCTAAAAAAAGAATTACACCTATATATAAAAAGTTCAAAATAGAATAGTAAACCCAAAACAATACAGGAACAACAAACTTACCTAATAAATTATTAAATAAATAATTGAGCAAACTGTACTTAAATTAAAATATCATTTAACTTATTATAATTATAAAATAATTAAATAATATGTATGATCTCCCAAAGAAATAAGTCATACAACTAAGTTGTGAAAATAAATAAGTTACAGGGTCAAGTCTTAAATTTAACCCAAATTTCTCAAATAAATTGTCCTTAAACTTGTATTAAGTATTATTATTCTTCCAACCTTTAATCTCTTTATTATGTGTTGCATTTAAGTCAAATAATTTAAATAAATTCATTTACAACTTCTCGTATCCTTTTGATTTTAGCTCTTATTATTGAATCTTCATATATGCATAATGAATCAATATACACTTATCTCTACTTTAAATACAATATTATTAGGTTTAAGCACATTAAAGATTTATATATTAATGATTTTGATTTTACTAATATGTTTAATACATATAAAAATGCTGCCCTCGAAAAACTTTATAAATGAGATAGGTTCTTGTTTAGAGAAAATAAGTTATGTGTATCTAAGAGTTTTTTAAAACAATTATGAATGAAGGAAGTATATAAGGATAGTTTAATGAAACACTTTGGTGTTAAAAAAATTTTAGATATTTTGAATGATCTTTTTTTTTTTTTGTCACACATAAAGAGAGATATTAAGAGAATATGTGAAAAGTGTATTACTTGTAAACAAATTAAATTTAGAGTTATATTCTATGGTCTTTATATGTTTTTACTCATACCTAATAAACTTTAGGTTAACTTATCTATGAATTTTGTTTTAAGTTTATAAGGGATTCTATTTTTATTGTTATTAATAAATTTTTGAAAATGATATATTTCATGAGTAGCCATGAAACTGACGATACAATCAACATAACATATTTGTTCTTCAAGAAGATTGTACATTTACATGGCATTTTAAGAACTATTATTTATGATTAAGATGTTAAGTTCCTAACCTACGTTTGAAAGACTTTGTGGGAAAAATTAAAAACTAAACTATTGTTTTTAACTATATGTTATCCTTAAATTGATGGACAAATCAAAGTAGTTAATAGAATATTAATAGTCATATTATATACTAGGATTCAAAAAAAAACTTAAAAGAATTAAGACGAGTATTTATCACATGTTGAATTTGCTTATAGTAAAAGCATTTATTTATTAACCAAAATTTCTTTATTTGAGGTTGTTTATGACTTTAATCTATTAATTCATTTGATTTTTTTTTCTTTATTTGTTAAGGAACAAGCTAATTTAGGTGGCAAGATGAAATTTAAATTAGTTAAACAATTACATGAAAATGTGTCTCAAAACATAAAAGTGAAAAGTAAATAATATACAAATTAAACCAATAAGGGGCAAAAGAAAGTTGTTTTTGAACTTAGTAATTAAGTTTGGGTGTATCTTTATAAAGAGAGATTCTCTACCCAAAGACATTCAAAGTTGCGAATAGGAGATAAATCATTCCAAATGATTGTTAGGATTAATAACAATGTTTACAAATTGAATTTTCCAAGTAAGTATAATGTTAATGCTACTTTTATTTTTGTTCTTTCTTTTTTTGATGCAGTTAACAATTTAAGGACAAATTCTCTTAAAGAAAGTGAAAATGATGAGAACCAAGTTAGCATTGGTAATGATTCATTGCACGTACATAAAGGTCCAAAAATACAAGTTAAAGTTAAAAGAAATACAAAAGTTTTAAACGAACTTATTAAAGCTATTTAAACAAAAAGAAATAAATAACGAGAAAATTAAAATTTAAAGGAACAATGAGACTTAATAAACTCCACATAAGTTTAAGAAGAAATTATTTAAAGAGTTTAGGTTGAACTTTCAACTTAGCTACATATCATGTTTCTTTTTACAACTTGACTATATATCTTATTTCTTTATAAGACTTATCATTTTATTTAGTTATTTTATAATTGTAATAAGATGAATAATGTCTTAATTTAAGTTTAAACTATCAATTTTTTATTTCATAGTTTATTAAATAAATTTTTTATTTCTTATTTTATTTTGAATTACCAATTTTATTTTAAATTATATATATGCATCCAATCCTCTTTTGTGAGAGTTGACTAATTAATTTTTAAAAAATTTAAGACATGTTTTTCTTTATTTCTTTTGAAAATTTTAAAACTTATCAAAATTATTCTCATAAAATTATAATTCTATTTTATATCTTTAATTTGTGTTTACTTTACAAACATTAACTCGAGATTTTTCTCTTATTAAATCTGATTTATTTTTCTTGAAATTTGAATTCTTTGTTTTATTGATATATTTCATTGTGCTATTTAAGATTTGCATCAGTTTTCTTAAAAAAAAAAACATAATTTATTTTTATTTTCCTTTTCCTTTTCCTTTTTTCTTTTCTTAAAAAGAAAAAAATACTTATAATTTAAACTTTTTATAATTGCTTGTTGATTTTCTTCAAGATTTTTCTCGTTTTATTGTTATATGATAATTACATTTTGCGAGAATTATTGTTTCTCGAGAGAATTATAAAAAAAAAAACTGTATAAAAGAAAAGGATGTACAAACTGGTTTCTCGTTGATCTACAAAATGAAAAGAGCAGAGTTAACATCTATTGGAATATAGTTACATTATTTGCAATAAAAAATTATTAACAATAGTACAATGATTAGAATTTATCTCAACATTTAATATAATTCATATTAACATTTTTCAATAAATATTATATGAATTTAATATTATATATTTATATTGAGAAAACTAAGAAAAAAATGTTAGTTGATCCTAACAATTCTTCTGGGGAAAAAATTGACTTACGTGACAATTTTTCTTTAATTTTAAAAATAGAAGTAAAAAAAAAAAAGAAATTACTACTTACTTTTTTTGCATCCCTCTTTTATGTTAGGAGATAATAAATAGAATCATATCACAGAGACATACAAAATAAATATTAAACAAACAATAATATGTTATTATAATTGTTAATTACTGCAATTACAAGCTAATTATAATTAATAGACATATTTAGTGTCTATTTTGTGTACCTTCCTAACTTATTTCTATTCAGTAATATGAATTGTTATTGTCCAGTGACAGAAGGGAAAGCATGCAGACCACATATTGGAATGCAAAGCACCCCAAACAACCTCGCATTTTATGGGGAAGAGATGATTTCCCCCATTTCCTCGAGTCCAAAGACCTGGTAACTTGGACCACTTTTAAGTGGTTTCTTTCTTGTCTTCTGTTTCAGAATTCGAATTTTGACATACCAAGTAAGGAACCCATACGTGTTGTCGACTTCACTAATCACAATAAAGAGTTATCGTGACTTGTAATTTTAATACACCAACTAGGCAGCTACAAGTTCCAACCACATTCGCCTTTTTGCACTTGACTGAGACCCTGGGGCGGGGTATTTTATGCCAAAACTGACAAAACAAAGGGGAAAAAAAAAAATATATATATATATATATATATATATATATATATATACAAGCACACACTTCTACTACAGTCCACCGCTACTTGATTATTAATTATTCCTATTTTTAACCAACAACACAAACCCTTCTCTTCCACCAGTCCATGTCTCTCTCTCTCTCTCTCTCTCTCTCTCTCTCTCTCTCTCCCTCCCCCAGCAAACAATAGCTGCACCCGGGGGGAGTAGAGAAAAAGGCCACAGAAGAATGACAAATTGGTGGCATTTTGGATCAGCTTTTTCATAAAAGAATGAGTAGTGAAAAGGCCACAAAAGGATGATTTGTCAAACATACCACCACTATTATTTTACTATGCAGCTGTATCACAAGATTTACCCTTCATAACTAGCAGAAAATGAAGGATTTTCTTATTAAAAGGTATATAAAGGAAGACAACTGATTGAACACAAAAAAAAGTGTGCACACATTATATACAATCAATCCAAAAGAAGAAAAAAAACAAAATTAAAAAATATGTGTGATTTTAACTTTTGGATACATTTGTGAGAAAAGTTGCTTTTGGGAGAGTAGGCATAGAAGACAAGGATAACATTATTTTAATTTTATTATTTTTTTTACTTTTTTGAATTTCATTCTGGTTCCTAACCTTTTACTCATAACAATATAGTCTTAAATTTAATTAAATAATAACAATATAGTTCATGTTAGACACATCACATTATCCCTTACACGTTTGGCACACACACACATACATAGAATACATAATTCATTTAAATAGTAGACAATTATTAAAGTCATATCTATATTCACTTTAACTTACCAAATTTTATCTATAAAGAATAATAATCTTCCACATAAGAAATATATATTTTTACATTTTGAACATAATTTAGTTATAAGTATGACAATGTCATAATATAGTCAGGTCAATTTAGGATAAATTAATTCCGATTAAACGTTTTACTTCGGTGACTTAAATTATATGTTTGAAATGCTGTTTAAAAAAAAATTATACAACATAAAGTCCAATTAAAACAAACCAATACAAAGTTTTTGTTATCAAAAATAGAGTCAATTATTTAAATCAAATCCAATGGATCTAATGAGATTTGTTTGGTTATGAATGTGTCAATAATGATGTCAATTTACCTTGATTCTTATTCACAAAAGTAATTAGAGGACCATAAAAATTCCTGAATAAAATGATTGTATATGCTCAGTGATTGAAAAACATGAGAATTCATTAAAGAAAATTATTGAATTTGCAAATTGATGACAAGTTAAAGGAGACTTCTGAAAAATATGAGTCAAGAAGATACTTTGTAGTAAAATGAAGAACGCCAGGAGAAAATTTATAAAATATCAAAGTGAGCAAATCAAAAAATAACTTACCATTCTTCTAAAAAGTCTGATACCCTAACCAAAACCGCTCCCATCGTTTTCTTAATTGAAGAATTTGTCAGTGTGTGACCTTTTTTATCAATTGTACAATTAATAATTTGAGGCCGAGAGACTTTTCTTCAAAATAAAGACGGACAGTAGAGAGAATCCAGCGTCCGGTGCTGAACTATTTGCACCTACTTAGGGTCTACTAGATATTGCCGAACATCTGTGCAAAGCAACCTGCCAACCTGTACTCATGAGACGTCTTGTCACCTGAGTGTGCTGCCATTTTACCATCTTTATCAAATTGCAGGTAAATATGACCTTATTTAATGCATTAAACAAGGATGGACAACAGAGAGCACTCGCAATTAAGCTGAAAATTGATACCTTCAATTCCTGTTCCTACATAAAGCCAACTCAAACTCGTTAAGAAAAAGCCCAACTTGATATGTTCTGCTCATAATCTATGCAGCATATATTTGGCAGCACATCGGTAATGAGTCATGTAACTAGAAGCAAATGACCTAGATTAATGCTTAGCGCGCGCGGGGGCACACACACACACACACACACAGAGAAAGAGAGAGAGAGAAGGGGCGGGCAAGAACTTCGATGTGGACCTTGCATATCCAAGCAAAGAAACTTGTTTATGAGCACCTACACTCATCAGCATATGAAAAAACATAACTACCCAAATTTACAAAAATGTTAATGCCAACGATGCAGTCTGCACTTTTGCAAACTGTTTTGTATATATACATTTCGCTTGCATTTGAGATGCGACCCTCCAGTTAGTATGCAAAAATCCAGAGAGAGAAAAAAAAAATTGATTCCCCAGAAGGGGAATTCAACAGAAGACCAATCTAGGAAGAGGTCATGAACACAGTCAAAGGGAGCTCCCTTCAGTCCAAGCACAGACAAGAGAAGGATGAAGTTTATCTCCCGCACCATTCACACATTCACAGTAGCAAACCACTTCTCTCCTTCCTACTGCGTTTGAATGAATGAGACGGCAGCTAATTCAAACCCTTTCCCTGTCCATGAGTGGACTGGAGGAAGCTCCCTCAAACCAATTTTCATTGCACATCCCAAAAGAAAGTCCAAGCTAAACTAGGACAACAGTCTTAAGTAGCAAGGAATTACTTAAGGCAACATGTATACTAACTTGGGAGGGAGAAATGAAATGCAATTAAATTATGTACAGGCTTCCGACCATTAATTAGAAGGGACTTCCAGAATATGCCGCGCGCATTCACGATGTGATTAGCTGTCCGCTTCTCTATCAGCTGCACAAGGGGAAAACAATCTACTAATTGAAATAACATATAGCTTTCCTGTAGCAGTAAACGCATCATCATAACTAATAATTATTGCTTTGATATTTTATTGACTTCCTGCAGAGCAATTATTGAAAATTTGAAATTAGGAAAGAACCGAAAATGAGAGAAAAAAAAAGTAATTAATAAATCAAAGAAAAAGGAAAAGAAAACAACAGCCTTTACTCTTTTTGCTATCATAGGCATCAGCCTTTAATCTTAATACATTCACTACCAATTTCAACTTGAGCAGTTCAACAGAATATGCACTACTGTAAAACCTACCAGTAAAAGGTACGAAATTTGACCAAAGAACCGAAAAAAGATACTGATCAACAGCCGAGATCTGGGAAGTTTTAAACTGAAATAAACTCCACACCCTTTAAAGTGTGCAGCTTGCGTGAACCCTAACCCTAGGTTGACAAGGTTTTCACAAGCTACTCTAGCAAAGAACCGAAATTGAAAAAACAATGGCCAGAAATTTAATAAAACAATTCAAAAGCCAAAAATGGGAGAAACCCACCAGGCACTAGGGCCTCGGTTACTGAATAACACAAAAAATGCATGTCACATATCAAATCAAACTAAGCTCACATCATGCTCACCCAATATCAAATCTGGATTATACAAAAAATACCTCCTTAATTGTCTTGCCCCATTACACAAGAAGCTCCAATCAAGAAGTCAACAACTTATCATGGAGTTCCTGCTTTTCTAAAAGCTAGCTAAGATCTGATCAGTATCAGAAAATAAAGGGCCGAAACGTGGAAACAAATTACTTTTGAGTAGAAATGGGAAGAATATGGAAAGGTATATAAATACGCGAAACGATGATAAAATTAAAAAACAAAGAAGCATAAATTCATACCAAAACAACAAAAAAACTTGTATGTTGTGGAAAACCCCATCAGCCTCATTGAATGCGCTAGCTGTTCCAAGACGTGTAGAGCTGGATCCAGTGCTTCAAAGACGATAATCTGTTGAACCGTTTTGTGGGAAAAGAAAAAAGCAATAGAAAAAGAAATATAGTTGAAAAAAGCAGGGACTTGTACTGTTTGGAGAGCAACAGCACTACCATGCTCAAGCCTATAAATATATGATCCCTAACAATATATATATATATATATATATATATATAAGAAAAACAAAGTGAGGAAAGAGGAGAGCATAAATATCGGAAGTGAAGTACTGATAAAGAAGGAGAGGGGAGAGGCGAGAAAGAGGAGACGTCGCTGTCCCCATGAGAGTCAGTGAAAGGAGAGCGATTGGAGATCTCAACAAATTAGGCAAAGCTCTGCATAAAAATGAAAGAGGGCAAAAGTGGGGCCTTCTTATTTTTCTCTTTCTCTCTCTGTTTTTTTTTTTAGTCATTTATTTGCCCCTGATAGACTACTACTATGTCTTTTCTCCACTGTCTGTATCTAGCAGAGGAGATTTTCAGAAGATAGACGGTAAGCGGCCATCATGTGACCAGAAGCCAGGTTAATGGGTGTTTACTCGAATTATCCACCGCTTGTTTTCTATCCTCTCTCTCCTCTGTCTCTTAATGAAAGTGATTCCGTGTGTATACCCCACTCATGGACACACACAGACACATACACACACCCTTATACGGACACACAAGGGGAGCAAAAAAAAGAGATGGTGGGGTTAATTTTGACCGTAGTTGCTGCTGTCAACCTTTTCCTCTCTTTACTGTGTTTCATGCTACCCCTCCACAGTCCACACAGTCTGTGCCTCCTACTTTATTCTCTGAGATGCCTAGTGTGTACGTGTATATATATACACAAATATATGTATATATTACACGCAACAAAATACATCTTTATCTTTCTATATATCGTTCGTGTAGGTAATATAATTATTAATAAATTTTCAATATAAAATACCTTAAATAAATATGCTTTACACTGATTATAATTGAATAAAAATTAAAACATGCATATTATATTAATGTATTATTTTAAACCATTCAAAGTTAATAAATTATCAAAATAAAATATTAATAAAACTATAAAATTTTTATATGTTATATTTCTTTGCTTACGTATATAAAAAGAATTATTTTTATCTTCAATTAAAATATGCAAGTACTTAAATAAATATATAAATACTTTTTATTTAAAATAATAATTTTTAAATTAATTATTATATATATATATATATAATAAATTTATCGTATTATAACTATATATAAAAAAAATTTAAAATTTAAAATTACCAAAGATATATCATATCTTACATGCGTGTCAATCAAGAACCACCTTAAGTGTTAGTGATCGAAAAACATGGTGGGCAATTGTTGCCAGTGGAATTTATAGATAATTTCAAACACTCAATGGAGCTTTGCAGTCTTCAGGATTTGGGTTTCGATGGTTTCAATTTTACATGGACGAACTGACAGGCGAACAATGGCAGCGTTCAAGAAAGTTTAGATCGTGTATTTACTTCACTTGAATTCACGAATATTTTCTCTTGTGTCACCTTGCTAGCTTTGGATGTGACCACAACCCATTCGGAGTTAGGCTCGAATTATCATCATCTCTTTGTCGGAAATTTCACAAACCTTTTCGCTTCGAAAAGATGTGACAGAGTGAACAAAAGGCCTGTTGAAAATGATGAATTAGTATGGCAAGACCTTTTTTTAATGTGAAAAACCTTCGGCAATGTAAATGCAAAGCTACGGCAATTAAGGGCACGCCAACAAGAGCTGGATTATTACTCCCTCGCCATCCACTCTTATGGCACTCAAGAAGGTGTAGTTGGAAATTGACGAGCTTCTGTGTAGGGAAGAAATAATGTGGACATAGCATTAAAGGGCAGCTTCAGTTAAAGGAGAGTGACAAAAACACAATGGCTGCTCGAATGCACACAACTGATATTGTTGTACTACTGGTGCTGGACACACTGGCTGCTCGAATTGATGGTGAAATGAATGCAAAGCTGACTAGGAAGTTTACAAAAGAAGAGCTCCTTCTAGCCTTAAAGAAAATGAACCCAACCAAGGCATCTGTTCTGGACGGCATGCCAGCTCTTTTTTATCAATTGCTCTGGTATATATTGTTGGAGAAGATGTCGCTGCTATGGCTATGGAGATTCTCATTAACAACGGAGAAGACCCTAGCCCCATCGATCAAACACATGTCTACTTGATTCCAAAAGTGGCATCGCCGAGTATGTGCAAAGCCTTTTAGACTCATCGGTCTATGTAACGTGCTTTTTAAAATTATAACTAAAGTCATTGTAAATAGACTCAAATCCATTCTCCCTCAAATTATTCCAGAAAATTTGGGGCGCTATAGTTAATGATAATCCTTAGATTGCTTTTGAAACCCTCCACAGTACGAAGCACAGATACAAAGGCCAAAAAATCATACCAACTTTTAAAGTTTAATATGAGCAAGACTTGCATTCCTGTAGAATGGAGTTTTCTTGAGGGCATCATGCTCAAAATAGGCTTTGCTGCTAGCTGCGTGTATTTGATAATACGTTCTATGACTTTAGTTTCATATTCTATTGTCCTGAATTCAATCCCAACGAGTCTTTTAAACCCTCGATAAGAATATGATAGGGTGATCCATTCTTCTCATATATAATTTTATTAATTATTCTTTATATCTATAAATCATGTTATAATTTTTATGTTATAATTTATTTATTTATTTTATAGTATTTTAGTCTAATTAAAAATTTTAGCTAAATTATTTACAAAGAATATGCATACAATTCGAGATTTTTATTTTATTTGTCATTAAGTATTTTAAAATATTTTTTAGTTAATTATTAAATATTTTCTCATTTAAATTAGAATATTTTCTCAATTAATTAAATAATTTTAGTTATAAATATATATAAAAAAACTATAACCTAAATTATTTTAATATTTCAATATCTCAATAAATTATTGATAAAAATATTGTCACAAGAGTTGTTATCTTTCATCTTCCAAAGTTTGAAGTAACTTTACATTCTTAACTTCAAAGATATTTTTTCTTTTAAAGGAGATTTCTTCCTTAAGAATTTTGTGAGATGGTTACCAAAAAAAAATTAATAATGATGTTTATGATGAGGTGAAAATGACTTTTGCATATTTAAAACTCTAAAATAGTATAATTGATTGTTGTGATGAACTTTGATGTCAATTAAGAACTATTATAGGTAAATATGAACAATTTATTAGTACTTGAATTATACAATAATAATATGTTTAACAAAATTTTAAAAAAGAATAAAAAATAATTTAATTTTTATTTTTTAGTTGTTGAAATTGTGGAAATAAATTTAAAAGCAAAAGATATGTTGTCTTGTCCCTGCACTAAAATTTTGTCTAAAAAAGAAGAGAAAATATTGATTAATAATTACTTCCTAGTTGAGTCAATTAATTCTTTTTGTATTAGTAGAGATTTTAATGGGACTTAGTAATAACAATATCATCAATATAAATTTATAGATCCTAGGATTTTATTAATTTTTCAACTTTACTATCAATTAACCTCGTTGGTTGCATGGATTATGGGACAAGTTATAAAAATTATTTTTCTTCTCGTCTTACCAAATATACTATAATTTTTATTTCATAATTTATTTATTTAATAATATTTTAATATAATTAAAATTTTTAATTGAATTATTTAAGAAGTTGCATGAACTATTTGGTAATTATATTCTTAGTTTTGATTTGTCAGTTTTAAAATATTTTCATAGTTAGTAATTAAATATTTTTTTTGTTTTAATTTTTCATTGTAATGTTGTAATATTTCAATAAATTACTAATAAAAATATTATTTTGAAAATTATTATTTTTGATTAATTCTAATTTTTTTAAAAAAAAATTGAATGTTAATTTTTTACTACTTATTTTTCCGCACTTCCATCCCTCCCTTGCCACTTACTTATCTTTCATTAATGATGACGTGGCAATACTCGACAAGATAAATGGACGCGAATTTGCAAGAGGGCTTTGGCAATTACTTAATTCTTTTTTTTTTTTTTTGGCCCCATATGATAGCTTGACGTTTACAGGAGCTTTAGTTTCAAAATACCAACAACTCATGCTTATTCTTTCGCAATATGAGCATGTGTCGTGTTATAAAATAAAATAAATTAAATTAATTTGGAGAAAATTGATTTCTCCTTCAGCCTTAAGTTTCAGAATGTGCACAAAAAGCTGAAAAAGTACAATACAGGATTGCTTGAGAGCAAAGAACTTCTAATTAAAGCAGTACTTCAGGCCATCCCTATGGATATAGTGAGCTGCTTCCTTTTATCAGGGACTTGAAGTCATGAAATTGCTCTACTGGCAAACCGTTTGAAGTGGGTTAGCACTCATACGTAGAGGAAAATTCATTGTGCTTTATGGGACAAGATGACAATGGGTGAAACTGACGGTGGTTTGGGTTTCTGTGACTTCTAAGGATTTAATCAAGCAATGCCAGGGCAAAAATGCATGGCGTCTAATATATATATATATATGAACTTTACAAATATTTGTGAATTTAGCATAATTTCTTTTTGTTATTTTTTTTTACAAATATATTACAAATTTTTTGTTTGTAAATGTAGCATGCCACCAAAGTCTTACAGTAGATTTCATAGATTTGTCTTTGTAGCTGTCTGAATTTGGCACGAGATATTAAGCAGGTAAACCCCATGTAAAATTAAAAGGATTGATCCCCTAAAAATGCATCAACTTTTTGTTTTTCTTTAAAGATATCATAACTTTTTCTTTTTTTTTCTTTTTTTCTTTTTTTGTTTTTGTTTTTGGTTGGTAATATATCACGAAACTCTTATTACGGTTTCGAATTTATCATGTTGTCATCAAAAAATGTTAACCGATTCTATTAGTGTGCTGACATGGGGTCTCACATGGCACAGACTGCCACGTAAACATGCCAACCCTTTTCCAAGATGGAAATTAAAAAACTAATAAAATCCATGGCATCAAACGATGTCATCTCCAAGCCCCCAACATCTCCATCGTCTCCTTCCCCCTTTCCCTTGTATCCTTCTCCACAATTTCTTTCATTTTTCTTTCTCCCTCTAATTATCTTTGCTGGCTTAGTGCTGCATCGAGACTATGGAACTGTGAGAGTTAATCCAAATTAGAAGTTAATTAAAATTCTAATAAAAATTATATTAATTGAGTCTAATTTAATATAATTTTATTATTTGATAAAATTAGGTATCTATTACTATATAAAGATATACTTTTTATATTATTTTGTGTTTCATAAGATGTTTTTAAATTTAATAAAATTATAAAAATTCATATAATTACCTAATACGAAGAGTAGGTTACTTGCCACTAACGCCTTGGCCTTTTTCTGACTTTGTGTTCCTTCTTTTGTGTTTTGATTTGCATTTCGTATGTGTTGGTAGGTGATTGGTAAATATACAATTGGCTTTTCGTTCTATATTATCACTTTTATGAGGGATTTTTAAATTTGCATTTTTCTATATATAAAAAAAAAAAGAAAAGAAAAAAGAAAACCCACCTCCCCTTTTCCTTGAATCAAGATGGAATATCCAAATATATAGCAGTGAGAGCTAATGACACTGGTTATGCATATTCTTTGTTTTTCTGAAAAAAAATATATTTTAATTTCTTTCTACTCAAAGCCCGTATGTTTCAGGACCACTTTTTCAAACTAGAAGCTAGGTGTCCTTTGTGTTTTTATGGCATCTTGATAATCAAGACCCCGTGAGATAGAGATTTATCTATTTGTACAAGCCGTAAAACCGAGAGCAGCTCATTAATTACATAAAGTTCAGTTCCTTATATGGCACGAGCATTAGTTTTGATTTCACATTTTGTCTTAATACACTATCTTTATTCCTTTGACCTTTTTTTTTTCTTGTACAATATTTTTCATACGACAACCATGTGTTATCTTTTAAAGTATACTTATTAACTTTACAAATAAATCAAAAAATTCAATCAATAATGCATTAACCTTATTCTCTTTTATAAACAAAATTTTATTACCTTTACATTATACTGAGATATAAAAATCTCTTATCTCACGTTTTATAGGACTTTTTTCAATATAGTGACTTTTGACATTAATAATTTTGTCACCATATGTTTCTATAACTTTATTATTTATCTATTCAACAAAAATTTTATTTTTAAATTAAAAAAATTCAAAATAATATATCTCAAAATTTACAATTAATCAACATCAATAAAAATTTTATAATATTCTAAAAGTAATAAAAAAAATTGACATAAATAGCCTGTCATTATAATACGAATTTTACTTTTATAAATTATTCTTGATATATCAAATTTCTCTCGTCCATAATATGCATGTCAAGCTTGTTTCAATTATGTATTAGAAAATCAAATTTTTTGATAATCTTTTTATCTATAAAATTATTAGTATTTTTTAGTCAAGTAATACTACCATTAGTAGTTCTTTCAAGAATATATCAATTTTTATAATTTATAGATTAAAATATCTTACCAAAGTCGAACTTGTTGACTCATTTATAAATTCAATATGAAGATTATTAGAATCCAAATATGTGTGATCATTATTTACTTTATTAATTTTCTTAATTAACTCAATCATTAAAAGATTCTTTTACTAATAACTATGCTCTTTTATATCATTTCTTGTTGCAGTGTCAATATACTCTCCATTTCATCCACTTTTTTAATTGTTTCTAAATCAAGCATTTGTTGTTATTGAGATAAATTGAAAAATATGAATTAATGTTATTATATATAGATTTACTAATTACTTTAACAATTGGACGATAGTAGTAAATGAGATAGTTACTACTATTATTTATTATTAGTGAACTTTGACTTCATATTGAATATTAAGAATAAGTCTTTTGCTCTGTCAACAAGTCATTTAAAACGGTTATGATAATTTAAAATGGTTAAAATTTGACAAAATTTTACAAACTATTGTGATATTTGAAAGTCCAAAACACAAAAGAAAATTATTGATAACATCAACCTAAGTTAAAACTTTAACACAAATTTAAAACAAATTATTATCATTAAATAACAGAACATTTTATTTGAATAGAAATAATTTTAACTATAAAATATTTTGTTACATGATGAAAATGAAAATATATTTTAACCTTATAAATTTACTTTATGAGATCATTATTATCCCAACGAGAAAATTCCACCCTCAAATGTAATTGTATACATTTACAATCAGTGTCTCTAAATGATTCCACTAATTCATTTATTTATTAGTATATTAATAAGTATTATTACTCAATTAATTTTTTTTTTCTATGACAAGAATCATTTGTTTGATATTCTTAAAAGATTCTTTTATATAAAAGATATTAATTTTTTAACATAAAATACTTTAGTGTCATAATTTAATGAAATATATAAAAATATGGTGTAAAATTATAAATTAATAATGTGAAAATCTTTTTTCAGTTATCAAATAACATATATAAAATAAAACACTTCTATGAAAATAAAAAAATTACTTCGAGTGATCACTTCAAAATTATTTATCTCTAAATAATTAAATTTTTTAAATATATTTTATATTTATTAAACTAATAAATCATAAAACATTAAAAAAAATCCTACCACCCTAAACTAAAAAACCTCAATTATTAATTCCTTTTTATATCAATTTTTGTTTCTAATTTTTAATTCTGTTTTTCTTCATTTTATTTATTTATTTTTGTCTGCATTTTTTTTTTCTTTCCTTTATCGCATTGAAACAATGGTAAATTATAAATTCTCCATAAGTTGTAGCGACAATGGGAGATAATTGACAACCTAAGCAGAGATTATGCACACAAATTCCTCAAATTAACCAAGAGCCAAAATTGTATGCATGAGACAAAAATCGAGAATTGAGTTTGAAAATGAAAATTTATTTTCTTCAGCGAAAATTAGCCTTTTTCAAAACCCAGAGCCAGCAAGGTAGTAATAATAGATGTACAAAGAAATGCAAGGAATTTTAGTTTACAAACGATTTTACTTTTTGGCTTTACAACAACGAGTCTGGTTTCAAATCCAGATTGAGATCTAAGTTCAAAATTTGTGAAATATACGTAAAAAATACAAAAAAAAATTATAATATATTTGAAAAAAGTTGAAACTTTTTTTTTTTGTTATAATTAACTCTTTTTATTTGACAAGTGGCCTACACTAACAGAATTTGTATATGATAATACTATATATTTAAATCCAAATGCAAAGTTCTTGTTATATTTGGTAAAAAAAAAAAAAGGGAAAAATGATTTTAATTCCATCTTCTCCAATATACAATCTAAACATTTTAGATATCATCTATAGATTTACTACTCTCCAATAGCAATTTTTGCGGACAAGAAAAGATAAAAATAGAGCAGATGCTCCACAACCACCTCGCATTCATAATAACTGACTTTATATATAAACGCCTACAGTCATCAAACCATGAGAGCCAGAGCAAGAACAGTACTAAATCAAACAAAATTCTAAAACCATATAACGAAATACCAGAAGGAACCCACAAAATCTCATATAACATTCTGGACACAGTTCTGAACAAAACTTAAACAGCAATTATCGTAACAAGGTAGTAGACAATAATAAAATTCTCAAATGTATAAGGATTACCAAGTATCTTTGACACCAACAGTAACAGGAAAAAACAAAACAAGGTCACCGAATTACCCTTGGGCAGTGGCAGGCAGAAATGCTCTTCCAGGTTGGCGATTAGCCAAAAGTCCATGGCAACCGAGAAGCTAAATAAAAAAGGAATGTCATTGTTAGTGTCATTGCAATAAGCATAAATTTCCCAATCATTAATAGAGCACCATCAAGGAAACACATTTATATCCTGGTGGTGCACATAGATCTGAGTTAAATGCTTAGAAGCACATCTGCATAAGCAGAAGTTTAAAAAATCTAAACACTAACCTTAGCGTTGACACCATCAGCCACAATCTTGTTCTCAGACTTCAATTTCACATAATCAGTGCGGCTGAACTTGGTAAAACCCCTGTTCATCACGATTTTCAGAAAGAATTCAGTTCCCAAGATACACCGCAAGAGGATTACATGCCAATTCAATTAAACCAGGTGAAACTGATCCAACAACCACCATGATAAATACAGGAAAAACACAATTAACTACTAAGAAGAAAAATTACACAGCTAGAGAGGATTGCATACCACTTCCTGCTGACAATGATCTTCTGACGACCGGGGAACTTGAATTTTGCACGCCGGAGAGCCTCCTGTGCATGATGACTGTTGCTGTCCTTGCATCGAACAGACAACAGTACCTGACCAATGGCCACTCTTGCGCAGGTGCCCTGTGGCTTACCAAATGCACCCCTCATACCAGTTTGAAGCCTATCAGCTCCGGCACAGGAAAGCATTTTGTTGATGCGCAGGACATGGAAAGGATGAACGCGGACCCTCAAATGGAATGCGTCCTTGCCAGCACGCTTGGCCATGTATTTGTTGCAAGCGATTCGGGCAGCCTCAAGCGCTTCGCTGGACACATTCTCCTTTTCCCAGGACACCAAGTGGACGCAGAATGGGAACTCATCAACTCCTTTCTTCTTCATGCCCACATCGTAAATCCTAATCTTAGGGTCTGGCACACCACGGCAAAAGCGAGATTTTGGGTACGGTTTGTTCTTGATTTGGCGATAGCACCTCGCCGGTCCTGCAGAAGCCAAAATTGACAGAAGGGTTACCAAACCAAGGGATAAATGACAATTAGTTTCACTTAACCGAGGGTTGTAAACAAAAACGTAGAGAAAATGAAACAGAAACATTATAAAAATTTTAACATGTTGGAACAGAAACAATTTAGCAACTCGGATCAGGTGTCATTTCAACCAACAAACATTAGAGGCTAAAGATTTAAAACAATACAAGACATACTTTGAGCCAGACAGAACAAGTTTTCTACGAAGACCCAAAATAGGTATTAACAAAAACACATACTAAAAGATTGAAACACTCAAAAGGAAACATCACCATACACACAACAAATCAATAGATAGAGAGAGAGAGAGAGAGAGAGAGAGACTGACTTCTTCCCATGGTAGAAACCCTAGGTGGCAAACGCGGAGGCTCCGACAACAAAATCAAAACGCAATTTTACGAATGAGAACACAGAGACGCAGCTGCGTTTCGGCTTCGTATTTATAGGAGGAAAAGAGGGAAGCGGTCAGCTAAAGCCCTTAATGGTTCGTACGTGTGTGCTAGCTTTTGCGTCGTCGTTTTGATTTTGGATTCCTGAAATAAAAGTCCAAATGTATGGTCAATTTTCCTTCAAGCCAAGCCCAACCCAACCCAATCCACCTCTACTCTTTCGGTGGCCGCTCTGACTTTGACCTGCCGACCTTTCTTCTCTCCTTCTTTTTATTTTCTTTTGTTAATACGTTAATATACCAAAAAAAAAAAATCGTAATATTTTTTATTTTAAAAAATTTAATCTAAAATTTTAAAAATAATATTTTGATAATTGTATAATTTTTTTATAACAAATCTAACTCATATTGACATGATTGAGTGTAAAAAATTAATTACAATATTTCTATATTTATTTGAGTTTAATTTAGAAGTGAAAAAAAATATATAATTAGATTAAATAATAAAACTGCCAAAATTTTGGGAGGCTATGGGAGATTATCAATTTTAAAAGTCTAAGAATAATTTCGTTGTTTCTATTTTTGGAAAATTATAAAATTCATTATTAAATTTATAAGTTATCTTTATTTTTATCATCTAATTTTAATTTATTTTAATGAAGTTACTCAAATTTAATTTAATTTTAATTTAATCACTTTATCATTTTATTAAATAAAAAATTATAAAATTTATTCATTAAAAAATATATATTTATGTAACTAAAATCATTATATTTATTTTTTCTGGTCAATATTTCTATATATTAAAATTATTTACATAATTTTCAGAATATGCAGGCTGAATTTGTAAATCCCGAAACTATTGGGCTTGGATCTGAGTTTTACTTTTGTTTTAGACCCACATGCTCAATCTACAAAATTTGAGTCTAGTTGGCCCAATTTTCTTCATGTTATGTGAGGCCCAAAGTCTAAGCATAACCGAGTAGAAAGGCCTCAATCACCTCCAAGGCAATGTTTTGAGAAACCCAATAAGCCGTTCAATCAAAACAATTAAAATTAAAATTTAATGGTTTAAATTTTAATTGGTTCAGTTGATTTAATTGTAAATTAAATTGAATGAATCAATATTTAATAATAAATATATAAAAATTAATATTTATATAAAATATACACAAAATATTATTTTATAAAATATAATCACATTTAAGATATTAATTTTTTAGACATGCTAAAAATATTATAATTGATATATTTAGCAACATATAATTTATAATTTAACATATAACAAGAGAATGACTAAGTTAATATATGTATAAATTTAAATAATTTATCTTAAATATGTTAAATAGAAAACATATTGCAACTTAAGTTTTTTTATTTAAATTAATTCATTCTTTTATAAAAAAATATTTTTAAAATGAAAAATAATTATTGATTTTCTTAACAATATATATGAGAAATAGTAATTGTTAATTTGTTATTAAATAAAATGAAGGACCCACAATTTTTTTTGTATAATTTTTTTATGGTCAAATACTAAAATCTTTTTCCTTCTTCTTGTAGCTAATTGATAAGGCTTTTAATTTTTTTAAGCCAATCAGTCGAGAATTTGGGTCAATTCTCAATTTTTCTAGTTTCTTCGGCCCATTCAGTCCGATTTTCGCCACACTGATACAATCGGTGGAGACTATCAAAATGCTATCCTTCAACCTAGTTGATGCCAAGTCCATTACCGATCTTTCCAACAATGTTCGTTCTTTAGTAAGTTTCAAGATGATATATATCAGCGGTTCTTAGGCATTCGACTCAGATTTAAGCCATTAAGGTTGCATGTACAAGTAACTCTACAGACAAATTGCTGCAATTGCACCGTCCGTACATTTTTCTCAGCTCTACATCAATCGAAATTTGACCAAGAACCGAACAACTTTGAACTATTAACGTAGTTTTTTGTTTAGAAAAATACCAAAAAAAAACAAGACACCGTCTTGTAGATCTTTTCTGGTACAAAACATTAGTACTTAATAACAGCCCATAAATTCCCAGATCTACGACCCCAAATATACATTCTACACATTTTGCAATATAAACTCAATGCCCTGAACGGTATCATAGATTTTCTACTCCCCAATTGCAATTTTTGTTCCTCCTCAACCACCTCGCATCCATAATAACAAAGTTAAAATATAAATACCCATAGGAAACAAAGCACGACCTCCAAAAACGATTCTAAAACAATATAACCAAATAACACAAGCAACCCACAAAATCTCATATAACATCCTGGATGCGGTTCTGAACAAAACTTAAAACAGCAATTATAACATAACAAAATTAGTAGACAATAATAAAATCCTCCAACGTCTAAGGACTAGCAAGTATCTTTGACACCAAAGGTAAAAGGTAAAAACAAAAGGTTATTTGATGCCAATTTCATCTCCAAGGTTCCGCACCAAATTATCCTTAGGCAGTAGCAGGCAGAAATGCTCTTCCAGGTTGGCGATTAGCCAAAAGTCCATGGCAACCGAGAAGCTAAATAAAAAAGGAATGTCATTGTTAGTGTCATTGCAATAAGCATAAATTTCCCAATCATTAATAGAGCACCATCAAGGAAACACATTTATATCCTGGTGGTGCACATACTTAGATCTGAGTTAAATGCTTAGAAGCACATCTGCATAAGAAGAAGTTTAAAAAATCTAAACACTAACCTTAGCGTTGACACCATCAGCCACAATCTTGTTCTCAGACTTCAATTTCACATAATCAGTGCGGCTGAACTTGGTAAAACCCCTGTTCATCACGATTTTCAGAAGGAATTCAGTTCCCAAGATACACCGCAAGAGGATTACATGTCAATTCAATTAAACCAGGTGAAACTGATCCAACAACCACCATGATAAATACAGGAAAAAAGAAAATTAATTACTAAGCAGACAAATTACACAAATAGAGAGGATTGCATACCACTTCCTGCTGACAATGATCTTCTGACGACCGGGGAACTTGAATTTTGCACGCCGGAGAGCCTCCTGTGCATGCTGACTGTTGCTGTCCTTGCATCGAACAGACAACAGTACCTGACCAATGGCCACTCTTGCGCAGGTGCCCTGTGGCTTACCAAATGCACCCCTCATACCAGTTTGAAGCCTATCAGCTCCGGCACAGGAAAGCATTTTGTTGATGCGCAGGACATGGAAAGGATGAACGCGGACCCTCAAATGGAATGCGTCCTTGCCAGCTCGCTTGGCCATGTATTTGTTGCAAGCAATTCGGGCAGCCTCAAGCGCCTCGCTGGACACATTCTCCTTTTCCCAGGACACCAAGTGGACGCAGAATGGGAACTCATCCACTCCTTTCTTCTTCATGCCCACATCGTAAATCCTAATCTTAGGGTCTGGCACACCACGGCAAAAGCGAGATTTTGGGTACGGTTTGTTCTTAATTTGCCGATAGCACCTCGCCGGTCCTACATAAGACAAAATTGACAGAAGGTCACCACACCAAGGTATAAACTACATAACTAGGATTGCAAATAGAAACATAGACAAACGTAACAGAAATATTGCACTACTTTTAACACCAGATCATATGTCATTTCAACCAACAAACGTTCATATTGTTCGTTTATACAAAAACCCAAAGTATTAACAAAAAAATAAAAAATAAAAAATGCTAACAGAATGAAACACTCTGGAGGAAACATCACCATACACACACCAAGTCAAATCAATATTGCTCCTTTTTTCAAAATAAAATAAAATAAAAAGCCAGAAAAAGAAGCATAAAAAATTATGAAAAGAACACAAAACAAATATGCAGACATTAAAAAAAGAAAAGAAAGAGTAAGAGATAAAATCACAGAAGAAATAAAGAGAGAAAGAGACTGACTTCTTCCCATGGTAGAAACCCTAAGAGGCAACAGCGACGGCAGCGGCAGGAACAAAATGGACAGATCTTCGTTTCGGGTTTGTATTTATAGCGGAAATGGGGGGTGCGGCCACCGAAACCTTAGCTACGTGTGTGCTTGCGTCATTCATTTTGATTTTGGATTCGGTCCAAATGTCTGGTCCATTTCCCCAAAGCCCATCTCATCCCACCTAACATCTTTGTCGGCCTCTTTGGACTTGGGCCATCTCCTTTATTTATTTATTTATTTATTTTTCTTTCTGTCTTTTGTTGATATGTTAATACACAATTTTCAAAAGGTGACAATTTAATTATTGTATTTTTTTTTGATATATCTAATATATTATTAATAAATATTAATGAATTATATTTAATCATGTAACATGATTAAATTTAAAAAATTAATCGCAAGGTATTTAATTTAAAAAAATTTATAAGAAAATTATAATTCAATAAAATAAAATAAAAATAGAATTTTTGAAAATTTCTATTCCCCTCTATTTTTGGGTCCCTCCCTCCCACCTCTCATCCTCTATCTCATCACCCCTTAGTGCTCTTTTTGGTCAAATATATATTGAAAATAAAGGAGCATTATACCTTAAACGATAAAACAGACAAAATTATTGGGAGGTCTTTGAAGAAGAGGATCAAAGGTTGGCATCTATGGAGTTTGTAGCAGCCTGGCGGAGCCCGTGGCAATGGCATTCGCAAGGGAGGAAACACAGCGAGGGCGACAATGGCAGTTCTGGTTGTTTCTGGTGTAGAACTTGAAAGAGTTTGGAGGATGGAAAGTCCTTTGCATAGAAGCACAAGAGTTTGGTGGTACTACATTTTGAGTGGAGAGTAAATCATTCACAGGTGCACCTATTTAACATGAAATTGGACAGTATTACAAAAGCTTAATCTGGAATGACAACCTCAGTAACTTTATTACATAATTCTGAATGAGTCGGGTATGCTAACAGACAACTTATTAGAAGGACGTGAATTTTTCAACCTAACAATTCTCAGAAAAGGAACTCTACAAGGCTATACTAAAGTCTCGATCCCATAAAGCAGGTCTCAAGTTTCCTACTCCAATTCTAAATTTGCAGTATCAGGGCAACCTCAAAACGGTTGGTGATCAGTTCGTTCCATATTTTGTTCCATATTTTGTCTTCTATCGAGGGTTGATTGTCGGAACGACTCCACTAACAAGGTCGCTGCCCGAGACGTCAGATGACAAATAAGGATTCTTTGCTTCAGAGGATGAAGATGGTGGTGTTGCGTCCTTTCCAGGTCCACCAATCAACTTATTGGTCATTTTAGTGTCAGACTCTGGCACCACAAGCCATATACTTTCAAGTTCTCGAACAACATCAGCCATGGAGGGTCGCAAATCTGTCTCATCTTGGCTACATTTAAGGGCCAGGCTCAAAAACCTCTCTACACCATCAGAAGGATAAGAGCCCATTCGTCCATCAATGACCGAGAAGATTGCACTGGATTGATATGCAACATTAACCTGATCATAGTAAACATAGCTTAACTTAGCAACAGATGTTTGCCATGTATAATTGTAGATCAGATGACATTAACTTCATGATGGCAAAACCTTAAAATGACAAGATTGCTCTTTATATAGCATTTCTACGTATTTCAGTTATGCAAATGATGCCAGAAAATCCTGACTTCCCCGGCAATGAGGGATGCAACCACTGCCGGACTGGCACTCAAAAGAAGCAGCACAAGCAAACTAAGATCCCATTTGGCTCCAACTTGCAGAGCCCAGCCCATCCAAATTGCATTCATTGGGACAAAAGAAAAATATAGCGTAGTAAAAAAGTGCTAATGATCCAATCTTATATGCAATAGGTGTATAAATCCCTTGGGTGATGCTCGGAAAGGTAATGCAGACACAGTTTTCAGATCTTTTCCTAAGAAGAGATGGAGAGACATTACCTCTCGTACAATGTTTTTTCCATGTGAAATTGGTTGCATCCCTGTCAGCAGCTCCAGAAATACAACACCAAGACTGTAAACATCACTCTTGTCCGTCAATTTGTGTGTTAGAAAATATTCTGGATCAAGGTAACCCTGCACACGCAAATAGAAAATTGAACTAGAGACATCACTTGTCCATCATTACAACCACATTTTCAGTTTTATTTCTGCTCTCTCTAATTTTTGGGTTTACTTCAGGAGATTGCTGACTCCTTTTTATCCTATCTATGGAGATTTCTGCAAGTTGTCAACAAATTTTTCCTTATGCAAGTGTATCTACATGTGGATTCAACAAAACATCATTTATACCATTATATAAGTTTACTGACTTCATTTTCTACATCAGACATCCGTTAAAAGCTTATTGCAGCATAATATTGAAGCAGTTTATTCCTTTTTGTCAAATTCCATAAACCTGAAAATTCTGACTGCAGAAGAAAAGGTAGAAGGAAGACCACAATAAACTTCTTCATTGGGCTGAACTTAAGAACCATAGACTAATTTAAGAATCAAAGTCTTATGGACTTACTGGAGTGCCCTTTACAACTGTGGATACATGGGCTGGTACAGTTCCTTCAATACCTGGAACTGGGGCCAATCTTGAAAGTCCAAAGTCAGCTACCTTTGCATTGAAGTTAGAGTCCAACAATATGTTGCTTGCTTTAATATCTCGATGGAAAATTGGAGGATCAGCTTCAGTATGTAGGTAGAGGATGCCCTTAGCTGAAGCCAAGGCAATTCTCAATCTTGTTGCAAAACTCAGAGGTTCTTTAGTCCTGGCTGTGATACCACATTACTTTCCATTAACTTAGAGCTCACCAGAGAAGCATATAGAATTTTATAGTGAAATAATCCAATTCAATATATTCACACCATACAGATACTACATCACAATTCAATATATTCAACGACAGATTAAGAACAATAGGAAGAAAGAAACTCCAAAGGAAAACATAAATTGTACCAGAAAGATGGTCTCTAAGGGTACCGTTTTGCATAAACTCATAAACTAACATCTGCAAACATAAATAGCACTTGTCAAACTTTTCACAAATTGATAAATCTTAACACCATTACAGCACAAAAGAGTAAAGAAACAAGAAGCAATTGGCATGCATTACAGATTCCTCATCCCCTCCCAAAATAAATGGAAAATGTCAAGTTAATAGTTTAGTCTGAACCCTGAAATATCTTCAGGATAATTTCAACTTACTTTTAAACATTTTGATAACTTAAATTCATCAGTTGGTACAACAACTAGACCTCTGGAGACTTTGTTCTACATGGCAGAACATGGCTTTACAACTCGTTGTGTCTAGATGGGGCCATGAAAACTAATTAACATCTCCATCATATTTGTACCATGCCCTTTATTTAAGATTAGGCCCTCCAAGCCACAACCAATACTGGCCCAGGTTTGTCTAATGGTAAAGTGAAGTAAGCATGGGCACGCACACAATGCAGAATAATTTCTAGACAACCTTTTCCAATGTGAGTTGGAAAAATAAAAGAAGAAAAAGAGAAGCATCTTTCAAATCTGCTCTCACAGTTCCATCAAATCTTTGGAGAAAGTAGTATGCATTCCATAATTCATAGAAAGTACAATGTCCAATAATTACCCTACCTCGAGATTGAATTGATGGACCTAACTACATTTTGTCAATTATGAGAACACATATGTACTACTAAGAAAAGACCATACCTGTTCACCTTCTTCATCACAATATCCAATCAAAGACACAAGGTTACGATGATGTAATCTTGACAGCAACTCTATTTCTGTTAAGAACTCTTTCTCACCCTGCAATGATCCCTCCTGAGCACGTTTTATAGCCACAATTGAGCCATCAGCCAGAACACCTCTATAAACCTTTCCATACCCTCCTTGACCAACTTGAGTGGAGCTACTAAAATTGTTTGTGGCGAGGGCCATCTCAACAAAAGTGAAATCCTTCACACCATCAATTTTCATTGAGGCTTTGGACGCTGTGCACAGTGATACACAAAGCACATATTAGCAAAATCAAGTTAACTAGTCATAAATCTAATGTTATCTAGGTTTGATTACATAAAATTGACTAATTCATAAAAAAAAACAGAAGAAAATTAACTGACACCAGAATTTCCAGTGCTGAGAGTTAACCAGACACTGGAGACATGGTACCACAAAAAAAATTTACTGATAATAGCATTCTAGTCATGTAAAACACTAGCATACTCACAACGGCGTTTTCTTGAAACTGCATGGTGGTCCTTCAAATGCCTTCTCAAGATAAGAAGTGAGATAATTGCAGATATTGTAACTGAACCAGCAATGGCCCCCACAATTATGCCAGCTAGAGCACCCTTAGTTAAACCATGATTTCGAGAAGAAGCAAAGACTGCAATATCAGTACAACTATGAGGGTAAGAATACAATGGTGATACATGAGTTTCGCCATAACCTAATATTGGAATCAATCTGGACTAAAAGATACCTTTTTGATCAGAATAGTTCACAACCTAATTACTCAGAAATAATATCGAACCACAAGTTACAATTTGCATGCATTTAGGCATCAGGTCATGACAAAGGGACACAACACAGGGGGGTTCTAAGGAAGCTTCCTATACATACTAACATGTGAATTTATTAATAGCATTCAAGGTTAAACAAACATGACTCCTAGAAAATTACCAAAATATGAAGATCTCTTATTTGGATTAGAATTTCCGCTTCCCTTTTCTTTTTTACACTACAATCTTTCTTATCTTATGATATCAATAGTTTTAGGAATGAGAATTCCTAAAGTCACGATCCTTTTCTTCCAAAAATCTATCTGTATGGCCAGGCCAATGTGAAAAGAGGATACATGGTATGAAAGTGAACTCTATGTTCACAAATGCAGATTGGAAGAAGCTTAGACAGCATGAGCAGCACGCAAACCAAAACCAAGAATTTATAGTTAGCTGAAAATAAGCTTAATTAATCAGTTGAAACTTGAAGGTATATCTGATGGGTAAAACACTGGAAGATTTTTCCAACATGAAAACATGCTCATAGCCATTCCACAATAACCAACCTTGTACAAAACACAAATATATTATGCTTCATCCAGCCAAAAATACATTAAAATCTGAGCGTGGTTAGGTTTCAGAGACAAACCATCCTTATAAGGATCCAATAAAGTGAAGTAGATGAGTTCATAAGGTCCATATATGTCACTATCATCCATCTGCCACCCAGTGAAAACACTAACAATGCGTTGAACCTCACTTCTGTTAAATAGATGAGAACCGTTGCTTCTAACATCATAATCAGGAAAAAACTTCAAGACCATACTCAATCGAGGTCCTTTTTCCCACATGAAATATTCAATGTCTAGTTGATCTAAATTCAAATGTACACCAGAGGTCAAATAGTTCGCAAACTTATGTCTGTAGGGAAGAAAATCTGAGATTCCAGGACTTTTCAGTCTATATCCAATGATCACTGGGACAGCACAGAAACAAGGTGTTGTTGATGATGGAGAATATTCATAAGGAGGTGGGCATGATTGAATTGGGCAGTCAACAGTAGAGTTAACTGAACTCTCATTGCCCAGAAAGTCTGTCTTGTTTCCACAAAATTGGACTAATGTAGAATTTGAGCAGGCAGGATTTCCTTTAAGCCTGGAAATAATTGAAAAGCAGGATTAATTCTGATCGTAGATGTTCTAATTAGTCATTCAAAATTCTTGTTTGTTCACTCCTTTCTTTTTTTCCAAACAGTAAACAGAGAGAAAGGCGATGACACATTTCCATGCAAATGAATGTTCTTTATAGGAAAATGTCTAATGTGCTAATCTAGGTCTAACAAAATCTATGGTGTAGAAACAAACCACAGTGTGACATTTTGAGGGAGATCAATACTGCCAGAAATGTTTGCTAGATTGTTGTTCTCAAAATCCCTGCAAAATCCAAGAATGGAAAACAATTGATAAGTAAAACAACCACAAGATCCCACAAAATTAAAGCTTACCCTGGTGAGAACACATTTCGCCTTGAAAAAATAGCTAATAACAACTAAGATCATATCTTTTTACTAGAACAGCTAGACACTTGAGCACAATTAATAACAGAGAACATACTTGCTTTCATTTGTGTAGATTCTTTTACTTAAGGAAAATAGTGATTGCTATTTTCAGATCTTACAAGTCAACTCGCTGAGATGCATTCAGAGTCCTATTTTGCCAAATGGTTGATGGAACAGAGCCACTCAATGCATTGTTTGCAACTGACCTGCCATGAAAAGTCTGGGTTAACTAAAATAGTTTATTACTTGGCTCTCCTTTTTGGCTTTTTATAATCTCAACAAATCTTGACAGACTCACAGAAGAAATGAAGGAACTGAATTTGCATCAATACAATAATATCTAAGAAGCCATGCACTACATGGAAAGAATAAAAGAGCAAATAAAAGAAAACTCACAACTTCTGAAGATTAGGAAGACTGGAAAAATATGCAGGTACAGTTCCAGTAATTTTGTTGTTGGATAAATCTCTACAAAAAGTGGTAAAAAAAGGGAATATCAACAATTAAGCAGACCACAAGTATCATAATCTACAAGGTAGAGTTAACTTAACTAGGACTAGTACAAGATTATGTTCTGTGAAAAATCTACACTTTTCATTAAGGGTAAATTCCACAAACATGCCAATGTCACAACATTAAAAAAGGTAGAGAAATCTTACAAGGTGGTAATATTCTCAGCAAGCTTGTTTGGAGGTATGGAACCATTTAGCTGATTGGAACTAAGGTCACTGAAAATTACATCAAAAGCAATTTGTGAGAATAAAGAGCCAGCAGATTATCAAAGAACAGCAATGAGCAAGATGGAAAGGGGTTCATTCAGCATATGATTCACCATTAATGTGACTGTGAAAAACCTAATACAGGACTTACAGATAGCCAAGGTTTGGTATTCTGCTCAGGTCAGGAATTGGACCTTGCAAGCTACAGTTCCTGAGGCTCCTGATGAAACCAACCAAAGTGCAGAAACAACAGAAGAAATCTACGTGAAATTTTCAAGTTCACATTTCCAGATTATAATCTTGAAATTATGATGAAAGCTTTGTGATACCACTTCGCATGCTATAGCATCATCATTGCATCTAGATAGGAATCAGTTAAGATAAAATGCGAAACAAAAGAGGAAGGGAGGGAATTATAGCAGACAGTCTCATATTTGTTTAACATAGTAGTTGACTCTGTATTCCCAAAACACAAAGAAACATAACTAATGAAGTGATTTCACGTCAAACACATGATATATATACTTTTTTATATATGTATGAAGAAATTCATTCCATATATGCACACATGCACATAGATTCTAAAATATTGCATCAATTAAGATGCCAATTTGAATTACTTTCGATCTTTAAAATAGGAAACAAGAGAACAAAATTTTTTGTTCCACATGCCTCAAGGCCTAAACCTCATGCATAAGTGGAACAGTGATGTCTGCCCCACATTCCTACATCTTATAACTGCTTACCAAGTTTGCACTGCATTCCTATGGTAACCAATATGCAAGGACAAGGAAAAGTGAATGATAACACTGCTAGAAAATGGGAGAGTTACTTTTGCACTTACAACTTCAACAAATTAGTCATGTTGCCATAAGTATCAGGAATTGTGCTACCATCAAAGTTGTTGTTATCAAGTTGACTGGAAAACAAAGAAACAAAAATGAGAGGTATTGATTACTAGATACAAGATTCACAAAGCTACAACAGGCTGCAAATAAATTGAAATGAAAAATGGTATACTCATGCTTCTCAAACTTCAGAAAATTAAAAGAGACCATACAGAATTAGTAATTTTGGCAATTCAGAGAACTCTGGTGGCAGATTTCCTGATAAGTTGTTGTTGTCCAAAAGACTGCATGTATCATCACGTCCACAAAAGATAGAATTAGCATGAAAGCAGAACAAGAACGGGACAGAACAAAAGTGAACAGGCATGTTTATGGATATTCCCCAACATGCAGATTTGGTAACTTACAAGTGAACAAGACTTGGTAGCCTAGACAGTTCACGTGGGATTTGGCCACTGATTGAATTGTTATTCATGTGACTGCCAAAATGGAAAAGAAAATGTGCAACATTAAAGTCAATCAGGTAATTCAGTGGAACAGTAAGAAGTAACTTTTGTCTGAGTGACATCAGAGTAATGCTCACAAGTGCTTCGTCTTGTTCAATAATGCAAATGACACAGGCAGTGGTCCCGATATATGGTTCTGGTCAATTTGCATCCTGTCCAAGTTTGGAAGGTAGCCAAGCTCTTCAGGCAAGGAACCTGTCAATTTGTTTCCATTTAAAAGCCTGGAAACAACAATAAAAGATGTTGCATAAGAAGCCAACCAGAATAGGCATAAAGTGAACTTATACAAGAGCAAAATAACAGATGTGCCAAGAATTGTGCTAATACCATAAATGAAGTATCTATAAAGATTATAACATAGAGAAATCTTATATGCCTGAGTCCATAAGAAGGTTTTTTTAGATGAATGGAGTCAAACAAAGTTTTTATATTTAACAGAAAAGCACTTAAACTTACAAGAGTTTCAAAGATTTGATGTCACCAATTTCCTTTGGTATACTCCCACTTATGTTGTTCCACATAAAGTCCCTTAAAGAATATTGACAAATGACACAATATCAGTAGGAAAAACATAGTGACAAAAAAAGGGGATGTGTTTTACAGAAAAGAATGCTTGTTTAACAATCTGATCCTTACAGAATTTGCATATGAGATAAGCGGCCAAGTGAGGGTGATAAACTTCCTGAGAGATTCATCCGTAGTAGTTGCCTACAATGAAAAGGGATTTATAAAAAATAAAAAAAAATAAAAAAAAAAGAGATTAAAGAAGTGGCTGTTAGAAATCAGAAGCCAACTTCTGATGATGATGGTAATAACAACAACAGAATAATAATAGTTATTATCTCTTTTCTTTTTTTTTTTAACAAAAAGTGAAATAATAGCAATTATTATCATTATAACAAAGATAATGACAGGGTAGCAGAATTGGTTCTTAATACAAATTTTACAATTTATGAGCAAGCCAATAGAACATATGATTTTTGGAAACATGAAGCAAGATTTCAAACTTCATTAAGAGATTGGCAATCAGTTGCGAAATTGGGCAACTTGCAGCATATAATTCTGGTACCCGAAGGACAACTACAGTCAGCACAATATTAAATGCATTGCTGAACTAGCTCCAACATAGATAGAACGATTATCAAAAGGAAAAATAAGGTTAAAAAAGTTTCGTAGCATACCTTTGTGCAGCAGGAAAAAAAGGAATAGAAAAGAAAATGAACAAAGAAGTTAGTTTAAAACATTACAGTTCTCTAACATGTAGATAGCCATCCTCCAACGTTTGATTGAAGCACAAAACTCCAGTCCAATTCGATGTGCATGGATCCCCTCGATTCCAGTTACTCAAATTCTTGTTGACATCAACTAGACTACTTTTGATATCTTGCAATGCCTTCACTGCAAATTTAAGAACAAGATTACTTCATTTACTTGAACAATTTAGAAAGAACCAAAAAAAAAAAAAAGACCATCCATTTTGACAAAAATGTCAACTTCCACCCTCCACCCCCAGTCCCAAAAGAAAACAGCGGGCAATTACTACTGTATTTCTTCACACGCAACTGATTATTTCAAGTTTATTAAATTGTTTTGGTTGCTGTTACAAGCCGCATCAACAACCACCTGATTCCCATTTTCCTGAATGTGATCATCATAAGAAGAAAACTGAGAGAGAGAAAGAGATGGAAGAAAGAAGAGCCATTCTAATATATGCCAAAATAACCTTCTACAGGATTCGTAATGGGTTGTGCTCTAACAATTAGTGGAAACCAGCAAAGGCACACCAGCAAGAGAGCTACAAAGGTGCAATCCCTTGACATCGACATCCCATAACTAGTAAACATCTCCTGTTAGCCACAACTGATCATAAGAAAGAAACAAGCAACAGAGTAAGGAAGTTAAAAGAAATGAATATGGAGTATGAACCTCAAAGATGAACAGAAAGAAGACAACGAAGGAAACCCAATTACTAGCAACGAGAGACGGGCAGGTAGAAATTAATAGCGGCTCGAATAGCAAGTGGGAAACATAGAGAGCCCATGATGAAGATGACGATGATGGCAGCCATTTACCTGCACTGATAATGATGCCTTATAAATTCAAAAAAAATAAAAAAAAAAAAAAGAAAGAACCAATGAATAATTTAAAACTTCTCTCTTTTTTTTTTTTCTTTTTTTTAATGTTTTGTTCCAACTTCTCCTATTGAAGGTGGCCATTTTGACTTTTCTGGCAGGTTAGAGAGAGAGAGAGAACGAGACAGAGCTTAATGCTTGAACCGGCAAGAGAACTGGCCAACCACCAGCAATGAATCGCGTAATAAAATAAAAATTTTCTGCCCTCGTCATCGTTATTTTCTAGTTCAAACTGGCCAACTTCATCCATGAGAGTCTACCACATGTCACATTTTATAATAAAAATATATTTTATTTTTACAAATTTATAAAAAATTCATGAACATCAGAAACATACAATTCTTGACCCAACATTTTCTAATTTTATTATATGTTAAATTCCATTGCTCGACCTTAAAAGAAATTTTCTCTCCAGGTCACTTTGATCTTTTTAAAACTCATAGTAAATTTTGTAAGTGTCAAAAAATTATGATACAACGACAAGCTTCTCATGAATTTCAAAAAATCAAAATTGATTTTAAAACAATTTTTAGACATTTTTACTAAATTTTATCCCATTATGTTGAAATATTATATATATGATCTATAGATCAGAAACGACTTTATTTTTGTTTTCTGTGCAATTTGTTTATGAATTCTTAACGATAAATTTTGCTTATATATATATATATATATCGTATAAGCACATGGGTCGAATTATAACCGGTGGAGTAAGAGTTTCTCAAAGATTTCGAAGCTTCTGACCCTCAGGCATTGGTGTGGCAAATTCACAATTGATGAACAAAGTCCTGATTGAGAAAATTTATTTATTTATTTATTTTTTTTGACTTGATGATATTAAAGTGGTTAGGTACAGAGTGTTCACAATGCCAATGTATTAGATGGAACTTGGAAATTTAGCTACATGGGGTCGGTGTAAATTCTCAATTGGATAAAGTCTCTTGCCAACGACGGAAAGGAGTTTAATCAAACAAGTCAATTGAAGTAGTCTTTGCTAATTGTCATAAACCCTTACTCCAAATGACAGAATTTCAATTTTTTTTTCTTTTTTTATAATAGCGAGAAAAAAATTGCTTCCATATATTTTTAGAATGGATTGCTCATTGAAATACTGAAGTATTTTAGCCAAAAAAAAAAAAGAAAAACAAAAAACAAAAGGGTTTTTAGGGCGTGGGGTGTTTATTATATTCCTTGTTTGGCTAGGGAAAGTTTTAAATTCCCATCAATTATAAATATTTTGAAAAATTGAAAGTTAAATCAAATTAAAAGTTGAATCTTTTGACATTTAAAATATTTGTATCACTTGAATTATTCAAATAGATAATTAAAGCAATACTTTGAAATTTTATTAAACAATGAAAGAGAGTGAAATTTTAAATTCTAAATAATTATGCATATTTAAAGGAACTGAGAGTTGAATCTCTTAATATTTAAAAGTTTGACGTTGTCTTAAACTGTTAAATAAGTGATTGAAAAAATCTTTTAAAATTTTATTACACACTATTTTTAATGATAGGATTTTCAATTTTTTTTTCTTTTTATATTGAAAAAATAAGTGTTCGATATTTTTTATTTTTGCAGTTTTTAGTTAACTGAAATATTTAATGTGCAGTTATAATTAATTATTTTAAATATTTTTATAAAATTATTTAAATATTTATAAATAAAATAGTATAAATAAATAATACTTAAATATATTTTCAAAATTTTCATTGCCAAACTTATTTTGGCGACTATGATTAACAAATTGCTACAATAAATTTTCTCATTTCCAACTAATTTTAGCCCACCAAACTAGGTTTAGGCACTACAAGAGGAATTCTCCGTAGTGTCTCCCGGAGTTCTTTTATTTTTTATTTTTATTATTATTATTTATAATTATTTTTCATTGTTTGACTTGGCAGGAGGTTTTTCCTTTTCACCAATTCTGATGACTTTACTCTATCACGTGTTGCAATTTCCCACCCTATCTTATTTTCAGTTGACATTTTACAATCTTGAATAAGACATGTTATTATATGAGTTAATAGTATAATTAATGATTTAGTGTATTTTTTTATATTAGTCAATTATTTCTAATAAATAAAAAATATATATTAAAAACGTTACAAAATCAATATATTTGCGATATATTTATTATTAAATAAAAAAAAGAAAAGAAAAAAGAAAAACTAACACAATGTGTGGAAAGGCTGAATCTATTTCCAGCCGATTGAGGATTTTCTTTTAAGCAAATACCATTTTCAACGATAAAATAATTTTGAAATTTTGACTAAACAATACTGGGTTCGAAATTGACCAACATAACCAGATGAGGGCTTTTTTTTTTTTTTTTTTTTTTTTGAAAAATTGTAAATTCTAAGCTCCGTTGGAGAGACGTTGCTGAGATATCATTGAATATTTCAAAGTCAAGTATAAAATTACTTGTCTAAGTGTGATTATTTTGTGGGGCAAACAAGCTCATCCGAATGCTAAACACCTTTGGCCTTAAAAAATAAAATAAAAAATACATCAGATGAAAGGTACTTTTTTTTTTTTCATTTGTTATTATATTATATATAATGAAAATGAAATGAGGGGCCTAAGAGTCATACTTTAAGAGACCCACACTGTCATAAAAAATTTACTAATAATTTTTTTTTCTTTGTAAAATAATAATAAAAAAAAAACAGAGAGAGAGAGAGAGAGAGAGAGGAATTCACTTTTGAGTTAAGTTCACATTGGAGATTGATTTATCCTATGCATTGGACTCCTAGATATTGGTTAGCTTCACTTTTGAGGCAGTAAACAAAGGGGGAGCTCCAGAAAAAGCGGGCATGAGTGATGAGAGCCATCCCTTTTCATACGTCATTTCTCTATTTTTACTCTTTCTATTGTGTCTAATGTAATGCATCCTCCAGCCGAGCTAGTAAGGCGTCATTAATAGTAGAATTGAGTAGTAAAACCACTTAAAATTTTAGTTTTAACTACGCTGTATAATCTAGAAAAAACAGACGTTTCTTGTAGTTTAGAAGGGGCAATGACTTTTATGGGAAAATTGCTTAAAATAAACTCATACTTAAAAGTTATTGAAAAAAAAGAAAAAAAAAAAACAACAGGTAGACTGTTGCGAACTAGTTGGACAGCTAACCCACCGTCTCTTGACATAAGTAGGATGGAATTTTCATTGGACACGTTCAAGAGTTTGGTTTTGTAATTCTTGTACGCAAGCCAAGTTTTCGAGCAGTAAAACGGTGCGGAATTGGTCTTTTTATTCTTCTCTTCTCCAAGCCATCCACTGCCGTTCAAACCTCATAATCATTATCCAAGCTATTATTTAATAATCCAATAATTTTATGTTGATTAAAGTTAAAATTAGGGTATCATCTCAAATAAATAAATAAATTAGGTGTCATGAGGTGCCTAGTTCCCTTATTGCATGTTAGTACAATAATACTTCAAAAGCAAAGCAATTTAGCATGACCAAATCCTAACTCCGTAAAGGTTACACTGTTTTTGAACCAATAATATATGTTGTTTGTTTTTTTTTTTTAAGACCAATAAAAGAGTTATAGTAGTTTAGGGTTTGGGAATTATTCAATGCGTGTTTAATTGATTTGGAAATTAGTATTGAACATTTGGGGATTCACCCTCTGTAGCTTCCAATTGATAACCAACGACTAATGATAGTGGATAAAACTCATATCATCTAATCAATTATTCAACTAGCTTTCCTCTCTGTAGTCGAAAAGGAAAAAACGCAATACTTAAATGAGCTTTTTGCAGTGTGTTGGTCCAATCAAATGACAGTTTACCATTCTGAACGGAGTAAATTGAATTTATTTGATTTGATCTCTTAATTTATATTTAATTTTAATTTAAAAAAAAATAAATATTAAATATTAAAATAAATAAAATAAAAATATATATAATAATTTGATTTATAAATAGCGTTTACATTAAATTTTTTAAAATTTATTTATTAGAATTTTAAATTTATTAATTTTTTCTTTTTTATAATAAAAAAAATATTTTATTCTAATTCATTTGTATTTTAATCATATCAAAACTTCTATAAAGTTTTTATAAGAATTAATTTTTTTTTTATAATTTATAAACTTGTATTCTATTATTTTTTATTAAAATATTCTTAATTTTTTACAATCTTAACTTTTCATTTTTAATTTCTTACTTTTTCTTTTTGATCTACTATTAAATTCCATACAAAATTTCTATAGTCTTTCTTTCATATTTTTTTCTACACTTTATAAAAGAGTTTTACAATTATTTCATAAATAAAAATAACAAATTAACTGTTAAAATTTGATTCTGTTTTATAAAAATAATCAATTTTCAAAATAAAAAAATTTATCTTTGAGACATTGATTGTGTATAAAACTTAGATTAATTGACCAACCTACAAGTGAAAAGTTGAGATTATGAAAAAGTAAGAGTGCTCTAGTTAAAAGAAATAGAGTATGAGTTTCTAAATTATAAAGAAACATTAGTTCTTATGAAAACTTCACACAACCTTTGTTATGGTTAAAATCAAAGTGACTAGTATAAATGATTAGCTTCACCTCATAAAAGAAGAAGTTAATGAAATTAAACCTTCAAGGGACATACCTTGAGAAATAAACATAAATTCTTGATTTGAACTAAATTATTATAAATCATTTTGCATTTTCTTTTTTTGCTTATTTCATTTATTTTCAATTATTTAAATTGATTACTTTGTTATTTATTATTAATTATCTTGTTATTATTTTCTAGAGTCAAGATTAAGTGATATATTGAGCAATCAAACTAAATAAACTCAATTCACCCTCTCTTAGATTGCCCCAATGACTAACAATACCTCTACACTACTTTTTATCCACAACCATACCATTTACATTACTGGTCAACTTTATGAAAGTAATCATTAGAGTGTCATAAGGTTTTAAATCATTCATGCTAAACTTCTTTGTTTGTTCCTTTATATACTTGGCTTGATTGATGAATATTTCATCATTTGTTCGTTTGATTTTAAGTACAAGGAAGAATTTAATTCTAGCAAACTCTTTGCATAACAACTCATTAATAGCACCAAATATGATATTATTAACATACATTTGAACAATTAATAAATCTATAACTTTGAATTTGATAAAAAAAGTAATGTTAATTTTACTTTTAATCTAGTTCTTGTTAACCAAAAAAGAACTTAATCTTACATACTAAGATTTTGACAATTGCTTTAATCCATATAAACCTTTTGACAGCTTATAAACATGATCTAGAAATTCTTTACTTTTAAAGTCAAGAGATTGATCAACATAAACTTCCTCTGTCATGTATGTAGCTATTGAAGAATACGCTTTTCATTTTCATTTGGTATAATTTAAAATTTTTATACAATATAAATGTAAACAGCATTATAATGACTTATAATCAAGTAACAAAGGAAAAAGTTTCATCATGATCAATGTCTTTTTATTGATTGTAACTTTTAATAACTAATCTTGTCTTGTTTCTTACAATTTAACAACTTTCATTAATTTTTTTTCAAAGACTCGCTTGGTTCTTATAATAAAATTATCATTAAGTTTTGGTATCAAAAGTCTAGACCTTGTTTTTCTTAAACTTATTAAGTTCATCCTTTATTACATGTACCCAAGACTGGTCAACCAATATATCATTTATATATGTTGGTTTTATTTGTGAAATAAGTATTACAATGCTAATATTCCTAGATATAGATCAAGTCCATAAACCATTATAAGAGTTACTAATAATTTGATTTTGAAATATCTTTCTAGCATGCTTCCATTTTTTTATAATTCGTTAAATAACGTTGTCAAGATTTTCATCTTTTGGAAAACTAGACTTATTCACTTCAAGTTATTCACTCTGCTTCATTTAAACATCATTATAATATTGTTTCCTTAATGACTCATTTGCCTCATTTAAGATTTTTCTTATACCTACAAAATTATCTAGTTATTCCATTATATAATAAAAAAGTTTAATTTCATTAAATGTAACATGCATGGATTCCTTCATAGCAAGAGATTCTTTATTAAACACCCTATATGCCTTTTCACTATAAAAGTAACCTAAGAAGATACCTTCATCTATCTTAGAATCAAACTTATTTAGGTTGTCTTTTATATTTAGAATATAACACTTGCAACAAAAAACTTGTAGAAAGTTTATTCTAAGCTTTCTTTGATTCTAAAACTCATAAGGAGTTTTATAAGAGTTGGATAAATGAAAACTCTATTGGATACATAGAAAATAATATAAACTATTTTTATCTAAAAGTGTTGAGGAAGGTTACACTCATTTAATATGATTTTAGTCATTTCTTGTAAGGTTATATTTTTTCTTTCAGCTACTTCATTTTGTTATAAATTTTTTAGAGCTAAAAAATTATAAGTGATGTCTTGAGAATTACAAAATTTCAAAGCCTTCATTCTTAAACTCATGGCTATAATCACTTCTAATTAAAATAACACGGTACTCTTTTTTCTTTTAAACTTACTTACAAAATCCCATAAAGGTTTTTAAACACTCATCCTTATGAGTTACGAATGTAACTTATACAAATTTACTTTAATCATCTACAATGATATATAAATATAACCTATTATCTAAAGATAAAATGCATATATGACCAAATAAATCCATATGTAACAGTTACAAGATTTTAGAAATAAATGTTACATTTTCTAACTCTAAGGAGCTTTGCTTTACTTACTAATTTAATATGCAACACACGTCTTGTTCTTCTCAAATCTTACCTTTGAAAGACCTTTTACAAAGTTATGTTAGTTGAGTTTAAATAGTTACTTTATGCTTGTATGACTCAACTTTCAATATAACATCTATGATTCTTGGTCAATAAAGATAAAATACTTAACATCTTAGTTAACCAAAGTGTGTAAATCAAAAATATACATATTATCCAACTACTTAGCAATAAATAAGAGATTTTTTGTTTTAAAGTGAACAATACAATAAACATTTTGGTTAATGACACCTTATAATCAATATCACACAATTGACTAATGTGCAATAAATTGAACTAAATTCCTTTGACAAGTGAGATAATATCAATCATTAGTTACTTTTTCTTACTTATATTGCTAATGAAAATAATCTTACTTTTGAAATTTTCTTCAAATATTACCAATTCACCATTAATTTTCTTAACAAAAATGAATTTTTCGAGATTTCTTATCATATGTCTAGAGTAACCATCATCTAAATATCGTTTATTTTTCATTATATTACCCTTAAAACATACCTTCAAACAAATCATTTAGATTTAGGTACCTATATTTTCTTTAAATCCTTAAGTGTTAGATTTGATGTCACACATACCTATATGAAGATAACCATTTAAACTTTATTTAAAATTACACAAATATTACATGTGACTATAATAACTGTAAAAATACCATCTAATATGATCTCTAGTATGATATTTATATACATTATGATCATGTCAATTATAATGAAAATGTGCATGTTTACGAGATGCTTTAGGTTTTTGTACGTATTTTGTGTGTGTGTATATATATATACACTCTTGTGACACTTTTCTACCATGATATATGTATGATATGCATATCCTAAATTACTTTTCTCACCTTGAGGCCTTTGAGAGTCAAATAACATATTAATTTTGTCTTTTTCTTTTAGCAAACTTAAAGAGAGACTTTTGAAATTGAGGAACTTCTTTTTAAAGATGAATATTGTCATTTAAGAGTTTTACAAGTTTTTTCTTATTATAGATATTATCCAAATCATTATCATTATTTTTATGTGAGTAACTTGACTTCATCTATTAAAAAAGCATTCTCACTATTACATTTACCTTATCCTTTATAGCTATAAATGTTAAGTTGACGCTAACATCGTTAAAATCACTTTTTAAGTTATTTAGGTCATTATAAGTACCTTCAAGGACTTTCTTTATTGCCTTTTATTCTTTCTTTTTTTTGCTTATAGGATAATTGTGAGCAATATAGCTAAGTTTGTTAGAACTATAACAAATGATCATATATTTGTCTTAATTATACTTAAAATATCTTTTGCCACTATACTTCTTCTTTTTTCAAAGTTGTGAGGTCCTTTTAGTCAGCTCTTCATCATCTTCTTAAATATATTGTTCACTTTTATCATTATTATTGCTTTCTTTAGGAGAAAAGGCTCCAACAATAACTCTTTTCTTTTTTTTTAATAACCTTTTAAGTAAAGGTCATCTTATGGGTCATCAATGACCCTATAAACTTATCTAAGCCTAAGGTGTTTAGTTTTTAGATTTAATAATCCTGAATTTCTTTAGGTTTAAAGATTGTAAAAGTGAACTTAATATCTCTTTCACAAGACATTTGTTTCAATCTCCTTCTTAAGGTTCTTAAATGGAATTATATTGGTAAATTTTGTGTACATCTCTAAGATCATCCCATTACTTTTTGTCTCAAAGTGCTCATAAATATATAAGATGATTTTTGTGTCATTTACTTATATAAGATCATCATGAATAACTTTAAACTTGTCTCATATCTCTTTTCTTGTCTTGTATAATGATACTCTATTATATTTACTACTATTTAAATCATAATGAAGCATTTAAGTAGCTTTAGAGCTGAAGGCTTTGAACATTTTCATCTTAATGGTGGACTCACTCTCTTTCCCATTGATGCTTACTTCAAAGGCTTTTTTGTGGTCACTTTCAACAATTTTCTAAATTTCATAGTTATGAGATTGAAAATACATGGTCATCTTATTTTTCTAGTAGTTATAGCTTGAACCCTTAAAAATCAAAGGTCTAAGAATGTTTCTACATTTAATATGATATATGGGTATAAGGAATATCACAGACCAAATCTAGAAGTTTAGGCTTATAAAACAAAGACTGAGCTCTTATTGGTTCTTAGGATAACTTAAAAAGTATTGAATTAGGTTTGTCCAATTTGATCACTTAATTCACACTCATTCTAAAATTCAAAGAGTAATAAAAGATAATCAATAACAAATAGTAAAACAAGCAAAATAAATAATTAAAAGTAAATGAGATAAAGAAAGAGAAAACATGAACATCGATTTATAATGGTTTGACTTCAACCAAGAACTTGCATCCACTCATCAAGGTTTATCCCCTAAAAGTTTAATTTCATTAACTTTTTTTTTTTTCATGGTTAAGACAACTTTTTACATTAAATCACCTTAACCTTAACCACAATAAAATCAATTATTTTGATGTAAATTATTGATTAGGTTTACTTTAAATTTTTTTGTATCTATATAATATAATTATTAATTAGTTTAAAATAGAAAAAATGCATTAATCAAATGATTATACCATCCGATAAAGGTTAAGTGGAAAACTAATACAAATAATATGTTGCAAAATATTTTACGCCTTGATTATTATAGTTACCATTTAAAAAAAAATTCAATCAAAAAATACAAAATTTATGTGACAAATAATTCTTATTTTTTTTATTTGAAATATGAAAATATTTTTTAAGAACAACTAAATGAAAAAAAAAAATTAAATAATATTTTTTATTTTTTTAAGCATATTAACTTTTTTTCATGTAATTTGTTCATCTATTTAAACTCTTTTCTATTTCTCTTTTTATTTTTTTCTCTCTATATTGTTCTTTAAAAGTTCGATCTCTACAATTTTTTTCTTTATTTTCTCTTTCTATTCATTCTCTCTCATTTTGCTTCACACTTTTTTTTTATCTTTTTTTTCATTATGTTTTTCTCCACGAAGTCTCTAATCTTTTATTGTATATTTTCTTTTTAGTCTTTCTCTTATTTCTCTTCATGTTTTACTCTCTTTAAAATTTATCTTTACTTTCTCTCCTCTGTCTCTCATCATATTTGCTTTATTCTTAATTTAAACTTTCTCCTATTATTATTCTCTCTCTTATCACTATACTCTTTTCTCTTTTTATTATTTTTCATGATACAATGATTCACAAGAATGAGACTAATATATAATTAAGTTAAAAAAATGTCATTTTCTAAATAACAAATCATTACTTTAATAGAAATGATAATTGATAATTGATAAACTAATTTAGCCCTCAAGTTTTGTAAGGCTATTTATATATAAAACGTTATAAGTACATAATTACCATCTTTCTAAATACTTAAGTATTAAGTTATGCAAATACTTTATATTTAAGTTATATGAACACTTAACGATTATAATATCTTTATTTTGTAGTTTTTATTTTTTTTTTGGTACAAAAGGGTTAAGATTTCTAGAATACTAAATAGCTAAATTTTCCTTGAAATTTTAATGATCTCTTCAGTTTATGAATTTTTGACTACTCATTCTTTGTTACTTTCTCATATTTTAAAAAAACTTAACATAGAGTTTAAGTCAATATTAAGATAATGAGGATTATCAGTTGGTTGGAATTAATTGATGTTTACAATATTAAAGGTTTTAGAAATCTTTTATTCCTTTGATAGATTAATCATACAATTATTGTCATTGATTTTCTTTAATACTTATGGATCATACTTCTTAAACTATAGATTCTTCTAAGAATCCATAGGAGATTGCTCCTTGCAAAAGAATATCATCAACATGTCACCCTTTTGAAATACCATGCTCTTTTAATGTTTGTTGACAACTTTCTTATATTTCTCATTGGCAATCTTGAAAATTCTTTTTCACTTCAACTTGGTAGATTTCATGTGTTCTATAATAATCTTAATTGTAAAGATAAGTTTGGGAATCCTTGTTAATTAAGAACTTGTACTCACTTATAATTTTATTGATTATTGGTTGATCACTGCACGTTTCTTAATTGTCATCTTTCTTTAAAATCAACAAAGCTAATGTTGTACAAAGGCTCATACTTTTTTTTGATATATCTCTTTCGCAACAACTTTTCTACTTTCTCCTTAAGATTCATTTAGTAGTGTGGTAGGTTAAAGGAATTGACTCTAAGGGCTAAATCAATTTGGTGTTAGATGTTACACATCAATGACAATCTGTTTGATAACTTCTTAAGTACAATCTTGTTGAATTCCTTTAAAAGTGGCTTTATTTCTTCTAAAATTGTTGTTTATGAAATAGAAGTTCCTTCTCATTTTACCACTAGCATATGACTTGTTAATTGTTGTTTAAGGATTTTTTTTTTTTTCAAGTTTGTAAAAGTAAAGTGTTAAATGTTTGGTAAAATTTTTTGAAACTTGTTAATTGTTGATGAACTTTTAAAAAGTAATTAATTGGAAAAGTAACTTTGTGATACCTTTTGGATGTAATAATAGTTAAAAAAATAGTATTTAATCAAAATATAATAACAAAACCTTAATTTTAACTACATGAATTTTTTCTAGTCATTTTATTTTATTATGCACTAAGACAAATGTGAGACTTATTTGTTCTAAATTTTTCCTATCTAAATATTCCTAATTCAATTTAGGTTTTGCTCTCTCTTTCTCTCCCTCTTTTCTTCCTTCAACATTTACTTGAGTTTTGATTCTATTTTTTAAAATCTTTTAAAATTTATCCAACTTATTTTTTATTAAAAAAATTTATTAGATGTATACATTTTTTAATAACGAAATAATGACAATGGCTATTGTGATGCGAAATCTTTACAAAAGCTTGTAATTTGCAATAAAATGAATTTTTCCATAAAATGGGTAGATAAATGCACAATTGCTATTTGCACGAAGACATTGCGGTTAGTAAGAATAAAATGCCTGTAGCGATTTTCATACATTTTGTAAATGTAAATACCAATTTTATTTGTAATATTGATTTTTTATTTTTTTTAATCTTACTTTATGTAACTAGTATGGTAACTTTTGAATTTAACATTTTAAATTACCTTGATATTTTCCACTTCCAATTTTTTTTAACAAAGTTTCGCGTGTGTGTGTGTGTGTCAAGACTTTTGGTAATATATGTAAAAGTAATATTGTTTTATTATAGCTAAATTAAGTTGCATTATATTATAACTTTGTGTTCCCATATTCTAATATTTATAAAATCAATATATTAAAAAAATTATTAATTATATACGTATTTCATATTAAAATGTTAAATCAATACTTCAGCTGATGACGCACTCATTAAACCAATAACTTGATGATTATCCTTTTAACCGAGTTATTGACTGAGTCAGAAATCAATGGGTGCAGCGTTGTGACATATATATCTATTTTGGTATTTGTTACCTTTGGAAGATAGGCCTTGTTAATAAAACAAATGATATGTTTTTTTTTTTTCTTTTTTTGTTCATTATATTGAAGCGTTGTGAAAAAAAAACAAATAAAACAATCAAAAGAATCAAGTGCTAATGGACTATGTGCTCGGGCTAGTGAAATATGTGATGATCCTTTGGGAAGATTTTGGAAAATAAGGACCCATTTTATAAGTAAAAGGGCTTTTCAAAGCCCGCCGGCTATAGGATTGCTGCCTGAGGGCCGGGGAACATGGGACGCCCAAATATCAAATTCGAGCATCATATTTTTTGTTGAAAATATAGGATTGCTGAAAATGGTTCCAGCATCATCGAATTTGATATCTTCATTTTTTGTTTTTTGTTCAAGCACAAGAGATTAGTTCCATGATGCTGGAACCATTTTCAGGATTGAAGATATCAAATTCGAGTTCTAGTTGAATTCAATTAAACCCAAAAAAAAAAAGAAAAAAGAGGGAGCCCCTCCCCCTCTTTGTTCGTGGATAATCCCCCATAGATTAAAATCTAAGAATATCAAGTGACGCACAGGACAAGACTAGCTCGAGTTTACCCTTTGGGCAAGAAATGATTTGCGGTGAGAAGGGAATGAAATTGATGGCCTCCATGAAGTAGACTCTCAAATGATCAGAGAGTCTTAACAACAGATGAGCTATTCATTCGTGGTTGGGGGCTACTTTCTGCATTGATTGCTTCCTTAGCTTCTTAGTCCATTGAGTAATGTGGTGAAGTGACACGTTGAATTTTTGAGTCCACAAATCTTGGTTACATGGGGAAGAGCATGTCTGCTGCTACTCTTGTCTATGGGTCGAGGGGGACCAACTCTTCTCTTTGGTCGCCATAACAATGCATGCAACTTGCAAAGCTCCCACAGTAGACTTTGCCCCCACATGCAAAAACAGACTCTGCCCCATCTCCATCGCGACAATCCACATGCCATGCCATGATCGACGCGCTTTTTTGTTTTTATTTTTTTCTGTAACTTTTGTGTCTACCAGTTTAACCTTTTTCCTCCATGCGGCATTCTTTATACACCACGTAACATTGTCCACGATCACGAGAAAGCGAATTCGTAATTTGTCTCCGTGAAAAGGGATGGACAAGCGGAAGGCCATGATTCCCGATTCTTGATTCCACTTTGATGTACGTTTCTTTTCATATCCATCTAAATGAAAATTTTTAAAGTTTAATAGTTTAATTTATTTTTACTTTTTTAGTTTTTTGTCGAGGTCCGTTTGTCTCTTATTTCTTTAGTTGTTGTTTCCCACTTCCCCATTAATTATCTATTTCATTATTTGTTTCCTATGTCACCATTAATTATTCATTTTCCCATTATTTTCTACTCTCTCTTTTTTTTTTTCTCTCTCTCTCTCTCTCTCTCACATCAAACGTAGATTGGAGGAGATAACCCTTATTCCTACAAAAAACCAGAAAACTCTTAGTCTGACCCTTGACCTAGACCAAGGGCCAGGAGACTCGGCCATTGGTTCAATCACAGTTCAACAGTTGAATTGGCAGAATGATATTTAATAATTTTATTTCTACTAGAAATCAATTAACTTAAATGGGAGCTTAATCAAACTCAAATTATTTCAAGAGAGTCAAAATCCCACTTTTGTTTGTGCAAGTGATGTGGGATTATTATTTAAACATTATTATGTGAATGGAAGTTAAAAAAAATAAAACAAATAAGAATAATTTTTTTTAATAATTTTGATTAGTTATTTTTAAGAAAATCAAAAATAAGTAAAATTTTAATTAATTACTTTATTTTTGTAAATCCTCGTGACTTCTCAAAATCAAACTAACTAATTTTTCTCTTATTAGTTTATAGCAAGAGTTAACATATACTAAATCACGAATCCCTGGAAAAGGGAAGAATGGAGGACTTTTGCTATAAATATTTATTGATTGGTTCAGCCATAGTTAAATTGAACAGAATAAAAGTTAAATAATTTATTAGGTTTGAAAATGTATCAGTTGGCCATGTTTCTTAACAAGAGGATCAAACATAACCTTAAATCATGTCAGTACTTCCGTGATCTGACTACCTGTCCTCTTTGATTTTTCAACTATGCCTTCCTCCATTACTGAGCGGGAGGCAGTTGTATGACCACTTCAATTTTTGCATTAATTAAGATAACAACTGGCAGCAGCTTTCTTTACCTTGGAACGACCGTAGCCAAATGTATCCTATATGCCACGTGTAAAACCAGTATTTGCTGGGATTGGATTTTGATTGGATTTCAGCGGGCCCCGAGCAGATCTCAATAGAAAAAGCTGTTGAAGTAAATTCCATTAAAATACATAAATAAATAAAATAATTCTAAATAATGCATTTAACCTCGTACATGAATTAGACCTAAAAATTAATAATTTAGCCTATTTATATAATTATCCAATGAAAATTACAACGTAAACAGGTGGTTAGAGGGCGCTCGATCAACTGTAGTAAAGAGTTTTTTTTTTTTTTCAACTAAAATTTGCATGATACTTTTTAAAAATACAATACTTTTTTTTTTTTCCTGAAAATATAGTATGGTATCAAAAAAAGAAGGATGACATGGCTTTGATGTAACAGCGACTGGAAGAAGACGGAGAGAACTTATGATTAGAAGGCTGCTAGAGGACGTGGAGGCTCAGCAGCCAAAACATTTTTTGACAAAGGTTGCTGGATATTTGTGAGCCACTCGTTGCTTTGTGCGGAAGAGAGATGTCCCTGGTGATTCTGAACCCGTCCAATGACGTTGAATTTTGGAGAATTGTCTCTTGTAATGTTAAAATGCTTACCTTATCCTTGGCTAAACTTAGATGGAATTGTCCACTTTCTCCTCCAGTTTTGCCCCGCATGAGATAGTTCGGAAAGCTTAATAGAGGCCGAAAAAGATATATGTTTCCACGTAGGGATAGTTTGGTCCATGAACCAACAAAATGTAGTGTAACGATCATTTTCCTGAAAAGAAAACCGCAATTAATGTAGATAAGAGGATGAAGAAGCGACACGGTTTAAAACCTAAACAACAGTCTCTCTGTAAAGAGGATATCTATATTAATGACCCGGTGAAGAAACTCCTGTCTCAGGATCTCTTGGTTCTTCCTCGTTATCTATTCTTCGCCTAAAGCCAAAAGCAGCTAGGCATGGCAAGCCCTGTTAGGAGCAAGACCAGGCTCTCTGCTGCCATGGAGAGGACCGGCCAATGGTATGGGTTGTACAAATTTTCATGAGAGTCCCACATCTCAAATGGTCAAATTTTCGTGAACCCTTTTAAGTTTTGTTGCTAATTGTGATTTTCTTATGCCCAAATCTCTAATTATCAGGGTGTTCTCTCAAGGGATTCCGCCAGATGTTGTAGTTGAAGTTGGTGAAGCCCATCTCGCCCTTCACAAGGTATATATATATATATATATAGCTGTATGCTTGAATGATCAAAAACTGGATCAAAGTGAATTAAATCAGCTTTAATGGGACCGAATTGAAATGCTTGTGCACAGTTCATGCTGGTGGCAAAGAGCAACTACATAAGAAAGCTAATAATGGAATCAAAAGAAGCGGACCTGGGGAGAATCGAGTTGTCAGGCATACCAGGGGGGCCTGAAATGTTGGAGAAGGCCGCAAAGTTCTGCTACGGTGTCAACTTCGAGATCACAGTCCACAACGTGGCGGCGCTTCACTGTGCTGCCGAGTATCTCCAGATGACTGATGCCTACTGCCGCGACAACCTGGCCGGTCGCACCGAGGATTTCCTCTCTCAAGTCGCCCTCTCGAGCCTTTCCGGCGCCATCGCTGTCTTGAAGTCATGCGAACTCCTCCTTCCCTACGCTGAAGACCTCAAAATTGTCCAAAGATGCGTTGATGTCATCAGCCTCAAGGTACACCCACACAAACACACACACACACACAAACACATATATATACGTACACTATAGACTATGTAGAGATCGATTGACTCTTGTAGCACACCAACTTTATGGTTATATATAATGTAAGGGGGATGACGATGTTTTGTGTTTTTTGATTTAATTAGGCATGTAAAGAGATAAACTTTCCAAGCCGATCGCCGCAAAACTGGTGGACAGAGGAGCTCTCGATCCTGGACGTAGCTTTCCTGAGCAAGATCCTTTTTGTTATGAAACAACTAGGTGCTAAAGTGCCAACACTGGCAAGTGCCCTAATAACATACACAAAGAGAAATCTGCCGGAGCTGGTAAGAGACCACCCTGGCAACTATACCAAGTTATCGCAAGATGTTTATATTCTCAAAGGTGACGAAGACGACGACTCCGATGTCCGAACCCGTCAGCGCCAGCTTTTGCAATCCGTAGTCGCCCTGTTGCCGTCGGAGAACGGTGCTCTCCCAATTCACTTCCTCTGCTGCCTCCTCCGATCTGCCATTTTCCTCCAGGCCTCTGCCTCCTGCAAAAACGAGCTCGAGAAACGAATCTCCGTCATTCTAGAGCACGCCACCCTGGATGATCTTCTCGTCCTGTCTTTTACTTATGATGGAGAGAGGCTGTTCGATCTTGAAAGCGTGAGAAGGATTGTATCGGGGTTCGTGGAGAAGGAGAAGAGCATGGCCGTCTTCAACGCCAGTGATTTCAGAGACAACTGCTCCACCGCGGTGCAGAGAGTCGCCAAAACGGTGGACTCTTATCTCGGCGAGATCGCAACCCACGGAGATCTCAGCATCTCCAAGTTCAATGGCATCGCCGTGATAATCCCCAAGGCTGCCAGAAAGGTCCACGATGACCTCTATTGTGCCATTGACATTTATCTCAAGGTAAATTAATCAACAACCTGCTCGAGTCACCATTAGCATTGAATGTTGTCAAATAACCCTAACTCTTCATGTGGGTCTTTATTCCTTGAAAAATGTAAAAAATTTTATATATTTTTTAATACCTTCTTTTTAACGTACATCAGTCTTAAATTAGCCACCGAGTGAAGAGTAAAAAGGTCCACTTTGTTCTGAAATTTTGTCAAATAATTATTTAGAATCTTATATATACTTAAAAAAAAATTAAAGTTGTGAAGCAGTTTATAAACATTTGAAGTTATATTAAATTTTTATCTTTTAAATATGTTAACTTTTTATATTTCTTAACAAATATCGTGTAATTTAAACATATAGATAAAATTTAATATAGAATCTAATTTCTTGTCTTACAAAAATATATATTTTTATATTTTTAAAAAATTAAATAATTTTTTAATATGATGTAAAAAAAATTTATAATTAAAAAGAAATCTTCTAATTGAGAAAGTAGATTTTTTGACACATGAATCATTCATGTCCGTCATCAAACAGCTTATGAATTAACCACGTAGCTTTCAGCAAGTTATCTGTTGTGTTTAAACTTGATACTTATTGCTAGCACTACTATATATCGGTTGCTGTTATCAATGGATTGCAGGCTCATCCAAACCTTGATGAGATACAGAGGGAGAAGGTGTGCGGTGTAATGGACCCACTGAAGCTGTCCCCTCAAGCCAGACTCCATGCTTCACAGAACAAAAGGTTGCCTGTGCAGATGGTATTGCACGCACTATACTACGATCAGCTGAAGATAAGGAGCGGGGCGGACGATTCGAATGCTACCGCTGCAAGGAGTCAGTTGCGGGCAGACGGGTCGCTGGTGAGAGAGAACGAGGAGTTGCGTGCAGAGCTCATGAAGATGAAGCTCTACATCTCGGACTTGCAGAAGGGTAATAACCAATCAGGATGTACTTCTTCAAACAAAGGTAGCGGTGGGTCCAAGAAGCACACCCTCTTTTCATCCATGTCCAAGACATTGAACAAGCTGAATCCTTTCAGAAATGGGTCTAAAGATACTTCTCAAATTGACGATGGCACTGTTGCTGCTGTGGGTATTAACAAGCCCCGGAGGAGAAGGTTCTCAATCTCCTGAAAACATTATAATGTTTAGGAGTTCATCATGTTCTGGTTAGCATTCATGTTGTCAAATCCAGTGATATTCTATGCGTGTGAGTTCATTTTCTTGTATATGCATATAGACTTGGATGATCTCTCTTCCACATTTTCGACACTCCCAAGTGATCGGTATACTGTCATTGTGATGTAGTGATGTTGCTTCTGCCATTCGATATGAAAATTTTGAGTAGATAGGATTAAGACAATGAGCAGTAGGCTAGATTGCACTAATGTTATCACAAAACATTATACTTGGTGGGAAGCTTCCATAAACGTAGATATTTGAGGTCACGCCCTCTTTTTTAAATAATGATACATATTTATTAATCCAACGCTTTGAGTAGACCACGAGTCATTTAACACGAGTTGTTCTCCCCTATTATACACACACCCCTCTCAAGATTTGAGCTGAGATCTTCAACGCGGACGGATGTTCGAAGGTCTCAAATTATTTGAATGTTCTGTTTGAGAACTTTTATTTGCATTTTCATTATAATGTACAAAAGTAGTGAAACACAAACACACCTTTCTCAAACCGTGTAAAGATTCTGTAACAAAACATGGGAAATGCTCAATACTTCAAGTTCTTGCTGTGTTGAAAAATAAAAAGAGAAAAATGAAAAAAAACAAGAAAAAGAAATGGAATTGATACGTAAGACAGAATTCCGTGTTTTTTCTTTTGCTATCTTAAAAAAATAAAAAATCATTATTTGCAAAATTAAAGGGCTTCGCAATTGAGGTATTTTGTTTCTGCCATCAACGATTATATGCAATTGAGATCCCAACACATATTTTCTGTTGCATGCAATTTTGTTCTTGTATTTAATTGAGCCTATAGGAGCAATGGCGAGCTACGTAGTCGAGAGTTACTGGTTGAAGTTTGAAGAACTTTGGCCTTGGTGGTTTAATGCAATCATGATGTAAATTGTAGCTTCAAGGGCTGCTCATCATTTAACTTGTTCGGATGGCCAAGCAAAATTTGTATGTTAACTTATCGCTTTGTTTTTCACTTTTCAATACTTTAGTTTTTTTTTTTAAATTTCAAGTTTAGGTTATTAATAGGAGATATAATCCATAAAAATAGAGAGAATATTCAATGTGCAATAGATTTCTTAAAAAAAAAAAAAATTGTATTAAATCAAACTTTAGATTTAATTCAACTAACGAATACCAAGTAGTGATATATAGAAAAATTAATATTTTAAAAAATAAATTAATTATTGAATTAAAAAATTGAGAGATTTAAGGTGTAATCAGTTTAATTAAAATTTAAATTAATTAAATCAAAATTTAATAATAAATATTATTTAATTTATTAATAATTTAAAATAATAATTGAATATGATATATTTTTCATTGAAAATTATTTTCAATGGTTAATTAAAAATTATTAACAAAAATAATTTATAGATATATTTGATTATATATTATAGGGGAGAAGGACTTGTGTTAAAATATATATTATAACTAATTCATAAACTTTAATTTAAGTTTGAATCAAATTTAGAAATCATTAATTGATTAAATAAAATTTTCAGTCAAAATTATAATTAATTTCGTAATTAAAATATTAAATAGAATTCAAACAAAGAAGATTAAAAATACTTTAATTTTAGCAGAAGTGTTTTGAAAATAATAATAATAATAAAGAAAAAACAACCGCCGCCACCTGGGTTTCTGTTTGTCTTTTTCATTCCACTGAACATTTCTAAGTTGGGCCTGAAGCAAATATACCCTTTCCCTAACTTTTGCCTATTGGAATAAGGATTTGGCAGAAGGCTAACCCTTCAGGCAGGTTTAGGCTGTGCTTGCAATCATGTCCATTCGACATTTGTCAGGCCCATAATGATTTTTAGGCATTCGTTACATTTGAAAACATTATTGCAAAACCAATTGTCTAAAGTAATTAGTCTGTAAATTTAAATTTTGGCTGATTCTGATAAAATATTTTATTATGTCATATCATCAATTTACCAAATATTTTAGACACCCCCCCCCCAACTGGGAAAACAGAATGTTAATGCAAAGGGTCGAATTTAGAAAACACTATCCAAGAAATATTCTCAAGACACTCGAGGACAAAATGAGTTTATCGGGGACAAAACACAATGGTTGTTATCTTTGACGGTTGACTTGTACTTTTCATTTGGTTTTTTCTCCCTGTTTTACATGTGGTACGCTGCAAGACAAATTTGCTTACATTTTCTCTTTATTCTTTCTTTCTTCTTTTTTTTTTCTTTTTTTTTAAGGTCTTTTCTAATCTATGTTGTGATAATATATAAATAATTTCGTGGTTAAGTGCATGAACTCTTGTGCTTAATTGGCTGCGTTGACCCAAAAGGCTGCTGTTATTGATGTGGGTGTCAAACTTTGTCAATGTGTTTTTGCTTTGTCTGCAACCATAAGCTTTTGAATTTGTGTTTGAACCTAATCTGTTCACTGCGTGTTTATTTTAGAGTGACACTTTTGGCGTCGCTCTCTCCTCCCATTTATATATATATATATTATTAATTTTTTTATTAGATGAAGAATGAATGAGGTAATTTGTAATAAATTTCTTAACACTAAGATAAATAACGTACGAAAATCAATTTGTAATAGAGAAATTAATTTTTATGTCTTTATAAAACCCTTCAGTCTCTCTCTCTCTCTCCCCCCATGTTCCCAAGAAAATAAAAAAAAAATGATGTAATAAAAATTATATAGTTGTTTACTTGGTGGCAATAAACCTAGAGAAGTAAACGTTTAGAATTAAGAAGCAAACGTGCAAATCAACGAGTTTCTCAAAAAAAAAAAAAAACAAATATATATATATATATATATATATATATATAAAGGAATACGGCAAAATTGGGGAAAGAATAAAAGGAATGGGAAATGAAAGAAGTAAACTGTATTAAAGTTAATCTAAATTGTTAGTTGGTCACTAATATAATTTAGACTAATTAAGTCTTTTTTTTATACATATTGTTTTACTAATAAAGTAAAATCAAATATTTGTTATTATATAAAGATAGATATTATATAATTAATTAATTATAACTGATATTTTAAAATTAATAAATTTATTATATTTTAATACAATTAATTAATAATATTGTCAGAGTCATTGCACTGTATTTAACTGTACACCTAATGAGTGAGCATAACAACAATATATATAAAATATAGGAGGCAGAGGCTTTTTATAAGAGCAAAGATATTTCGGTCCTTATTTATTTTTGGGACCACAAAGGTTTTTGGACCACAGCAGGTATAATAATAACAACAATAAATATATATATACAGAGAGAGCCCTGACAACAGCTAGTTAATGGATTGTTGTGCCCTTGGACCAATTCACACCGACACTGGCCACATTCATTTTTAGGACTCTCTGGGGCTGCCCTATTTTTTAAAGGAGGGTGGGTCCTACCCAGTGGTTTTTCAGCCCTTTTTTTTCTTCTTTTTTTTTTTTTTTTTTTTTTTGCGAAGACAGTGATCATCACAAGTGGGCTCAAGTTCGACAAAGGCAATTGATTTACACGTCTTTTTCCTCTGGGGAACCCTTGCCTTTTTTTTTTTTTCCTTTCTTTTTTTGGTAGAAAAAATCATGCTTTTCCTTATGAAATTTGAATTCATCATAATGATGTTCTCGCTCCATCAAAGCATATTATTATTTGGACAGTTCTCAGCTTACTATTTTCATCTTTAATTCCATGAAAAAAAAATTTAAAAAAAAAAAAGAAGAGAGAGAAATTATACTTTGAGGAAGGGACAAAAAGAAAACTTTCTATAACCCTAGTAAGAGTTTCTGTGGCTGGATGATGCTGCGACTCATCTATATCATGACTTCATTGAAAAAATGGAATAGATAAAAATAATTTTAAAGTAACTGAATTGAATATAATTAAAAAGTCTAATTCTATGTATTAATAGATAAAGTGAACTATAAGAAAATTTAAATATCTATATTTAAGAAAGATTTTGATTTGTAATTTAAAAAATGAAGTAAATGCAAAAACAACATAAAGCAATGATGACTTATGGGTCCTCTTACACAGCTCATCTTTGGTTATCTTTATTTAATGAAACCCCATAGCCGATCTTCATTGGACCACTCAAGTGAACGGAAGTAGGGATTTTCTGCTTCGCATTAGCTGGCTGATGTGATTGCTTCTCTTTGTGTACCACCACATGCATTGATTTTTTTATTTTTTTTTTCATTGTGTGACGGAGTCTATGGAGTTTAAATTTAAATTTATTTGTTTTCACAAAATTATTTTTTCAACCTTAAAAAAAAAAAAAAAAAAGTCAATTTACGAAGATCAAGGAGAAAGCTAAGGAGCAAAAGCAAAACAGAGAAGAAGAAAAAAAGAGAGTCAATGGCAGGAGAAGAACTGTCTCTTATACACATCTAGATGTGTATAAGAGACAGATATTATATATATATATATATATATATAGGTATCAAATATTAAAAAGAATTAATAGATTTTAGTGTTAGTATCAAATAATAATAATAAAACATTTAATCACAATTTTTTGTTTAAAAAAATATCTATAAAAAATATTTTCTTGCAAGTAAATAAATATCC